>CM060948.1:349746098-349996098 GCA_030765055.1 Mantis religiosa | reverse complement strand
TCTGCAAGATGTTCAGCAACAATATTGGCAATATACAGCCACACATTATCGTGTTGCAGCATCCAGCCTGCTTCACGGAAATGTGGTCATTTGCGCCTGATATGGACTTGCAATGTTTTCAGTACACCTCTGTAGTATTGTCCAGTTACTGATGTGTGTGCAGGTACAACATGCTGATAAACATTTCCATGACTATAAAAGAATGAGATGACCGTAACTTTCCCAGCAGAAGCAACCATTTTTGCCTTTTTGGGGGGTTGGTGTGAAAGGAGCTTTCCACACTGAGCTTTGCTGCTTGTTCTCAGGATCAAAATAATGTAGCCAAATTTCATCAGACAGCAATTACGTTTGAAAGAGACTCCGGATCTTCCTCTAACATCAACTTTTACAGCATGTTACCTCCATTGCAGCGGTAGGCGATACTGAACATCTCTGAACTTGCCTCGTTCTCACAGGCCGAACTAGGAGTACCAACAATGAAACTACTGCGGCGTGCTTGTTTCACATTAGGCTAACGGAATATAATAAGATTGAATCTTAGTGCGAAAAATTATTATCATTGTTTATTGGACAGCCCTCATACATTCCCAGAATTTCCGCTCCCTCATTTTAAGTTTACATAGGTGGTCTGAAATGTTTCCGAACTAATAAAGTTACGAGACATTTAATCAGGTTTTTAAATTTTTTTTCAACATATCCTCCTTGTCACTCTACACACTTCTCCCAGCGATACTCCCGTCCAAATACTACTCTACGTTTATCTCTGTAAAATAATTGTTCACCAAGGTGTTTGCCTCTTCATTTGACGAAAATATGTCCTCCGACCACCGTTTTCAGATAAGGGAACAGAAAAAAATCGCTTGGGGCTAGATCTGGTGAGTGAGGCGGATGGTCCTGGAGCTCAAACAGTAATTCATGAATTTTCGGCATTGCAACGGCTGTGGTGTGAGACGGTGCGTTGTGTTAATGAAACACGATTTTCTTTTTCTGCAAATATGGTCTTTTTCCCTCAAGTTCTGCCTTCAGTTTGTAAAGTAATGATACGTAATATTCTTCTGTAATTGTTTTTCGTTCTGAAGATAATCGATTAAAATGACTCCCATGACCATCCCTCCAATAAAAAGCATTCGCCATCACTTTCCCAGCCGAAAAAAGAACAGTTTTTGCTTTCTTTGGAGCCGTTTCCCCTTTGCAGTCCACTGTTTGGACTGTATTTTTGTTTCGGGCGTTTAATGGTGTATCTAAGTTTCATCTGCAGTAATTAATCGGAACCAAAGCTCGGATTTATTGCACCTAAACTTTGCAACAGAGCGTTGGAAATGTTCTTCTGAACACGTTTTTCGTCTAACGTGAGCAAACGTGGCACCCAATGCGCAGACAGCTTTCTCATGCCTAAATATTGATTTAATATGTGAGAAACACGTTTCTATGACATGTTCTTAAGCCTAGGCTATCTCTCTCACTTTAATTCGGCGGTCGCCTGGCGCCATTTGGTGAACTTCAGCGATGTTTGCGTCGGTAGTTGCAATTTTTGGATGTCTCGAACGTTCATCGTCTCTCAAGCTCTTACGGCCAGGTTTTAATTCAGTTGTCCAAAATTTTACTGTGGTAAATGATGGTGCAGAGTCCCCATACGCATAATCCGAATCATCTTTGATTTGTGTAGGCGTATTGTCTTTCAAAAACAAATATTTAATGACAGCTCGATACTCGATTTTGTCCATTTTTATAAAAATACCCATATCAACTCACTTAAACGACTGTTACATAACAACAAGCGTCCAAAATGGCTGAAACTTTGGTGAGTAACTGTCAGCAAATGAGAAACGAAAATCACTAGCTTCTCTTTACAAGTGCTGCCGTCTTCATGTTGAGGTTGGAAAATTTTAAGACGACCCTCAATCAGTCCCATATCATCTTTCATCTGATGGTATCGTTCAGGGTAGAAGGCGTCGGAGGGTGCCTCGGTGCTACATGGTAGGATGATAAGCTCCTAGTAAACCCTCCCTCCTGCGGTGAGGTGGTCTACGGTTTCTGGCCCGGCTGGTGGACCTCTTTTGGTACCATAGTGGGTGGGATACCGGATGTAGTGGCCTGCCGGGGAGTTTCCAACGGGTCAATTGTGTGGACCCTGCCTTCTGCACTGTCATGCCTTCTTGTGTGACCGCCGTCTGTCTCCTCTCAACCCATCCATGCTCACAGGGATGCCCCACTTGGGGTTACGCATAATAGTTCAAGACTGCTTGCAGTTCGGAAACCCGTCATTCCAATCCACTCTCAAAATTATGAATTATTGTGTTGTCAGTACACATATCCTATGGTGTGTAGAACGAATATGCATTTTCTTCTCATTATGACAGCAAAATAACTTAAACTTTAGAAGCATTTAAGTTACTCAAATAATGTTGACAACAAAGCCATTTACCCGTCTCGGTAGCGTAGAGGTTAGCATGTCTGCCTCACGTCCAAGAGGTTCCGAGTTCGAATCTCGGTCAGGGTGAGTTACCTGGATAAGGCTTTTTCCGGGGTTTTTCCTTATCCTTCTATATGTCAAGTAACTAAGCTCAATGTATCCTGGACTCATTTGAGCATCATTTCACCAATTCATTCACCATCCGATATGATTTAACGTTGGAGGACGTAAATAAAAAAAATCCACTTACCGAATACAGGATAGGCCTAAAGTTGCCTTCGGGTAGTTTTTATATTGAAATAACACACTTTCCAAAACCGAAAACATTAAAAGCTATGAAAGGGTAGAACCAGGCTGAAAAATTCAGTGTCATAGCCAGGATTTGAAACACGGATCTTCAGGTTTCCGTCCAGCCGCTCTAACCATTTGTGCTGCTAAGGCCAACGTGCCAAAATGATAATAAATTCCCCAACTCACTCTGGTTTCTCCCGGGAAACCACTAGGAGTTCTCATAAATACATGAGACAACTACCTTAATGGCGACTTACTATGCTGTAAGTACTTTAAGGCCCGAGCTTTATAGCAATGGAAATTAATTGTTCTTTCACACTAGATGTGTGTAGGACGCAATATGACAGGATAGAGCCACACTGAAAAATGCAATGCCATAGCAGGGATTTGAACCACGGTTCTTGTGGTTTCCGTCCAGCCGCTGCAAAGCATTGAGCTACTATGGCCAACGTGCCGCCATGACATTAAACTCTCCAACTGACTAGTGTTTTATCCCGGTAAACCATAGCCGGGCTATGGCATTGAATTTTTCAGTCTGGTTCTACCCTTTCATAATGGGTCCTACACACGGATAGTGTGAAAGAACAATTAATTCCCATTAATTTACCTAATAGTGGTCCGAACTATAAAGCACGGGCCTTAAAGTACTTACAGCATAGTAAGTCGTCATTAAGGTAGTTGTCTCATGTGTTTATGACAACTCCTAGTGGTTTACCGGGAAAAACACGAGTCAGTTGGAAAATTTAATGTCATGTTGGCACCTTGGCCATAGTAGCTCAATGGTTAGAGCGGCTGAACGGAAACCAGAAGATACGTTGTTCAAATCCCGGCTATGGCATTGAATTTTTCAGTCTGACTCTACCCATTTATAGTGCGTCCTACACACGGCTAGTGTCAAAGAACAATTAATTTGAATGTTAAAAGCTATTCATAGGTTGACAGGGATATTTTTCACCGTCATATGCTTTTTGTTGCATTAGTTCATCGATTTTGTGACAGAGCACTGTTATGTCATAGCGGCATGCCAGATTTTTCGTGGGTTCTTAGTTGATGTCAATGTGAAACGTTGTCTATGATCTAGATATAAGATTGAGGAATGTTTCATCGTTTGGTAATGATTTATGAAGAAAAATGAACTGGGGAAACGTAGGAAGACATCTCAGAGAACTTCTTTCTTCGTTTCAATAAAGCAGCTCCAAGTGAGGCCAATCTCCGAAAACTGGAAGGGAAGACTTTCTCAAAAGCCTTTGTATTGAATGCAAAATGCAGATGACGTAACAATATTGCGGCTATGATGTTAGTAATCTTCTATCTGAATCATTGGAGCGTTGGCCGAAGAAATCAGCAAGGAAAGGATCGGCGGAAATACCAGTTTACAATATATTAACTGAAGAGAGAGGGAGAGAGAGATCCTCCGGATCTTCAGCACAATGAACTACCGAAATGCTCAGGTGGGCAAGCAGACGGACTTGCCTGTGTACTCTACTGTGCCCTAAAAATGGCGGTCAACACACCCAAATTTTAGATGTTTAATAATGACGCTGACTGGTCCAGTTATGTTTATCTTCTCATATTTGCATTCCTTATTAGTGCAGCAATCACTAATTAACGTTCACTTTCTTCTCGGGCAGCCAGCCAGGTGAAAAGATGATTAGATATCAACGTTTCGGGAGTGTGCATCTCTCCCATCATCTGGGTATTTATAAAACGTTCTAACCACAAACGAAGCACTGGACAAAAAACAACTATAAACAAAGACAAAACACTAACAAAATTCGTATTACTGAACAAAAGACTCCTTTCAGAAAATTAAACGCCAGGTCAGGAGATGGCGTGAGTATAGAAAATTAATTGGGTCAAAGAAACGTAACTACTTAACTTGATTATCAGGCTGTTTTGATCTTTGATTCTTAAATCGACGGATTTTCATTTTAAGGCCCGTTTGCTAGAGCAGCTGAACTGAAATCCAGCATCACGATTAAGCGTGCTCCTCTCGGAGGAAATGACCAAAGCCTGCTTATTTCTCCGCTCCCAGTAACTGTTGCATATTACCAAGATGGTCGTCTCCCGAAAATTGGCTCTATGAAGAAGTCTGGGCTGGCAGAGCATTGTTTCGATAACGACCATAGAGTCAATTTTCGGGAGACGACCATTTTGGAAATATGCAACCGTTACTGAGAGCAGAGAGTTAAGGAGGCTTCAGCCATTTCCTCCGAGAGGAGCACGCTTAATGGTGGTGCTGGATTTCAGTTCAGTTCCTCTTGGAAACCGGTCTTAAAATGGCAATCCGTCGATTTAAGAAGCACAGATCAATACACCTTGATAATCAAGTTAAGTAGTTGCGTTTCTTTGACACCATTAATGTTCTATACTCACGCCATCTCCTGACCTGGCATTTAATTTGCTGAAAACAGTCTTTTGTTCAGTAATACGAATTTTGATAGTGTTTTGTCTTTGTTTACATTTGTGTCATATCCAGTGTTTCATTTGTGGTTATAACATTTTCTAAGTATCCTGATGATGGGAGAGATGTACACTCCCGAAACGTCGATACCTAATCGTATTTTCACCTGCCTTGCAGCCCGAGAAGAAAGTGAGCATATTCGTCGCCAGGAAAGCTTCAGATCTTATTTTGCTAACTAACGTTTTTACGTCAGTTGTGAAATGTTATTACTGCTACACAAACCTTGAAAGTATCGGATCGTGACTTTTGACCTACGCTGTACTTCTGGTATAACGAAAGGATATTTTATATTAGAATTTATGAATTAATTATAACTTCACATTTCAAACACAATATTGTAATATTAAAATTTAAAAAAAATGATATGTTGCACTCATATGACATGTAATTTATTTTAGGTACAGTGGGAGTAGGCCAATTAAGCTAGATTAATCTAATTTGTTTGTAAATTTACGTCCTCCAACATTTCGTCATATCGGACGCTGAATGAAATGGGTGAAATGATGCTCCAATGAGTCCTGGGGCCATGAAACTTAGAGTTACCCGACATTCGTCTATCAGGATAAGGGATAACCCCGGAGAAACCTTATACAGATAACGCACCCTGACCGAAATTCGAACTCTGGACCTCTTGAACGTGAGGCAGATACGCTACCATCTACGCTACCAAGGCGGACAGATTAATCTATAGTCAAATCTTTTATGTACTGGTTGCTACGTGTTGCACTCCATTCCCTTTACATGGCCAACGCATAAAAAGGAATAACAACTTCCCATTTGAATATAGTATAAGTAATGAAAACCCTCCAAACAATAACAAGGAATTTATTTTCATTCAAAAGTTTGACCTTACTTTTGTGCTTTAAGGAAATTAATATTTTTGGTGTTATAAGTATCTTACGGTTTGCCAGTTATAAAAAAGCCACCGATAACGAAGGGTACATCAGAGGGAATTCCCAGTAAATTAAACATTTGCACATAATTTGTTTGTAGAATCAAAAAGTGTGGTTTGAAGAACTTGAAAACACTCTTTAATGTAGTAAACAAAAACTTTGTACAACCTTGCAGCAGCAAAAGGACGTGTCATTGACAAACAGCAGTCTTCAAGGTCGACTCGATGCCTCGCAGTACGGAAATAAATATTTTCAGAGCAAGTGCAGACATATTAAATAAGTAATTTGAGATAGGAGACTTATGGCCTGTTGGTTCAAATGTGGCAGTTACGGCTATAAGCTTCTAAAGTGTCGCTACGCCACTGCTAATGATAACACCCCTTAAGTGCACAACACACGAAAATGAAGAGATCTGTCGGAGTGTTCCCTCTGGCACAATGGCTGTGACATTTACTTTCAAGTGACAGGTAAACGATTTCGAGTCTCCTTTACATTTTCGTTGTTCTTTGTTTATTTTTGTTTTGTTTGTGTTATATTCTAAGATTTTAATTCTTGTATAAATGTGTGCATTTTAAGGAATAATTCCACCTTGTCTGTGTAATTAGTGACAATTCGTTCCAAAAAAGTTACTGAGAGGGACGGCTCAGGCGGTTTCGTTCATTGTCTACATTCGGGAGGCACCGGTTCGATTCCCGTGGCCAACCTACCTGACCCATGCGTTTTTTCGGTGAGTTTTGCGGGTCGCTAGGCGAATGCTGGGTTGGTTAATTTCATCCCCAGAATTTCCTGTCCCTCCATTATCATTTTATATCATCTCTCATTTGGTGGTCTCTTTCAGGGTAGAAGTGTCGGCGGATGGCTCGGCGGTGCATGGCAGGATGATATGCTCTGGAGAAAACTACGTTTGCCTCCGGTAGGTCGCTTGTCGGTCTCCGGGCCTCATTCCGACCATTTCGGGACACCCAGCCAAGGATCTTTGGAGCTCGGACGGCCAGCCAGGGACCTTAGTGGCTCGGACCACCAGCCACGGACCTTTGGGGCTCGGACCACCAGCCAGGGACCTTTGGGGCTCGCACCACCAGCCAGAGACCTCTGGGGATTTGACAACAAGCCAGGGACCTTTGGGATCGCACCACCAGCCAGGTGCCTCTGGGGCTCGGACCACTAGGCAGGGACCTCTAGGGCTCGGACCACCAGCCAGGGACCTTTGGGGCTCGGACCATCAGCCAGGGACCTCTGGGGTTCGGACCACCAGCCAGGGACCTCTGGCGCTCGGACCACCAGCCAGGGACCTTTGGGGCTCGGACCACCAGCCAGGGACCTCTGGGGCTCGGGCCGCCAGCCAGGGACCTCTATGGCTCGGACCACCAGCCAGGGACCTTTGGGGCTCGGACCGACAGCCAGGACCTTTAGGGCTCGACTGCTGGGCTCGTTGCCGTCCAGCTGTAGCGGAGCGTGTCCCTTGCCCTGACCTTTCGGGGGAGGTCTCTATCTAAATATACTGTAGGGACCCTGCCCTCTGTGCTGTCGCGGCTCCTTGGGTCATTCGCCCTATATCTCCTTCACCTCATCCTTCCTCCCGGGGATGCCCCACTTGGGGGCATTGGAACAATTGGCCCAGCATGGTGGCCTACTTACCGAATACCCTCCGTAATGAATTCCTAACCCTAACAAAGTTTGAATCATCCTCCATACCTTCGCATGCAGTACGTCGAAATGGGATGCGCTTTAAAGGATGGACGAACTTAAATACACTAAACAATAAAGGCAAATCTTTACGTCAGGTTTATAGGAACGGCTCGAAATGGCGACCTGCGTTTTCAATGCAAAGTTGACAGTGGGGATGGAATGATTTTCCTTGTGCGTGTCGAGTAACTTCACCCGCTGCTATTACTCGGACAGTTAGATCCTCATCTCAGGTAACAGGTGTTTCATACCCCAGAGACTTGAGATGACCTCAGGAAAAGAAATAATATTAGCGTTATTAAACTGGCCAAACAGATTCGCGTTTGTAGTTACTAGTTACGGCATTTTATCTCAAATAGAATTCTCGTATTTAAAGGACGAAAAAATAGGTATATGACAGGAACCTAACCAATGACCAAAGGAACACCAGTTTTTGGCACTATGGATTGAGCCACCAGATACTCTAGAGTAGCCAACATGATGCAAGAAGGCATTTAATCACTGTTCAGTATCGTACGGGTACGTGGTTAGTTCGAGATTTTAAAGTATTTTGAAGCATTCGGTCTCCAAATCGCCAATAACGAGCTACTAAGAATTAATATTTCAATATTTTAAAGCAGTTTTAAATACATTCTAATCCAATAATTTCAACCAACTTGTTTAAGTTCCAGCTTACTGGCATCTAATGACAATTAGGATCAGCACGCTTAACTACGTTATGTTTCGCCCCAGGCCTTGGATTGTATATCTCATCTTACTTATTTTACTGACGTCTACAATCTCTGGAACTATTTCGCTGCAGTTCATTAACATCCCGTATAGGTTACACTACAGGTACTTTCCTAATGAATTGAAAGAAAAGATATTTGTTTAAATCCTTTTGCTTTAATATCGGAAGTGTTTCATAAGTTATTTGTAATAGTCGGTATGTATGAAATTACAATTATAAAGCAAAGGATTCACAATAAAATCGCTCTAGATCATTAGAGCGATAAAGTTGGTCGAAGGTAAATTCTTCACTGGAGAGGCTAACCGCGCAACACCGGATAAGCCAGGTAGAGGTCTAAAATTGAATTGCCTACCACAACTCTTGGAATGAAGATTCACGACTTGACGCAAAGGCAAGTAATTTTGGACCGAAGGGCATTCTACTGCAAGGGTTCTACACACTTGTCTCATTTTAGAACAGGCAATTGTTTTGACGGCTAGTTTTAATTCTTGTAGAACCTATAGTTGGTAAGGCACGTACTGCAATGCACAGTGTGTTCGTTATATAACTGGGCCACATGTCGCGTGTATATGAGCCCCTCAAACTGTCCATGACGATGTACTAGAACTTCCCAGAGCTACTTACTGATGAGAGAAAGTAACATGCACTGTAGTAATCTTATTATAAGTTATGTCCCTTTCTATTGAGACGTACCTGACATTCCTCGAGATCACGAATTTCAATTCCTCAAATATACCCTCTCCGTACTATACTCATCGTGTAAACAAAGGCTCTTGAAACACCCACCCATTGTGCAAGAGCTCTTAAATATATTGGAACGATGCGTCGATTTCGTCTGTTGCTTTCCTTTTTGTTTAAACATGTCTCCGTCGCTTCTTACGTTTAGTGCTCCCGTTGTCCTAAACTTATATACCTGACTTTTAATTTAATAATAATTATAACAATAATAATTATAGCAATGATAATCATAATAAATGATAATATTAATAAATAATAAATAATAGTCATAATAAATAATGGGTAATCGATAATCGAAAATCGGTAATCCATAATCGATAATCGATAATGGATATTGGATAATCGATAATCGATAATTGATGATGACGATGATGATGATAAACGTAATATCCCCAGATTTTATCTTTCTGCATCAGATACCACAGAGATTTGTTGTGTATACTATATAAAGATTAGACAGAAGACAGGTCAAATTATACCAGTTAATGCCAGAGGATCTACTCCCATTAGTCCTCGACCCGTAGAACTAAGGACCCCGGCCTCCTTAGACCAGGGAGTTACCGAGCAGTCCCGAAAGGGCGCCCGACGCCTCCGTGGGGCTTCCTATAGGACAAGACCTAGAGACTAACAAGTCTCCCCCCCCTATCTGGTCCTGTGGACTCAAGACGGGATGGAAGTGGATACGCCACTTAGGCGCGCCAAATAAAAAATGGGAAGGCTACCAATATGACCTCGGTGGGGCCGCCTGATGATCTAGCACACCTTCTACTAGCTATGCTGGCTAGTACGCAGGAATATTAATAGCTTCACTCAACCCCGTCCGGAGAGGTACCCTATCTCCCACGGGTATAGGGAACCAATGGCCCTTCGAGACCAACGCAATCCGAACAACTCCCTATCAGGGAGCGGCTCAAATGTTCGGCCCGAGGTTCCTCTAGTAACGTCAGAGGTGGCACGAGTGCTAGGGGTCCGCAGCGCCCGCACCACAGCAGCTGAAGGGAATGGATCCCCTGCCCTACGGAAAGGTGAAATTATACACTCTATTAACTTATTATGCTAAATTAAGCTGCATTTTATTTAACAATTAATAAAGGACACTCCTATTGTATATTTTTGCTTCACTATACCAGGCAGCTCTGTCACAACGAGGTCTGTATCGAGTTGAATGCTGATTAAAATGTTATTGTTTATAGTGTGGAGTTAGTACTGATGTTTGACACTGTTCATCTCGTGTACTTCTTAAGCCCAAGAACACATTTTATGTGCAATTTAAAATCAATAAGCTGTTCATCATGGAGCAGGCCGGTGCTTCAGCCGAAATGTAACACAATCGAGGCAAACCTTTAAAAAGTGGCGAGAGGCGAATGATCACGCATTTTTTCGCGGTGCTTATATGAAGAAATTAGGAATCGTCCATAAAAATCATTGAGCAAGAAACTGGTGATCTTCTTGGTGTTTCCACAAGTAGTGTTACATAATGTTAGAATGGAATGACAAGCATTCGGAACTCTAAGAACACCGGGAAAATCTCGTGAATGCAAACAACGTGTGGAGAAATACGACGATTTTACGAAAAATAATATACGCCTTGCAGGTCATGATTATTATTTCAGAAATGGACCAACTCATAGATGTAATAAATGAATATGTAATCCAAATCAATTTATTTATTGTCAAGAAGTTAGCGCTGCTATGTATACTGCTAGTGTCCCAAAACTTATGTGCGTGCATGTAGCGTATAACACGTGGCGAGTTGAGTCAGCTCCACCTTGTTTACAGCAGGATTCAACTAGTGTGAGACAGAGTATTGTGAAGTCTTGCGATTGCAATGTACAAGATTTGTTTCATAATGAAGTGATTGATAATTCACAGTAGATATAATGATGCTGTACAATTTCTAAATTTATAGATAAGGGGCAACCGTAGTACCTTTAGTTATCAAATATGTATCAAATTAAAGCGAAAATTCAAGTATTTGCATAACAAAAGTGTCGGTTATGCACTATTTTCGCTATTTAACACTAGAAGGAGCGCACTCGTCATTTTGGCGAATGCGCTGGTTTAGAAGACATTTCTTGTTTATGTTTTTCTTCTACGCTTCCCATGTTCTACTACTTTTAATAAATAGTTATGACAAACACGTCTACACAGAAATAAGTGTTTTGGGCCTTTCTACAAACTGGTTCAAGCAACTCCTACTGGAAGGACCGCCAACCGTCATTTTGACTGGTACGGAAGTGAGAACAATAGCCTTAGGATCTGTCCACATCTGTTGTTTACCTTCCTGATTGGTTTACGGCACTCTGCAGACCCTTTGTCGATGAGTAAGAAAGCCTTATTGCCCAAGCGGAGCAATTCGTGCTACCGCTCATATATTAACGAGGTGTTGGAGCAAAAAAACCTTCCGGTCATGTTGTTATGGTCGAGTACCTAGGACCAACATTTTTTCAGGAACACAATGAGTAGAAACAAATTCGCTGAAATTTTGTGGTTTATTCGATTTGATGACAAGGACACAGGTTCTCAAAGACTAATTACAGTTCACTTTGAAGCTGCTACTCCTGTCTGGAATCCTTTAATTGTCAATTCCTTGCAGTGTTACATTCCAAGTGAAAATATCACTGTGGATGAGCAACTGTTTCCTTGCAAGGCTAGATGATCGTTCATTCAATATGTTAGCAAGAAACCGGACAAATTTGGAATAAAGTTTTGGCTTGCAGTTGATGCAAATTCAAAGTATCAAGTGCAGCAAGGATGTTTGTGGACAATGTTTAGGTAACGCTGAATACACGTGTGTTAATTGCTACGCTGCTGCACGTGGCGTTGAATGAGAGAAATCAGGTTTATAAGTGTTTTTTTGGTGTACACTGTGGTATTCAAAATATTATGTTGAAACATATGTGTTTGCTAAGGGAGGTTGTCCGTTTCACATTTTGTTATCGCACATGTTTGGATTAATTTTTAAGCTTAAAATGTTCATTTTACCATGCAATTCTTCAGACAAAAGTAACATTACATAATAGTAAACTGTATAAATAGTATTAAATAAACTGGTATGCAGTCAAATTTGTTTGCTATTTTAAAAAGTGCAAATAAAGCTACATTCGTCATAATGATGGTTTGGTCCTTCTCCGTAGACCATACTCGCCCGTCCTTTTAGTGTTAATTTGTAGTAGTGTGGCTACTTTGGTCAACAAATTCTTATATGAATAATGAATCCACACATACGGGTACTCATACATTTGTCCTGGATAGAAAAGGAGTTGCTAACGAGCTGCCAATTGCCAGGATGTTCCGGTGTGCCAGAATTTCGAGCTGCAGGGGTTCTTTTATATTCCGGTAAATCTACTGACAGTACTGCTGCTTTTAGGCACCGTCACCAAAAACAACATTTTGGATAGAGAATGTCGTTTGAGTATATCGAACCCTTTTTCACTACAGTAATGACGTGTCTGTTTAGATAGGGTTAAATAGCTTGGGTTATCAGAAAAATGTGTACAAATCGAAATATCCTTATGCACCGTGAGTGTACAGATTTTTTATGTTTCCCCGTTTGATATGAAAAGCCAAAATCCTGCTAAAGGTTATCGAACATCAGAACAAGCTTCTCCTCGACGATTTGCGGGAGATCTGACTAAAGGTCATACAGATCAATGAAGGGAGGGAGGCCCTCTGATTCTTTCGTTTTATCTCCTGCAAGCAGCACCAGCTCCGGTGATGTGATTGCAATTACGAGAGATAGATGTGATCATAGTAAAGGTGTACGCATGGGTTACGTGAGTGAGGCTGTCAGTACTCCCATTAACAATGTGCGTTAATGGAACATTTACTAATCACAGAGTAGAGATGCGGTACCTGTGATCACTTCCCGATCACAATGCTCATGATTTTAAGCTCCCAGTAATTCAAAAGTTGTTCACTATTTAACTTCACTTCCAACTGAACTGTGTTGTCATTATTTTAGATAAGGTAAACAGCTCACTTGAAATCATTGTGAACGTGATTAAACGTAACTGGCAAAGACTGCACTTTCAGGATTTGAAATATTTTATTACCAAACTGACCTGTGTTGTCATCCCACTGGATGTAATAAAATTGATTAGCAGTTTCTTCTTTTTGGTGGTACTTCCTATGAACAAGTAGACGGAGTGGCAATAGGCTCCCTTTTGTCACCAGCTAAGCTATATGGAATTCCTAGAATTTGAAATACTATACACAGTTCCACTTTAACTATCTCATTTCTATAGATACGTGGACGACACTTTTGTAATTTGGCCACATGGATCAGACACTTTGCCTAGCTTTCTTGCGCATCTCAACAGCCTTCGACCTCAAATACAGTTTACCATGCAAGTGGAGAAGGATGGAACTCTTCCATTCCTGGACATTCTTGTTTCAAAAACCAGAAATGGTACACTGGGGCATGCTCTGATCTCAGTCACATAAAACAAGAATTACAGCACCTGAGACTCACTTTCCGTCAAAATGGCTACTCCGAATATGACGTTGAAGCCTCGATCACCAAAGCTAGGAACTGTAATACAGCAAACGTCAGATAAGCCTACCGCTACAGCCTGCATCCCGTTTACCGACAATCTATCCGGCAGAATCAGCAGAATTCTCGCCAAATACAACTTCAGGACCATCCGTAAGCCACCTCCGAAAATTAAACATCTGTTGAGACCAGTGAAAGACAAACTGGACCTCCAAGTTCCGGGAGTGTACCGCATTTCCTGTGAATGCGGGACACCGTAGATTAGACAAACCGAAAGGACCATCGCTACTAGAATAATCGAACATGAACGGAGCATTCGTTTAATGCAACCTGTGAAGTCTGGGCTGGCAGAGCATTGTTTTGATAAGGACCATAGAGTCAATTTTCGGGAGACGACCATCTTGGCAAAATGCAACAGTTACTGGGAGCGGAGAATTAAGGAGGCTTTGGCGATTTCCTCTGAAAAGAGCACGCTTAGTCGTGATGCTGGATTCCAGTTCAGCTCCACTTGGAAACCGGCCTTAAAATGAAAATCCGTCGAATTAAGAAGCAAAGATCAATACAGCTTGATAATCATTTTAAGTAGTTACGTTTCTTTCACACAATTTTCTCTACTCACACCATCTCCTGACTTGGCATTTTGTTTTATTTTGTTCAGTAATACGAATTTTGATAGTGTTTCGTCTTTATTTATAGTTGTGTTATATCCAGTGTTTGTTTGTGGTTATAACATTTTATAAATATCCTGATGATGGCGGAGATGCACACTCCCGAAACCTTGATATCTAATCATCTTTTCACCTGGCTGGCTGCCCAAGAAAAATTGAGCGTATTCGTCGCCAGGAAATTTCAGGTCTTATTTTACCAATGAAGCAGTTCACTGTTAGGTGAGCTGCAACTCCAAATCCACGTATCACTGTATAGAGTTCATGAAGCGGAAGCGGTGCATAGCTTCCATTCTCAGAACTCGATTACTTTCAAACTACATTTTTATAGAATATGAACACAATGTGACTCAGGGTTCATAGAATTAAATGTCCGAGTTGCAGAAATTCAAAATTGTTCTTTATTTGCGCAGAAATACACTTTGTACAGCAGCGGAACTACATCACATACACAATTACAATCTCCCAAAGTTGTTGACCACAACAAAGAGTTCACTTCCAAAACACACACCAGTTCCAATTATAGCTCTCGTCATGACTCTCTTTACAACTGTCCGATCATTAGCCATGACTTCTTTTTATACACAACCATTAATGAATTCCAGACTGTTATAGAGTGTTCTCTAACGTGTCACCGATAAAACAGGAATATGCTAGACGCGTAAATTTTATCTGTGTCCGAAAATCTTTTATCTCCGGTCTATCTTTACCTGCTTTTGCAGGCTCTTTAATACTACACTGTGCTGCCTGTCAGTTCCTTTGTATAATCAAGCCGCGTGAACCATTTTAGCGCGTACGCCGCCAGTCATATTAATGGATTCGCGACAATAAATTGTCTTGCGCCGTGGCGTAGTTGGCTAGAGCGTGTGCTTTGGAATGCGCCCGGGATCGATCACATCCGTGGGGGTGCCGTGAATTTTAAATCCCAGGTATAGGACCGGTCCCTGTCGGGGAGGGAAACCGTCCATTTCAGTTGCTGTGGTGCGGGCGTTGTGGACCCCTAGCACTCGTGGTAGCTCTGATGTTACTAGAGAAACCTCGATTGGGAGTTGTTCGGATTGGGTTGGACTCGAGAGGGGAGTGGTTCCCGCTAACCGTGGGTGATCGGGTACGTCTCCGGATGGGGTTGAGAAAAGCCATATATTCCTGCGTACTAGCCAGCATAGCTAGTAGAAGTTGTGGTAGATCACCAAGCGGCCCTATTGAGGTCAAATCGGTAGCCTTCCCCTTTGGGGTTGTCGCGCGTGAGTGGCATATCCACTTCCATCCCTTCTTTAGTCCATAGGACCAGATGGGGGAGGAGGGCTTGTTAGCCTCTAGATCTTGTCCTATGGAAAGCCCCACGGAGGCGCCAGGCTTCCTTTTGGGGCAGCTCAGTAACTCCCTGGTCATTAGAGCGGAGGCCAGTCTTTACTATGTGTGGATTGCCCTGGTAGATACCCTGAAGCTTATATTTATCTACTTATAGGAGCGGTGTTCACTCGGCATAGTGAGGAGATTGATTAACTACGCTAGGTATCGAACTCTGCTCTAGAAAGTCAACTTTCCGGCTTGGGGTGACGAGATGCTGACCACATCTCCACGCCGTATCGGTTGGATGATCGCTTACCTCTGCCTTGCATATGTTGGCGTGAAGCCAGTAGTCGGATTGACAAGATCAGGCCCACTTTAAGCGGTTATGCCATGGGTTACGTTACCCTATCACCAGACATCGGAGCTCGTACACCTTTAAAAGATATGAAGTTTACGAGTCCCGCAGTATATAGCTGCTGACTGTTCACAACGCGTAGCTTTAGTTTCATCGCAACTACTGCTCGCCACGCAGGTAAATGTGTATTCCAGGGAGTGAAAGATGTTGGACATATTGTGTTAATAGCATAACTTTCACAACAATTATTGGACAATCTCCATTTTATGAATCAAAAGCTTTGGGTATTATCAACAACCTTTAAGCAGCTTGAAGAATGTACCTACGAGCTGTCTAAAACATTCGAGGAGGTGTCTGCAAAAATTAACAATGTAGAGAATGTACCACCCACCAAACGGTCAAAAAATAAATGGTCAAGTATTCAACACAAAAATACTGGATTTTCAATAAGAAGTAAACTAAGTCTCGGACAAACACATGCAAATTATATGTACTACACATATGCACAATTAACGTGATGTGACGTTGAACGAACTTTCTCCCAATATTTTTATATAGTTTCAACGAGAGACGCAAAAAATTTCACATTCGATAATTTACGAATGAACATAGATTTTCACTGTAATTTCCCCATCGAAAGCAAAGAGAAGGTTGGCATATTGTAACGTAAGTTACATTTTGTATCCGTGCCGGACTGTACACACACAGCGCTTCGGTATACTTGTTGACTTGGACGTTTGCAGAAATCGCGCTTGACTTTGTATAGTACCTGTGCGCGTACATTGATTGCTAAGGTGTACAGGATTCGATGTCTGGTAATCAGCGTAAATATTTCAGCTGAAGTTTACTGTACTCTATGTGCTATGTTTTTATAAAAGGTTTAATGGAATCATTCATTTAAATATGAAAATAACATGAGTAGAGCCAGACTGAAAAATTCAGTGCCATAGCTGGGATTTGAACCACGGATCTCCCGCTCTACGTGGGGGTTGCTCTAACCGCAAGGAGAGCGGGGGATCCGTGGTGCAAGTCCCGGCTATAGTACAGAATATTTCAGTCTGGCTCTACTCATTCAAACCTTAGCCTACACAAGGCTAGGGTGAAGAAATGATTATTTCCATCAATTTACCTGAAAACAACATATTTACTGAACTTGTTTCACTAATCAATGCTGTGAATTTTGCTTTAAAAGGATGGCGTCTGATGTATGATAACATTATTCGATGATACACACGGCTGGTTTGGAATAAATGAATAACTGCCATCAATTTACCTAAAAATACTGGTTTAACTCTGAAGCCCGGAACTTAAGTATTTACAGCACAGTAAGTCGCCACAAAAGGTGTGTGTCTCACAGCATATTAGAACCTCTAGTGTTCTACCGGGAAACAGAATCAGTTGGAGAATTTGTTGTCATGTCTGCATGTTGGCAATATCTGCTCAATGGTTAAGAGCAACCGCATGGAACCCAGGAGAACCGTGGTTGAAATCCCGGCTATGGTATTCAATTTCTCAGTCTGGCTCTACTCATCAAAACAGCCTACACACGGATAGTATGGAGGAAATGATTAATTTCTACGTATGACAACAGTCTCTAAATTTAATGATCCAACTGTTATTTTTACAAAAAGTGCTTTTTGGAGGTACAGAGGCCTCCAAACATGCATTCAGTTATATATAACACAGGATCCCCATTCTATATCCTATATTAAATAGACATCGTGTTTCACAACGAAATGTAATGTGGATATCACAAGTTTCCAGACTGCCTCAATCAATTTAGTCTTGCACTACCTGCATTGATTGTCAGAGGCACGACGGCTTCGGATCCAGTGAATGGAATACCTTATCTTGCTTAAGTACTTGAAAAAAGACTCAAAACAGTTATGTAGCAACATTGATTTCAAGCTTTCTTGCACGTACTTCAATATCATAATATACAGGCTGTTTCATCGAATGGAGCCACCTGGAACAGCAGGTATTACGATCTACGTACGAGTTCGCATACTTTTTCTGAAGCCCTATGATACCGTCCCTTTAGGCAATATCATCATAATAACCCCGAAAGTCTTATTACATGCATAATTAAGGGCGGATAGGTACCACAATTTGAATTAAAGTTATAATAAATATAGGATAATGATTAAGCATACAAGTGCAGATACTAAACAGGCAATCCCAATATATATTATTAAAAGCATGAACCCAACGTGTTAAGGGAGAGGGCAAAATGAACATTGTCCCGCACAGACAGGTTCTTTGGGTATTCTAGCCGACAAAGGTGGCATTGTCCAAGGATAGACCCTCGGCGCCAGCCTAAGTATTGACCTGAATATAATTCGTGACGAGAGAATAGACTCTGGAATCTAAGGCACACAGTTCCAACCATGCTTATGCATTAATTAGCTAGACTGTGGGAAAGAGAAATTCGCGTGGAATACATGCCTCATACACTAGAAATTGCTATTTATTCAAGAGTAGGGATAAAACACAACCTATAAGGGACAAGCAACCGGTCACATGACCTCTAAGGTGTCCAAAATTCGGCGAAATAAAGGGGAAATTCGTGTAATGGCGACATTCGATGTTTGCTGGGAAAATCACTCTGTTTCGGCGTGTGAGGGAGGCAACAAGTACAGAAATTTCATCAGAGTCCGCGTTCGTGGATAGACGGAGTAACTCACATTAAGTGTTTATCGAACACTCTGTGGTAACGGATGAGAGAAACTGCACTCGTTACAACGTTATTTTGATGTTACCAAACTCTGTTCTTTTGTTTAATAATCCTCCGGAAATACTACGTTATGCGAAGTAATTCACTACCGACGTTTAGGAACAACGCGTACACCGATACATATAAGTCGTGTCATGCGCGCAGCAACGTGAAAGTCTCAAATCTCGCGCCTAATGTGCGAATAACATCGTCAATAGTGGCGAGTGGAGAGGACTAATTATAACAATAAACTTGATATTCAAAGGTCGTGGTGTCTTATATGTGATAATACCCACATCCTGTCAGGACGCACCCACTCCCTGGAACTCAAAAGCGAGTACTCATGCAGCCTACCCCGAGAAAAACCCCGACCTGTTGGAAACCTCCCATCCGTAGTCCTCACCTATCACATGTCATATCTTATGAGGTGTTGAGTACAGGGAGAGCTCAACGAGGTGCTTAACGGGCAAGGACCACCTCATAAATTGGCGCCAAAACGTGGTTAACGTAGTCCTGACGGTACCATCAACCCAACGTGGTTAACGTAGTCCTGACTGTACCAGTGACCTACAACATTTGGAGCATTCTTCGGTGTCTCGACTGATGTATTCACCGTCGTAAGTACCGCCAACTAGACCTTGGAACCAACGGAGCCCAGAACACCTAGGACGATGCACCAGTGAACAACGCAACGGAGTACGACTTCACGCAGGACAGCCAACTTCGACAAGACAACAACGTAGACGCAACAATACTTCGTAGTGCAACACAGCTTCAACCCCCCCCCATGTGAAAGTGTTAAAAACCTGACTCAGGAAGACAGCAACACCAGGCACGGACATCAACAGTACGTAAGTGGAGATAATTGGATGTAAATGTATTTTTTGTTTTATAAATTAATTGTTGTATTTGCATGAGTAGATAGATGCTGCCAGTAGGAATACGACTTAGAAAAGTGTGCATAAAAAAAATTAAGGAAATTTCGAGAACCCAGAAAAGTGAGTAAGAAGGAGTAAGCGGATGATACTCCGAAATAAGAAAGTAATTGAAATAGGTAGCAACATGGCAGACAATAACATTTTAGAAGTGTACCAGGAATCTGAGGGAATGGATGTAGGCGTTGAGGGAAACAGAGAATGTAATATTAGGCAGGCCTGGGTAACTACTCCGGTACCGAACAGGAATACAGCAAGTATGGATAGCATGATGCAAATGTTGCTAGAGAAGATGAACTTTATAGGGAATGAATTAGGGGAGCTAAACAACAAAATTACCTCTCCAGGTAATGAGTTAGGTGAGCTAAACCACAAAATTACTGCCCAAGGTAATGAGCTAGGCAATGAATTAGGGGAGCTGAACCGTAAGATTACCGCACAAGGTAACGAGTTAAGCGGTAAAATTGCCGCACACAGTAGTGAATTGGTAGATATTAGTAAACAACTCAAGGAGCAAGAAAGTAAATTTACAACGGCACAGGGAGAAATGAGTAACCAGATAAATAGGCAGTTTAGTGAGGTCATGAGTGAGGTAATTGGAGTAAGAAATAACCTTCAGGGTGAAATATGTGTAGCGAGGAGTGAACTCAGATCCACTCAGGAAGAGGTGCGACAAATTAGGGCAGATTATAAGGAAGCTGGCAGCATGAATAATAACATCAGTGGAACAATGAATAATAAGATAGATGAGTTAAGGAATGAGACCATGACTACATGTGTCAATATTTCAGACAAGTGTAACGAATTAGAGGTTGGGGTTGCATCCGAATTGGAAAGTGTAAGAGCTTTAATAGGGGAAAGTCAAAAATCATGTGACAACGAGATAGTTAAAGTACGAGATGAATTGACACAGGTAGTCACCTCACAATGTGATAAGGTACGAGAGAAGATGAAAGAAATAGCTGTTAGAGAGGTAAGGTAATTATGGAAACGCGGAGAAAACCCTTTACAAAGTCCCGCTTCCACACTTCCTGTCACCTCAGACAATATACTTCCTGTCACATCAGACAATGGAAGACTGAGTGAAGAAAGAACCAATATTAGTGTAGATGACCCATTGTCACATTCTGACAGTAGTTACCGATTTCATAACGCGCCCGGGACTCGCCATACAATACCTATGTCAATGCAATTTCTAAGCGAATTGCCTGTTCCACAGTTTGATAGCACGCGCGATAACGCCAAACAATTTATCAACGATTTAGAGGCATATTATAACTTAAGAGGAATCCCGGAAGAATACAAGATGATAATAGTTCAGAGGGGCCTGAAAGGACATGCTTTAAATTAATTTCGGCTGACGGTAGGGGAATCGGCACGGTACAATCACTTTCGGGCGGCCTTCATACAGAAATATTGGAGTGACGCCGCACAATACAACGTCAGGAACCAAATTAATAATGGTAGGTACCCCAGAGGCTCTCACGAATGGATGACGGACTACTTTTTGAGACTAGGACAATTGAGTAAACTCTTGGAACCAGCCATGCCGGAAGACCAATTCATAGCGCTTATGGGAAATCACTATCCCGATGTAATCAGGAATCATATCGTAGTGGCACGACCACGGACAATGGGAGAAGCGATACACTTGCTGACCGCATTACAGGGATATGGAACACAAACAGGTTGGACTGAAGAAAACTTAGACTTTAGGCCACAACCCAGACGACATTTCAATGATGGGATGAGGGCACAACAGCCTAGAAACGGGTACCATAACTATAACCCAGGCAACAGGGATAGGAACGCGCGACCATATGATACACGGCTGAGGGAAGAATGGCGACACAGCAGCCATCAAAATAGCAATAACAGGCCTCCACAAACGTACCCTCTGAGGAACATGTCCTTCGCCCGGCGTGGACACGCAAGTAATAACAATACACTTCGGGGAAACAATAGACCTAGAAGCCGTGAAGAGAAAAACCGAACTACGACCACTAACGACCGTCCCATAGTTGAGAGCCAGACGCAGGCAACATTGTCACGCCCACGTTCGCCGCTGACGAGCACGCACACCTTTTACAATGCAAATGCAGCCAGTACGAGTCAACTCAGGACTCCAACCCCGACGGAAAACTAAGGTCCGGATGGGTGGATTCCCCGCACGCATCCGATAAGAAGACACTCCGAGTCGCACAAAACCTTGGGGACGTAGAATTAAGCAGTACAAGAATACAAAACAGTTGGAACCAGTAGTGCCGCGAATTAAAGAAAATAACAGTTTTGGAACAAGCGGTAGCAAAATTACGACATTAGAAAGGAACACTGCAACGCAAGAGGTTATGGAGGCACCGAGAATAGGTGGTGAGATAGCAGGAATGACTTTTAATATGGTAGTTGATACTGGGTCATCTGTAACCGTATGCAGCGAAAACCTTTACGACCAGTTGGTTAGTCTGAAAATAAAAATGCAAACTTTGCCGGTAAAGAATGCAGTATGCAGTGGCGCGATTGGACGGACAAAGCAACGTATAACTAAATGAATCTTGCTTAACACCAGGGTGCAAAACAACGAAATGCAGTTTGTATGTTTTGTCGTGAGAGGACTCGCAACTGATATTATTTTAGGAAGCGACCTACTACACATGTTGAAATCAAACATTGATTACAAAGAATCCCAAATCACATTTAATATATCAGGGACTAAGGTAGAAATTCCATTTATCTCTGGGCCTCAAGAAAGTCATGTTCACCTGTCCGAGGGGGAGAGCAGATTACAGGACGAAGAATTTTACGTAGAAGCCATTCATATTGGGAATGACGGTGGAGTAAACGATAGAAGTCTGCAATGTTTACAAAATAGACTGGAGTGCAGTGACCTAGAGAGCAAGACAGCTGATGGCATAATGCACGCAGAAGAGAGGGGCAGACGTAAACAGACGGAGACAATAGAGCCCTTCGCGGAGCAGGTAGAAACACGAATCGGACAACTGACCCAACTTTCCATGGAACAACGACAGAGACTGCAAAACATTTTGTTAAAGAACCGAAATATTTGTTCCGCTAGAACTGGCAGATGCAATATGTTTACATATTCATTTGAAGTTGCTGAAGTACCAATCAACCACTACAAATGTAGGATTATACCCCAGGAAATAAGGGAGGCAGTATCTGAAAAGATAACCGAAATGTTGCAGGACGGAATAATAGAAGTTTCGGACACACCGTACGTACAACCGCTGTGTATTGTTAAGAAAAAGAACGGTACAGTCAGAATAACTATCGACGCGCGACATTTGAATCAATTTATCAAGCCTGATAATGCGAGGACGCAAAACATAGAGGAAATATTAGCCGGAATCGGGAGACAGAAATGGTTTACATCTCTCGATCTAACTAACTCATACTTACAAATTGAAGTAGAGCCAAAATTGCGGAAATACCTAGGATTCCTCCATCAAGGAAGAGTGTACTACTTTCGACGATGCCCGTTCGGCTTGTGCGTCTCAGGGTGTGGTTTCTTGCGAGCCATGCACGCTGTATTTGGAACAAATACTGGAAATTACATTTCCCAATATGTGGACCACATATTAGTGCATGACCTAGACACCGACTTACACCTGGACCATCTGGAAACGATATTAGACCGAGTTGGAGAGTGTGGCCTAACCTTAAACTGGCACAAGTGCAAGTTTTTCGCACAGACTGTAACATTTTTAGGGTATGTAATTTCAGGTGAAACTATATCACCGGATAAGGAACGCATAGCATCCATTTTGAAAATTCCGCGACCACGGAATGCGAAACAAGTGAAGAAGTTTTTAGCTGTGTTAGGATACCAGAGCCGATTTTTAATAAATTATGCCAAGGAAACGGCTCCCTTGAGGGCACTGTTGTTAAAGAACACTAAATGGAGTTGGTCGGACCTAGGGGAGAATATATTCAATAAATTGAAACAGTTGTTTGCCAACTCAATATTATTAACACGCCCCAGAGCGAACTTGCCTTTCATTATGTATACCGATGCTTCAATGGTTGCATACGGGTGCATTCTAACCCAGGAATACCCCGAAGGGGAGCTCCACGTCATTGCGACAGCGTCCAGGTCGCTAAACGCTGCTGAAAGAATAGCATATGTTACTGAGCAAGAGATTGGTGCTATATTTTACGGAATACAAAAGTTCAAACATTATATTTATAACAAACCAGTCATCATATACACCGACCACGTGAGCCCAGCATTTATAAAGATTTGTAAGATGACCAGTGGAAAAATATCAAGGTATATCCACGAGATAATGTCATACCGTGTAGATATAAGGCACATCCCCGGAAGCTGTAATGTTTTTAGTGACCCTCTTTCGAGGATAAGCATGGGTGAGAACCTTCCCGAGACTGTACCAAGTGCGCAACGAGAAGTCAAAATAATGAAATTAGACTTAAAATTGAATTACAGAGTGGCTACAAAATTGAAACGATTAGAGGAATACCAGCGAAACAACAGTAAATTGGTCAAAATTCGGGAAACTCTGCCCCCAATTGGACCAGAAAACAAAGGAAACTTAGGTTTATTTGAAAATGTAATATACAAATTACATGGAAGACACGTACCTGCCTGGAAAGTATATATACCCGCCGAATTAGAGTTGTTGGTAATTGAGGCATACCATGTTGCATTAATTCACGCAGGCGTAGACAGAACGTGCTTGACCATATCGGAACACCTCTACTTGCCAAAATTAGGAAGAAAGGCCCGAAAAATTATATCCACTTGTGAGATCTGCCAGAAGGCAAAGCCCCTTAATATTGAATTCGATAGAGCACCGTTGGCCATATCTAGAGATTCACCTTTGAAAATGATCGCTCTGGATGAACATGGCCCACTGCCCACAGGTAGAACTGGCCTAAAGTATATATTCGTCATGGTTGACGTAATGACGAAGTTTGTAACCCTGTACCCATTAAAGAGGTTAACCAGCGCCAAATGCGCAGAAAAGATAGTTAAGGGATACATCCCTAGGTATGGCAAGATGGATGCAATGTTGCTGGACAATGCAACTTTACACCATGGACATAAGTTTGTTAACACGCTCAAAGAAGCAAATGTCAAACTATACTATATAAGCTCTTATCACCCACAAAGTAATCCCTCCGAGCGCACAATGCGCGACTTGAATACGTACCTGAGAGTATTATGCCATGTAAAGCACGCTAGATGGCCTGAGTATCTACACTACGTTCAATGGATTATGAATAACTCTGTACACCCCAGCCATGGATGCCCACCGGTGCAGCTCATGACCGGACAGTCACGAGACCCAATAATAAAGGGCGTCCCAAAATCCTTACCCATTATTGAAGACCGCAAAGTGAGATGTGTGGTGGACGACATGGCGCGGCGGCGGGTTTTCTCCGAGACCTCCGGTTTCCTAGGCCATCTCATTCCACCGGTGCTCCACCTTCATCTCAAGTATCATCAGTGTTATCGCCTGCGGTGCCGTATGTAGTAAAAGCGGGCGTAAACACTACACTACAATACACATACAATACACCTAGCCTAGCTTTCAGGTTATGGGGCAAAGGGCGGTCTTTTGTGACAATTTCTGTAATGATTCGGACAGTTCCAATATTGCTCCTTTTGCTCTGATCCTAATTGTACAGCATTTTCAAACAGTTACTATAAAATCAACAGTTTCATTTTCAGTAACATATATTTTATTTAGCATTGCTAAACACAGTGGAATAAAGTGGTTGCCGGCCTCGGTAGCGTGGTGATAGAGTGCCTCGCGTTCAAGAGGTCCCGAGTTCAAATCTCGGTCAGGGTGAATTACCTGGATAAGGGATTTTCCGGGGTTTTCCTTTATCCTGAAAGACGAATGTCGGGTAACTCTAAGCTCTATGGACCCTGGGCTCATTTCGGCATCATTTCTACCATTCTATTCATCGTCCGATATGACTTAAAGTTGAAGGATGTAAATTACAACAAAAATTCTATAATTCGTTGATATTATTCTATGCTCTTTTTATCATTTAGTACTTGCATTCTCAACCTCACTAACATTAACTTCCCTCTACAAGATTTAAGTTGCGTATGTCCACCAGCTTATTTGCCGTCATCGACTGTTCTAACGGAATATTGGAACGTTTAAACCACCCATAAATAACCAAATAATACGAGGCATGTTTTTTAAGTCAGTACCGTTTCGCAATTCCGCCGCCGCAGCCCTACGGTCGGCGTTCCGCGCATACGCGCTAGTTACCTACATCTCTTGTCTACGCACTGACGCCACTACAGTCTGATTCTATTTTGTATACGTTGGTTACTGAGTGTTTAAGTTGCCTCCGACAATCGTGAGTCCCGCCGATTGTGAAGTACGGGCTGCTATACGATTTCCTAGTTCTAATGGCGTAAAACCGATCGATATTCATCGTGAGATCTGTGAAGTATACGGACAAAACATTATGAGTGACGGAATGATAAGGAAATGGGTAAGAACATTTAAAGATGGCCGCACATGTGCATGATGAAGAACGGAGTGGGCGTCCTTCGTTCGGCACTGAAGATTTGGTGCAGAAAGTGGACGAAAAGGTGAGAGAAAACAGACGCTTTACAATTTCATCATTGTGCGACTATTTTCCTCAATATTCTGGTAGTGTTTTGTATCACATTGTGACCGAGAACTTAAAGTACTGGAAATTGTGTTCATGTTGGGTTCCGAAAATGTTGACGGATTTGCACATAACCCAGCGTTTAGGCAGTGCATTGACTTTCCTTGAGCAGTACCACAAGGAAGGTGAAGATTTTTTAGACCAAATTGTTACTGGTGACGAAACATGGGTGGCCTACGTCACAGCAGAATCGAAACAACAATCCATGGAATGGCGACATTCATCAAAACCCACAAAAGTGAAGTTTAAGCAAACAGTTTCTTCCCGGAAAATCATGTGCACAGTTTTTTTTTTGGGACAGAAAAGGAGTATTGCTAGTGGAGTTTCTGCCTCGTAATGAGACAATCAATGCAGCGTCGTATTGTGAGGCATTAAACAATCTGCGCCGTGCAATCCAGAACAAAAGACGTGGCAATTTGAGTAAGGGTATCGTTGTGCTGCATTACAATACCCGTCCACATGTGGCTAATCGGACCAAAGATCCCATCAAATCTTTTCAATGGGAAACTCTAGATCATCCTCCATACAGCCATGATCTGGCGCCCAGCGACTACCATTTGTTCCTGCACTGGAAGAAATATTTGGGTGGTCAGTATCTTAAAGTCGATAACGAAGTCAAAACAGTTGTGATACAGTGGTTAACACGTCAGGTGGCAGAATTTTATGAGGAAGGTATTCAAAAATTGGTGCCACTTAATGACAATGCCTCAATACTCATGTAAATTATGTATAAAAGTAGATTAAGGTACAGGCTTTCATGTAAAAATAAAATTATTGAAATATTTATGCACGTCTTTTCTAATTCCAAGACGGTACTGAGTTAAAATAAACATGCCTCGTAGCTTATTTATTGCAGTTTCATAAGCCAACGGAATTCTTAGTAGTATCAAGCTACCTTGGAGTATGTCAGTATGTTTGCAAACGCTACAGCAGGCGACAGGGTGTGTCACCTACCTGCGAAATGCAGTAGCGTGAGACACGTGGCGTTGTTCCTGCATATGCCTAATCCACTCTCATTCTGGAGCTTTATTTATTGCGGCTCTTTTGGCGGGAAACCTATCTGTGTGTACCACATAGAAGCTGAGCAACTACTTTTATATATTTATTTGGTGTGGTTTCGAAACACTGAGTACTCGATACTTTGATGCTCACGATGCTTATATAATATCGATATTCAAGAATACATAAAAATTGCTCGGCACCCTTTCGATACCTAGGTGGTGATTCTGTAATTTTTATTTTATTTTAAAGTCACAATATATTCTTGTTGTAAGTGGAATATTGCAAAACAGGAGAAATTGGCATTAATGGGGTACCTGTAGAGCAATACTCATATTATGCAAGAAAATAATCGTGTATCAGCTTCAGTGCCAGTTAACAGTTACTAAGAAAGAATCACTGCATATTTCAACTACGATTTGTTACTCCTATTTCTAATGTACTGGAAAAGTGAAAAACAATTTAAATTTTTTCAAAACAAAAGGAAATAGCTGCGAAATATTTGCATGTTCCACCTGTAATAGTTTTCCCTGAAAGACTTTTTAGCACAGCAGGATTCATATGGGCGACAAAAACAAGCAGACTTGACCCCGAAAGAGTGAGATTGACAGTATTTTTGAACAAAGGCTTATAAAAGTAGAATGTGTCAAACATGCATTTGGCATTTTAAGATCTAATATAGTGTTTAAAAATTAGTACACTGATGGTTTTAAACTTTTTGGAATTAAATATGTGAACCAAATTAGTTTTATCCGCATTGCACAGTCCTTACAACAATGTGTTTTTTTAGAAGTATCGAAGTACAGATGTATTTTTTATCTTGAAAAGTGCAGAGTGATGCGCAGTGGTATCTGGACGAGTCCACCTCAGAACGGTTGCAACTGGAGTGGAGGGCAGGTCAGTTGCGTACCAGTTGCGAGCAATTAAACACGTGCAGTGCAACTCGGTAACACTTCAGCTTGTTTCTAAATGTGCTTGTCTCCTGGTTCCAAGAGAGCATTTATAAGTTACGCCTCCTAGCAGCACATTAGGAAATAAAGTGCTACATTTAAAAACACGAGAAGTAATAACCAATATCCATAGATTTATAAAAAAGGAGCAATGGTCTGGGTCAGCTATAAAAATCTGGGGAAGGGTATCTGAGACAACTGTTGTGTCTGAAAGCAGTTTAGGAGAGTTATTAAGGAAAGAAAAGCCATTGGTGCTAGTGCAACAACGTCCTTCTCTGTGCCCAGTAAACAAAGATTAAGAACATTCACAAAATCTAATTTGGGTGTTTTAATTCAGAAGTAGTTAGGCGAACTGTGAATTATTTTTAAAGCACAGAAAAACAAAGTCCAACTTTGAAGAAAGTGCTTATGAAGCTAAAAATTCTACTGACTTCCAAGGCAGTGTCTGAACATTAAGTAGAGTTCTTTTGAAGCTAGGATTATTTGAAGGGGAAAAAAAAAACGCTAAGCGTGTCAGACAAATTTTAATCCAACAGCGCAGCATACGTCCAAAAAGCCTTAAGTATTTACGAAATATGCAGAGATATCGAAGTGAAGTTTATATAGTTTATATGGATGAAGCTTATATTAATACAGCACATACTAGACCATATTCCTGGAGTGAAATACGTTATAGGGACTCTGCAGCGATATTGAAAGGCCGACAGTTGTTTATCATGCCTGCTGGAGGAGAACAGGGTTTTGTTCCAAATGCTTATGTACTATTTAAGATCCAAGCGTGGAGATTACTACCATAATAAGAATTACAGCTTACTTTATAAGAGCTGCAAAACTGGCTTCGAGAATGAAATTTGTTTTTAGACATCGTATGAACCGCCCTCCCGTCTCGTATCTTACGCGTGTGACGCATTGTGGCGATAGGTGCACTATCCCCACCAGTTGCTACTCATCCCTACCGTGCAGGATTCCTGTCAAGATAAAATAATACATATGTACCGGGTATCATGGAAAATGTCGATTATCGAGAAAAACTGCTATCGACCCATCCCTAATGTGTATGGGATTGGGACTAGGATTTCATTATGGAGGGGATTAGGTACGTAGGCCACCATGCCGGTCCCATTGTTCCTATACCCGTACGTTGGGGCACCCTCAGGAGGAAGGATGAGTCGAAGAACACAGGGGGTGGCATTCCAAAGGAATGGCAACGTAAAGGCAAAAATTTAAGAGCCTCTCAATTAGCGGGGTTTAGGATCGAAGATGAATTAGAATTAAATAAAAAAATAATAGAAACCTGGCAGGATGAATGGGATACCAGTGAAAAATATAGGCGGACTTACTCGTTTATACCCGATATCAAGGAAAGATTATTTAATGAGATATTTACAGCCAACACATGGTCTACTCCATTATTTGTCAGGTCATGGTCCGTACCCCGAATACTTACATCGGTTCTGTCAGAGAGACAGTAATTTATGTGCATGTGGACAAGTAGGTACCCCTGAACATAGTATATGGGAATGCAGAAATACTTTATTATTAATAGTTGAATATGGTAAATACATCCAGAACAAAATGATAAATGAAATAATTAAAAAAAATTATATTATTATTTAAATAAAACAACAAAATTTTCTAAAGATAAATAACATTTTATTGCGATTTTTATTCCCTTATGTTTTAACTAATATATTATGCTATGATTCCCTCATAGTTGTTTTAAACTTTTATTTATTTTATTAACTAAGAAACTGCTATACTATCTCTGCATGGGCTTGTAAATTTATTGTAAAACTTGCATGAACTTTTTATATTAAATATGCAACATGCAGTTATTACCCTGCATGCAAGTTATAATTAATAAATACTCCTAAACTGTTATTAGTATTAAATGTTAATTATTGTAAATTATTAATGTACTTAAATAATTATTGGCTATGGGAGTCGGTCATATTATCAGACACCGAGTCAAAAGAGACAGGAGCCCTCTGGTCTGCGGTTGCGCAGGCTAGAGCACTTTACGTATTCCAAGGAGCCACGATAGTACAGAGGGCAGGGTCGCTACAGTTTACTTAGATAGAGACTTCCCCCGACAGGCCAGGACAACGAAGTCGCTCCGCCACAACGGACGGCAACGAGCCCAGTAGCCGAGCTCTCCCTCGTTGGCGGGCCAAGCTACAAAGGTCCTGGCTGGCAGTCCCGAAATGGTCCCAGCAGAGGTGCGGAGACCGGCAACTGACCTACCGGAGGAGGAAGTAGTTCTCCTCAGAGCATATCATCCTGCCATGCACGGCCGAGACACCCGCCGACACCTCTTCTCTGAAAGAGAGCATTAGATCAGAAATGATATGAACTGATAATGGAGATGAAATAAAGGGACAAGAGGTTCGGAGGATGTAATTAAGCTATCCAGTATTCGCCTAGCGACCCGGGAAAACCCCGAAGAAACTCCGAGAATCGAACCTGGGCCTCCCGAATGCGGGCCACAAACGAAACCTACTGAGCCATCCCGCTCGGTAATATGTGTATGTATTGTCACCTAATTATCGGAAGGACCAAGCAGCTAGCAGCCGGGTAGGCGACAGCAGGCACTCAGCCCACTCCTACCCATTTATCTTGTAGCGCTAACGAGGGGAGGGTAGGAATAACATCACTAGCCATCTCTTTCCCCCTCCCTGATCTCTGGAACAGTCGGGAACATTCACTGAACCGCGAGACTTCCAGAAACGGCGATCTTCCCTATATAAATCCTGCAGTGGACGAGACAGTCCGTTCTTGGCGAGCAGCCGTGAGGAGCGCCGAGTGAGTGAACGGACCGGAAGACTATGTAGGTGTATCAGAGGAGTTGTGGTGTAGAGTGGACCTGTGACAGACGAACTGGCGAATTGTAATTGTGTGCGCTACATAATTCTGTGTAATCGGCAAGTGTTCCAACTGTAATTCGGTGGAAATAAAGAACAGTTTGAGTTTGTGCAATTGGACTTTTAATTTCACAAACTCACAAAGTCACAGTATGTATATATGTATATAAAATGCGCAACAACAATTTCTACTAATGGTTATTTCTATTAGCATGAAGTAGAAGAACAAACCCTTTAGGAGTACTTTGAAAAAAAATCTGTGTATAGAAGGCTATGTGGATGTAACAGATCTGGAGATTTTAGTTCAACAGACTGTAAAACGTATTATGAAACCTAGAATTCCACTTTCGCTGCAATACATTAACAAAGAGAAATGGCAGTGACATTACAATTTAGCTTCTGAAGTCATCAAGTGAATTTCAGAAAATGTTACCTGCAATGAATTGTGGCTTTGGGGGAAAGAACTTAAATATCTTCATTCATAGCTCCATGATCTCGAAAATATAATAAATGTAGGTTTTACTTGAGGGAACAGGCAGAAACGTTATTCAACTGCTTTTCATCGCTTTTGTTTCAGAAAGTTGTATCGCTGTGTACCAAGTTTCCCGCTGTAATAACATAAACCCTTGCTGTTATTAGTTTTCCACCGCTGTAAAAACTACCAGAACAACTCTCTTTAAACATCCACTTTTAAAAGAGATACAAATGGATGTTCAACCACAGAAAGATTTAAAAGAAAAAGTTTTCCGGTGCTAGCAGATGGCAATATTAAACGCAAATTCTATGTACTTATCTGTTATTCACGGGACGGTCTTTGAAGGTATCTCGCATTGCAAGACAAATTGTGTTTCTAAGAAACCTCTCAACCTAGTTCCATAATTTCTTCAGCTTGAAAAGAAATTCTTCTGCCGACGATCATTAGCTAGAAAATACATTCTAATCCCCCTTTTAAAACGTAAGAGTACAAAAAGGTTGAGTAATATCAAGGAGCATGATGCTGGAATTATTCACTGATGAGATTGTTTTATAAAGTAAAGAGATGGAGTTAGATTGATTGCAACAAATAATTCATATCTGTTAAAATCAATGCATAATATCATGAGCTACAATTCTATTGGTGAGAAGTGGGTTGATCAGGAAAGCTAATTATTGAAATCAGGGTTAGTTAAGGCAATTAGACGTATCGCTAACGTTCCCAACAGGAATCCATTATCTCAGGATTTGGATAACAAGTGTGGTTAAGTACATACTCATGCTGCAAAGAGAGAATACTTCAGTTAATTCTGACGAACTGGACCTACAAACACTTCTAAATTTTATTTAAGGGCACTGGGAGGTTATTTTTACCCAGACAAGGCTAATTTTACCAATATTAAGATTTGATTACATAGAAAACTAAACATTATCAGAAATTCAAATTCGGTATGATTACTGTATAAGAATGCGTGCATTTAAAAACTCTATAATATTCTTTAGAATCAGGATTGTAAGCGGGGTGAAAAACTTACAAACCTAATCTGCAAATGGGGGTGTAGCTACTGAAAGGGTAGAGCAAACGAAACATCTAAGTCAAACTGAACTGAATAACTATATTTCAAAGATGCCTAGTATTACTACAGGGCTCTCCCTGGATCTGGATGAGATCAGGGACGCTTTGGTAACATTTAAACACATAATAACAATGCAGCTTTACCTTTAGCGATGTGTTGTTTGTATGGCTTGAACCTTGTGTGACTGTCAAAAGGTGTACGATCTGGTACGCCCTGCTGGCGATCTTGCTCGTGGTAGCACTTTGAAATAAACTCTTGTTGATTCTTACAGAGCCCAGCAGCAAGTCCCCTCTGAAATCTCTGTGAAGTTTCTCCCCCGGGGGCTCACTCAACCAAGCTTAAATAAGGGTCCTACCAAACATTCAACTCAGCGATTCCCACGCTAACTGTTAATTTGCACCATATTGTGCAATCATTATTTACTTAATTGAGAACATGTTTACACCTGCTACTGACCAACTAAGTGTTATTTCCCTTGATCAGCAGGGTGTGTTATTAATTGTTTAAAACATGTAGCACAAGTTGAGGCCTGTTGCAGGCCACCTGTGAAATATTTTACTAAGCCAGCAGGATGTATGATTCAACAGTCCAAAGTACATGTTTTGCCAGTCAGCAGAATTTACGCTCAATCATACAGTTTTTACATACAGCTGTGCCCAGACTCAAGGCATCGAAAATAAATGTTACAGAAAAATGATTACAGAAATTTCAAAATCTTGTTCAGCCTATATACGCAACAATATTTAAATTGCTTTCACATAGGTCCTTGCAAAAGGGGCATAAACCACACTGTGTGTCCTTAAAAAATATTGCACCCTATATTTCAGTTGCACCTTACTTGTAGGAGTTTAAAGCTACATGCACCAAGGTTTATCCTAAATAACCTAAGCCATAGTTTTATAATATCAGCTAAATGAAAATCACATACAGTTTATACTATGCACATGAAATATTAGTTAGTTTTGAGTAAAAAAAAAAGATAATATTTTCAAGGACTGAATATTTGTTTTCATCCATGTTCTAAATCACATGAATATAAATGTTAGCCGAATGCGTTCAAAGAACATTGACAAATAATCGCTACAAATTTTGTGTCAATATCGTTTATATTTTTTGAGAAACATGCACCTAAAGCATGAAAAATCAAGGTTTTGGGAAATCGCAATGAAAGATTAAGCACCATTCTCAGGAAGTGGGCGTATCAGTACGCCGCCATGTTTAAACTGACGAAATAAAGAACTTTAATACCAGCTGACAACCTATGTTACATATATCATTTTAAAGCTGAACAATTATATAATTTTTAACATTGAAAATAAAAAATGGATATCTTGAAAACCTATCGACCTCCCAATGCCCTCAATAAATTACTGAAACCTTAAAGTTGACGTACAGCGACCCTTTATTTGAATGCGAATGTACACGTTTTTCAAAACGGCCTGGAGTTTAAGATGAAAATGTTATGGAATGGAAAATAGTTCAGGATACTCCAGATGGAAAACAAGATAAATGACTCCTATATATCATTCTAATGAATATTTTTACTGTCATACATTTACAAAGAGTGACTTTTTCGAGATTTTGAACTGTCACTTCACACAGTTCATAGCTTAAATCAACTTTTGTCAGTCTTCTACTTCATCCATGTGGACTAATTCCAATAATCTTTGCCTCTTCACTTGATGAGTCAGTTGGAGAATTTAATGTCATGTCAGCATGTTGGCCATAATGGCTCAATGGTTTAGAGCAACCGCACGGACAGCGGGAGATCCGTGATTCAAATCCCGGCTATGGTACCGAATTTTTTAGTTTGGCTTCACTCATTCAACCTTAGCTTATACATGGCTATTGTGCAAGATATAATTATTTCCATTAATATCTATTAAAATATTTTCTATAAAATAGCTTTATGATAAATGAAATGTGTATCTCTAACTTTCAAAGAATATACTGAGAAGAATTCTTAATTCTGAGTGACCTTTGTATAGTTAGTAAACTGTAGACAAAATATTAAAGGTATTCTCAGCAAACAAGGCAAGTGAAAACACGATTGGAAATAGAAGTTTCGGAGGCGTAAATCGCTCCCATCATCAGGAGTGAGTGAGTGAGTGAGTGAGTGGGGTTTTAGGGCCCGTCGACAACAAGGTCATTTGGGCTCTAAGTCAACATTAAAACCTAAAAGCTACACTAATCAAGCTAAAAAGGTAAAATAAAATAAAAACATTCAACTATTAAAAGTACATAAAAAAGTCATCCCGGTCAAAATAATTTAAAAGCTCTAAAATTTATAAATATAAAATTCAAGTCATACTTGTGAATTAAAACCGATTTTAAAAACAAACCGCAGTGCCTTATTCACGGCCACTGGGTCGTCACCTAAAATACTGGGCAAGTTAGCTCCCAAGCCTATTGACTGGCGAACGCGGGCGTACTGCGGGCAATCAAGCAGTACGTGCCGCCCATCATCAGGATATTTATAAGAAATGTTATAAACTTTAAATAGATATAACACAAAAGATAGAAAAGACAAAACACTACCAACACTGGCATCACGGAACAAAAGACTATTTGCAGTAAACTAAATACCAGGTCTGGAGATGGGGTGAGTGTAGAAAACTAATTAGGTCAGATAGACGTAACTACTTAATTTGATGATCAATCTGTATATATCTGTGCTTCTTAGGCCGATTGATTTCCATTTTTAAAGCCGGTTTCCAAGAGGAGCTCAACAGCATCATCCCAGCGACCCGATACGACAGGCAAGCCAACAGCCAAGGGCCGTACCGGGTGGTAAAGAGGATTAACGACGTGGTCTACCGCATCCAGAAGGTTCCACGAGGAAAGATGTTGGTGGTACACCTGGATCGTCTGGCCCACTACGATAGTGCTCTTCGGGACGACCAGCCTTGAGGAGGGAGAAGTGTCGCGAGATATCATTTACGATTAGCCAATGCCAGATGGCAGGAAGAGAAAGAGACAGATAGCATTCAAGCAACGCCTACTCATGAGGCTGGTTGGCGCTTGCCGAACGAGTGCTAGAGGGAGGAGACGGAGATGGTCGTGACAATTCTCGCTCCATCGTGAAAGACCATGATGCTTCGTCAGAAGTCGGAAAACTTCCAGAACCAACGATTTCTGAATAAAAGCGACTACGCTGGTCGAGACCGGTCAGTTTAGGCAAGGAGCCGAGATAGTGAGTGCAGTGTGGAACTGCGGCAGACGAATTGGAAGATTGTAATTGTATACGTGACGTAATTCTGATTGTGTATAAAGTGTATTGTGACTTTGGGGGTTCGTAGAATTAAAAGTCCAATTGCACAAAAACAAAATGTTCTTTATTTCCACCAAATTTCAGTTGGAACACTTGCCGATTACATAGAATTACGTAGCGCACACAATTACAATCCACCAGTTCGTCTGTCACAGGTCCAGTACACACTCGCAATTACGTACAACTACTCTGATATGATATAGGCCGCGCCGTGACTCAGTGGTTAGACCGCTTGACTCTCACCAAGACGGCCCGGGTTCTATTCCAGGCGACCGCAAAGTAGTGGCCAACACGGCGCTGGGGGGTTTTCTCCGAGACCTCCGGTTTCCCTACCAATTCAGTCCACCAGTGCTCCATCTTCATCTCATGTATCAACAGTGTCACCGCCTGCGGTGCCGTATGTAGCAAAAGCGGGCGTTAAACACTACACTGCACTACACCCTCCTCTGATGCACGTACGCAGTCTTCCAGTCCTTTCGCTAGCACTGTGCTCCTCACGGCTGCTCGCCAAGAACTGAGAACTACCTCAGTCGTCTAACGCGGTGCTTATATACCAGATCGCTGCGTCTCGAAGCTTCGCGGCTTGGAGTATCATCCTGGTTGTTCCAGACGTCAGGGGGAGGGAAAGAGACGGTACAGTGTCTCGTGCTACTGTTCTAACCATCAACTCAGTTAGCGCTATAGAAATAAATGGGTAGGCGTGAACTTGATGCTTCCCGTCTGGCCCCTACCTGCCAGCTGGTTCTCTCGGGATTTCCGATGTTCGGGTGACAGTATTTCTGTGCAGATAAAGAACGTTTGAATTGCTGCAACTTGGACTTTTAATTCTACGCTCCCGATACGTGGATTTCTAATCGTCTATTCACCTGGCATGTTTCCCAACAAGATCTCGAATATATTCGTCGTTAGGAAAGCTTCAGGTCTTATACAGACAAAATGTTATCACAAAGTGTGTAGGTCTCGTTAAATTCCACACTTTATGTGCAATAAGCTATTTTTTGTGTAGTTAACCGTCTCTGAGATATTTGTTGTTATTGGTTTGAATTTCTAATATTTATACGATGCCATCAGATTAAGTGGCCACGCTCTTAGCGGCACCTGCGTCGCCGTTGCAACCGCTTTCCTGCTGCTTAATTTTCCCCTCGCGGACCGTCTTGTGCTTCGATAAAAATAGGACGAATGGACAAAGTCAGTTACAACCATCGTTGTTTCACAAATTACAATACTGAATTTCCTTAATGTTACTTGCATTTTCAAGGAATGATTTGCAAATGTTGGCCTTGTACTCGAAGATAGGTTACGCATCACATAATCATAACAGATTTTCATACACTTGTTGGAGCTTTTGTTTAGATATATTTAGTCCTTCCCTATATTATTTTGCGGTTCTTGTAATGCTCAAGGTTTAGAATTATGCATTTTGTCTTTTCGTAGTACGAGTTGCGTTCAAGTTATAACACCTATTTTTCTGGACTACGATCAAATAGGAACTTCTGTATTTTAAAAAAAAGTACACCTAGACCCTTTGTGAATGAGTGTCAGGGATGGCAGCACTATACAGTGCCCAGAACTCAAGTGGCAGCGACGAGAGTTAGGACTGCTTTTGATACTTAAAATTGCGACGTTTTCATTGCAACAGTAGTGTTTAATCATTCATTTTCTCCATTTTCATATCCCGTAGGGGAGGGGATCCGTCCCCTTCAGCTGCCGTGGTGCGGCCGCTGCGGACCTTTAGCACTCGCGGTGTAGTCCAGCAACGCAAAGAAGATCCCTGTAAGGCATGTCCTGTGTTACACAGTGGGACAGGGACAGCGAATGTGTGTGGCAGATAACCTTTGCTACACAAGGAGCAGACCATTAAAAAACATGCACCCTATTTGCTCTATACACTAAAACCCAGACGATTCATTCACAAAAGTAGAAGCCGTCAGAATGTTTTTGAATGGTCTGTAACCGTACTGACATGAGGTGACATAAACCTGTCCATGGAGGGTGTGGGAACCATCTCCAATCCCCCTGCGTCTCATCCGTTGGAGACTTCCACTCCTGTGCAGGAGTATACCTCTGACGTTACTAGAGGAACCTCGGGCCGAACATTCGAGCCCTTCCCCTCGAGGATTTGTTCGGAATGGGTTGGACTCGAGGGGACAGTGTGTTCCCGACACCCACGGGAATTTAAGTACCTCCGGCCAGGCTAAGTCACCAGGAGGGTGTAGAGGGTTGCCTCATAAGTCGCGGGTACTGGCCTGCAGAGCTAGTAGAAGGTGTGTTAGATCACCAGGCGGTCCCACCGAGGTTTTCGGTAGTCTTCCCTGCAGGGTTAACGTGCGTAAGTGGCGTATCCACTTCCATCCCGTCTTGACGTTGTTCTCAACGAGGTGGGGGGGGGCTTTTTAAGAAATCAGGTATTGTCCTATGCAAAGACCTCCAGAATTATCCATCGCTCCCGGGTCGAAGGAGGCCAATATCTTCGGAATTTTGTGTAGATCCTCTGGTTTAATTAACTGCGACACCTATTGAAATTCACAGCTAGTTGAGTGAGGCATGTGGTGAAGGTATCATGGATGTGTCTAATGTGCGTTCCTGGATGCGACAGTTCAATGAAGGCAGATGAGTGAGGCAAGTCTGGACACAACCAATACTAAAGCAATTTTGTAATAACATTGCACTTATTTTGTAGCCCACCTCGGTGATGTGGTGGTAGCATGTCTGCCTCACGCTCAAGAGGTCCCGAGTTCGAATCTCGGTCAGGGTGAGTTAGCTGGACAAGGTTTTTTCCAAGGGTTTTTCTGTTATCCTGAAAGACGAATGTCGGGTAACTCTAAGCTCTATGAACCCTGGGCTCATTTGAGCATCATTTTACCCCTTCCATTCATCTTCTAATGTGACTTAATGTTTGATGACGTAAATTACAAAAAACATATTGTGTAAAAGACAAGAATATGTTATTTGCATCTTTATCAATGAATGTGTTTGAAATATTACTGTTTATCTTCCGCAAGAAAATCGCAACCTGAAGTTGTGAAGAAGTGATACTCAAATGATTCTGGGGTCCACGGTTCTTAGAGCTACCCGACATTCGTCTTTCAGGATAAAGGAAAACCCTGGAGAAACCTTATCCAGGTAAATCACTCTAACCGAGATTCGAACTCGAGTCCTGTTGAACGTGAGGCAGACATGCTACCATCTAGGCTACCGAGGTGGGCGGCATCATCATAAGACATTGCTATTAAAGCAATAATAATAATAAACATACACATCATGGATTCCAACATAGGTTGCTTCACTTACGAGACACATGCGTTTAACCGCTCGGCTACCATGCATACGGCCATGCCGCGAAGTATCTCCCTATCTATCGCATAGTTGCGAAATGCAGCCTTAATAATATTGAAGCATATATTGCAAAAATCAGTTCTATTTGACACTAGCCGTGAGCAGGCCAAAGTATGGAAATATAGAGCCAGTCTAATGCTTAAATACCACAGAAACCATTTAAATAATTGAATTTTTCAGTCTGCCTGTAACTTTGGAAGGCCTATATTGTGAACACAGCGCTATCGATAGCTTCCAAATCGAACATTGTTTCTGGTATCACTCTTTTTTTTCTTTTTGTCTAAAGCTGTTCTGTGTCCCTATTGGTGGGAATGTTCATGTTTTATTTGTAATACTGTGAACTGTAGGAAATTACAATTGTCAGCGTAGTTTCTGGAACACTGTACAATAATTTCATCAAAATTACATCTTAGCTGGAGTTTACAACCTTAACTATGCAACGTGAGGTAAGGCAGCTAATTCTACCTTCAGAGAGAAGCCATGCAGATGCAAAACTGTACGTGGGTATATATAACTCTACCACAGGGATTAGCGCTTCTAGATTGAATTCTGATTTCGCTATGGTATTATTACAATTATTAAAACAAAAATTGGGCACAAGTTTCAGATAAATGATTTATTTAACTAATACGTGTGCCTGTAGTTAGCGAGTACTGTAGGGGTTTTTAATAACGGCAAAAATATTCAGTTATCGATTGTACTTTTAAAACTGGTATTGTACACAGTAGTGCTACACAGAGCGGCTCATCTGAAGTTTTACTGAAAAAGGTATTTTCTTAAATAAATAGAACAAGCAAAATATCAAGCATTCGAAGTCTCACTGCATTAGGAAGCCCTTCACATTGGATATGGATTTCTGCGTACAGTCTCTGAGGTTCTCTTCATTCTGAAAGAGTTTTGCATAAGTGGTGTACCATAAAGAGGTAGCCATCTTTGTATATACAGCATGTAAAAAGTATATAAAAATTTGATGTTTATATGTCCAGAAATCGCCTATTTCCTATTTTAGAGCACTTTTTCTACAGCTTAACCCCGTACAACGACACTCAATGACAGAACCGTGGGAAACCAGGAAATCGCAGAGCACATTCAAGGCAGCCGCCATTAGCTTCAATGTATCCGTCAACTCGCCATCACATGGACTCCCTAATGAGTTAGGCCTCGAGAAATTCATATTGTCTGACAGCCTTTCAAAATACGAGCACTAAGAATCCTTACATCTGGATCTTGAGTTACATAAACAAGAGATTTTAAATGTCCCGATAGATACAATTCTAGTGGGTTTAAATCAGGAGAGCGAGGAGGCCACGGAATTGGTCCATCTCTTCATATTCATCTACCAAGAAACCTATAAATGAGGAGGAGCCCCATTGTGTATGAACTAAGCACCCGCGCGTAACAAGCGTACTGTATCAATGAAATACATCACCTCCATCCAATTCAACCAGAGGTAATGGGAACGTTTACTACATTAAGCATTTTTATCCTCTAGGTCCAAGAAATGTCTTCCTTAAGTTTTGGCATACCTTTTTATTACATTATACAGGATGATAGAAAAGCCACTGACAACACTATGTTGCGCAGGACAGCAAACTGATCATTTTTAAGAAGGACCCAATGTCCGGAAATGCACGGTTTGGATGCTGTAGAATGTCAAAGTTAGAAACTGGATGGACGAAAATCCATGTGTGCAAATCGTTCACAGTCACCAACACATGTTTAGTGTCAACGTATGGATTGAAATGATTGCTGACCATATCATTAGTCCATATCTACTCCCAAGCAGATTAACAAGATCGATCTCCCTCGTATTTCTTAGAGATATTTTTCTACCTTATTGGAAGAGGTCCCACTAAACATTCGGCAGTTAATGTGGCTGCAACACGACGGAGCTCCAGCACACTTTGATAAAACTGTGCGGAATCACCTAGACGTTGCACACCGAGTCAATGTATTGGTAGAAGGGAACCAGCTCCATGGCCAGCTATATCACCAGATCTGACACCAGTGGACTATCTTCCGTCGGGTAGTATGAAAACCATGGTGTATGCTACTCTTGTAACGTCAGATGGGGACCTCATTGCACGAGTACGTGGAGCGATTGCCATTCCTTGAGGTCAACCACACTTATTGGAGCATCTACGTGAAGCTCAGTGCCGCCGATGTACGCTCTGCAATGACGTAGGACGTACCCAGTTTGAACCCTGTTTGTGATTTTAAACTACTTTGTGCTGCATACAGTTTGTTCTTTTTATTGACGACATTTACACTTTGATGGTCTACTGTACCCAAAAGGTGCGTCTCCGGACATGAGTTCCTGCTTAGAAAATGATAGTTTGACGTCTTTTTTTGTTGTAATTTTATGCCCTCCAACGTCAAGTCATAACGGACGATGAATGGAATAGATCAAATGATGCTGAAGTCAGCCCAGGGTTCATGGAGCTTAGAGTTACCCAACATTTGTCTTTCAGAATATGGTAAAACCCCAGGAAAAACCTTATCCAGGTAATTCACCCTGAACGAGATTTGAACTCGGGACCTCTTGAACGTGAGGCACACACGCTACCATTCACGCTATCGAGGAGGGCAGTTTGCTATACTGCGCAACATACTTAGTCTTGTCGGTGTTTTTTGGATCACCCTGTATATACATCAGATCTTCTTAAAGCCCAAATAATTTTACAAAGTGCTTTTCGGGGAGTTCTGAGCTAATCCTTGTTATTAGTTTGAACATTCTAACAGTTATAATTTTCTCAAATGGGAGGTCATTATTCCCTAGTCTTTGCTTGTTGTGCAAAGAGAATACAATATCGATGCCATCACGTAGCTACCAGATCTTAAAAACGTAACTATCACTTAGCTCTACTGTATTTTCATATTCCCAATCTAAATAGAAGGACATACATATATAAAGAAAGCAGTTCATAAATAACTTACTTCCATTGACATAGGGTACATAAAGTAGGCATTTGTAGATTAGGTTGTACAGGAATGAAGAATGTAATGTGTCAATACATACGTTTTGCTTAATAGCTTTACAACTATGTTTACGAAATTCATTTCATCAGTTTGTTATCCAATTATTTGCAAGGTAGTCTTCAAGATTAAATTTATTACTACTAGAAAGTGCATCCTCTGGAACAACTTGAATACGTTAAAGTGCTAAGAAAAGAAAGCAATTGGTGATTTTCTTGGTGGTTTTGAAATTATTGTATTTTAGAGTTTTAGGCAATTTTTAGAAATTTTGACTTTTTATTTCCTTGGGTAGTTTCCGAAAGCACAAGTGTTTGTAAACTCAAATCACCAACAAATAATGTCTCATAAATTGGTTTGCTCACCACACACGCACGCACGCACGCACGCGCGCACACGCACGCACACGCACACGCGCACACACACACGCACACGCACACGCACACACAAAATAATTTGATGGAAATTGTATACTTAAATATAACCTAAATATTTTGTGTAATAATATTTTGTTTATCTCATATTTCCAAGCAGTCAAATAGTTCCAATGATTTTAACAATATTGCAATATATAAAATATACTATTATGCCAAATGAAATTTGCATTTTCTGAAAATATCCTTTGAAGATCTTTAAATTCTACATTACGTTTACGTAACTACTAAACGATAACACATACACAAAATCTTACTAGACAGAGAATCTGATACGTTGTAATCACATTACTTTCTCTACTCATGTATAAACTATGTTTACGAACTCTTATCATCCAGCCTACTTCGTGTTGGTCCAGATGAACGTTTACAGAATTCATCTTATTGAAAATTCCACTGTAGTTGCAAGCGAATATGATTCTTTGAAAGAAAATAAACCCGGTGGCCAAGTGTCGTAGATCTAGGTCATATAAAAGGACCTCAAGCCTGATAAAGAGGCCGCGTTCAAAATTAAGGTGTTTTTCACGGCCAGTGTGCAATGGGCCGCTGAGAACCAACTAAGTTATAATGGCCCCATAAAAAGCGCAATATTTATTTTCTCAATTAATGCTAACACACTGTTATAAATATAATTGCGCATATAGGAAACGTTTCCCTAATATATATCACTGTGAAACACACAAATTGTATAAGCAAAACGCCAGCTATTACTTAACCGAGACTGAGGGTTTAAACCTGTTTAAAGACGATTAAATAACATGAAAGTGAGCACAAGCCCTCGGGGCCTAATGGATAAGGCGTCGGACTCCTAATCAGAAGATTGCAGGTTCGAATCCCACCGGGGATTATTTTTTGGATTCGTTCTGGTAATCTCGAACCGCGCATGATGAATAATTAATATTAATATACTTTTACGAAGATAATTCTGTATTAAGAGTATTTTATATAAAATTATGGGACACAGAAACTGCAAAAGTAACAGGCCAGCTTTGAGTCCCGGTGTCACTGGTTCAAACCCGTTGCCATATCTAACATTTTTTCCCCGTTAAATATATATAGACTGGTGCTGTTAAATAGGAAATATAACACGTGGTCAGGTGTTGTAGAGATAAGGTTAGTAATAGCACATCAAGTTTGACATATGGGCTTCTCATCAACATTAAGTTAACACACGCATAATATGCAACGGGCTGCTGAGAACTACAGAAGTTATGTGCCTCCATAACTAATAACTCATTATTAACTTCAACAAGTAATACCAACACGATTTTATAGATATACATGCTCATGTATCGACTACTTTAATTTATAACTCTTCCTTACAGCAAACGAACTGCGGAACTAGAACAACGGCTAAGTTATATTATGCTCTCTCTCCCTCTCTGTCTCTCACATGTCCCTCCATCTCTGTACGGCAATAGTTCTATCGATGTGTTGTAATACGACAGTGTATAGTAGCCCTCATGACTTAATGAATAGGGCATCGGACTGCTAACTTAGTGATTGTGGTTTCAAGTCCTACAACTGCTCCCCAGTTGTTGGCTGCCAATGTTTTGAGAATATTCAGATGTTTATTTACAACTATCCCGAAGTTGTATTATGTGAGGAGCCCATGTTAATCTTGGATCAAATGTAACACCGAGTAGTTTTATTGTTTTAGTTCATTTAATTTTATGACTATGGACATATATTACAGGTTCAATATGTTTTCTCCTGGTTTTCGAAAATACTATACATTTGCTTTTGTTCACTGAGAGTTTCAATGCAGTCTCTTGTAACCAAGTCTCTATATTTGATATCGTTCCCTCTAACAGTTCTTCCGTAGTAGATATATTTTTAATTTGACAAAATATTGTGAGATAATCCACAAATGGAGTTGCTTGCAAAGGTGCTTGAACGTTGGATACTATGTCATTGACAGAAACTAGGAATAGTGTCACACTTAATACACATCCCTGTGAGACACCATTGTTTACATATACTGTTTTGGAAAGTTGATCTTTCAGTCTTACCTCAATATTCCTACATTTCAGAAAATTTTCCATAAATTATTTTATGTTTCTATTAATATTATTTTCCAGTAGGGTTTTGAGAATATATTCCTTGGATACAGTATCATAGACTTTTTCTATGTCCAGACTGATTGTTACTAAATGTTGAGAGGCATTAAATGCTTTCCATATTAATGTTTCAAGGGATAAGAGATTATCTGTTGTAGAGTGATATTTTCTAAATCCACTCTGTACACATGTAAAAACTTGTTTTTTTTTCTAAGGTCCATCTCAACCTGATATTTACATTGTTTTCCAACATTTTACACATACAGTATGTCAATGCTATAGGTCTGTAACTTTGAGGTAATGAACCATCTTTATCAGGCTTAAGAATTGGTATTACTATGGCATTTCGCCACTGTTCAGGGAATATTTAAGTAGACCACATAAAGTTATATAATGCCAGTAGGTATTGTCGCCCTGGTGGTAGACTCGCAAAGCCGATGAAAAATGATGGCCGGTGGAGATTCGTAAAACTTCGGAACCAATCGTTACCGGTAGCGTGAGACAGTTGAATGTAGAGTTGGAAAATTAAACAGTTTTTGAGGTTCTAGCAATTTTGTAATGTTGAACAGTGTATTTCGAGGAGAATAAAGTGTAGTTTTTGTGTTTCGTAACATCGTTTTATTATTTCACGAATCCACAGTCACACTGGTGTCAGGAAGCGGGATAACTACATCACCGAACATTATGACCATGGAATCGGCATTGGAAATGCTTTTGCAGAAGATGAACGAATTAACAGCGAAGTCGGAAGCGGCAAATAGCAACTTGGCCGCGAAGATGAACGAGTTAACAACAAAAACAGAAGCGGCAAATAAAAACCTGGCCGCAGAGTTGAAAGAAATAAAGACCGAATTGACCACAGAAATGAAGGCAGTGAACGACAGTCTGGCCACGGAAATGAAGGAGGCGAACGAGGTCCTCGCCGCCAAATTTGAGGAACAGTTGGCCGGCGTGAGGGATGACGTTACGGAGCTGGGCAAGCGGATGGGCCAAGTGGATGAGCGCGTCGAGGACCTGGCGAACCGCTTCAATGACCTAGAGGAAAAGGCCGACAATAACGCCAAGTCCCTGAACGCCATGGTTGAAGACGTCGAAGACCTCGCGAACCGCGTAAACAACCTGGAGGGAAAGGCCGACAGCAGCGTCAAGTCCCTGAACGCCATGGTGGAGGACGTCGTCGGCAGGAAGCTGCAGGACTTGAAGGCCGACGCGCCGGGACGCGACACAACATCTGCGCGCGTCAAACCTCCCAAGTATTACGGCGCGTCAACGTTTGAAGTCTTCCGATGCCAGTTCGACACAGTGGACAGGCACAACAGATGGTCACCGGAAGGAGGCCACACAGTTAATAGCCAGCCTCCAGGGACGGGCCGCGTCAGTCCTAAACGCGGTGCAGACAACGGCGGCGCCCAAGGACATCTGGGAGGCCCTGGAGAATCGTTTCGGGAACCACCGCTTAGCAGCAGCGTACCGCAGCTAACTAAAGGCAAGGTCACATGAGCCGGGGGAGACGCTGCAGGAGTTAGCCATAGCGATTGAGCAGCTAGCTAGCAAGGCCTTGGTTGACCTGCCACTGGAATTCGTATCCCGGGAAGCCGCCTACAACTTTGTCGACGGGGTACGGGACGCGGAGATTCGTCAGCGCCTAATGGTCGGCGCTTATAAAAACATCCACGAAGCGCTGACAGTGGCATTAAGGATGGAGGCGGCCAAGGTAGCATCTATCCCGACGTCGAGAACGAGGGGTGTCCGCTAGGCCGGAGACAGAAGACCAGCTGAGGGACGCCGGCGAACACCTAGTTGTCTGTGTTGGGGGTGTGGACAGCCCGGACACCTGCAGAGAGACTGCCCACACCAGGAAGGGCAGCGGGAAGAACGAGTAAGGCCCGGCGTGAGAGAGGTACGTCGGCGCCATTACCACCATCCCCTCGAGTGACAATCCGCGCCGTCAGCCGGCGGATGGATGACAACCTCATCGAGGACGGCTGGGTAAGAGGAAAGCCGTGCCGCGTGCTGGTGGACACCGGGGCGGCCGTGACCATCATCAGACCTGACGTGGCGAAGGGTTTGCTGACGAGGAAGCCTAGCCGACCATACGAGCTTGTGGCGGCATCGGGCGACACCATGCCCGTGGAGGAGGCCCTGCTGGAGCTGAACTTGGGACGGAGTGCCGTGCGTCTGTGGGTGTTCGTCGCGAAGTGGCTGAGGAGGTGATTCTGGGACTAGATGCTCTCAGGAGCCACGAGGCGACGGTCGACGTCGGCAGGAAGGTCCTGAGGCTCAACGGAGAAGAGATCATACTCCGTCAACCCGAAGAGCGCCTTGGAATTTCCAGGGTCGTCTTGAGCGAAGACGTGGTTGTCCCCGCGAGGTGCGAGGTGATGGTGACGGCGCGATCGGAAGGCCGGACAGCAGGTTTGATTCAGAGGCCGTAGGAGTACGACTTCACCTCGGAACATCGCAGAGGGAAGAGTCACGGTAACGCGGACGCTATGTCCCGAAGACCCTGTCCAGAAGAGTGCGGCCAATGCGCAAGAGTGGAGGAGAAGGAGCGTGCCGCAGCAGTTCGAGTAGTCACGGCAATGCGTGCGGATGGCTGGGATAGCGCAGGCCTGAGGAGGGAGCAGCTGGCGGACGCAGACTTGGGGCCACTCTTGAGGGATGTGGAGAACCTGGTGGACCACCTCCACGACATGCACGAGATGGCTCGCCAGAACATCCAGAAGGCGAGCGACCGCATGAAAACCCGAGACGACAGGCAAGCCAACAGCCAAGGGTTCCAGCAAGGTGACCTGGTCTGGTTGTACCGCCCGACACGGACCAAGAGACGCTGCCCGAAGCTTCAGCAGCCATGGCAAGGACCGTACCGTGTGGTGAAGAGGATTAACGTCGTGGTCTACCGCATCCCGAAGGTGCCCCGAGGAAAGATGTTGGTGGTACACCTGGATCGCCTGGTCCGCTACGAAGGCACTGTTCGGGACGACCAGCTTTGAGGAGGGAGCAGTGTCGCCCTGGCGGTAGACTCGCGAAGCCGATGAAAAATGATGGCCGGTGGAGATACGGAAAATTTCGGAACCAATCGTTACCGGTAGCGTGAGACAGTTGAATGTAGAGTTGGAAAAATAAACAGTTTTTGAGGTTCTAGCAATTTTGTAATGTTGAACAGTGTATTTTGAGGAGAATAAAGTGTAGTTTTTGTGTTTCGTAACCTCGTTTTATTATTTCACGAACCCACAAAGTCACAGTATATTAGGCCGTTTTCAGGCAACTGCCGTATTACTTAATAGGTTATTGAGTCTGGTACTGGATTATTATTACCACATTTTTTTAGAATTTCTTTCAATTCTTGCATTTGTATGGCATCATTAAATTCCAGTGAATCGTCGTTTTTCATTCTTTGTGTTACAAATGCTTGTTGTTCGTTTTTGATTCTTAATAACTCTGGATTCATTATTGTTAGATATTTCAGAAAATGATTCAGCTAAAAGATCAGCCATCTGCTTGAAATATGTTAGATATGAGCCCTTTGGAGAATCCCTGAGCATATTTTCTAGTAAAAAGCTTGCGCTGCCATTGATTTTCTTGATTTTTTTTTCTCCAAATTTCACGTTGTGGTGTTGTGTGGTTTAGTGATGATCCACAACATATCCAGGATTCCTTTTTACTGTCATTAATCGTTCTTCGTGCCCTTGCTCGGTGCTGAAAGTAATTCAGTTTATTTTCTAGTGTGGGACACTCTTTGTATTTGAAGAAGGCTCGATTTTTATCTCTAGTAATTGTTTTGCATGAGTCATTCCACCATGGAAAAGTTTTGGAACTCGTGGTACTGGACGTTTATGGGATATTAGATTTGGCTATTTTAACTAGCACCATAGAATATTGTTCAACTAAGTCACTTATATTATAATTTTGGAATTCAGTATGTGGTGGCAGCTCTTTCAGAATACAGTTGATGGAGAGTCTAAATTTTTTCCAATCACATTTATTTAGGATCCATTTAGGCACTCTATAGTTATTAGTAGAAACTGAATCACCGTTTATATAAATCGGAAAATGGTCACTTCCATGTAGAATTTGAGAAGCTGTCCAATTAAACAAATGTGCTTTATCTGGTGAGCTCATAGTGAGATCTATGCAACTTTGAGTATTATGGGCAACGATATAATATGTTAGTTATCCTTGGTTTAATAATAAAATAATCAGTTCCCTCAATCATCTGTGCTATTATCTTTCCCCTTTTATCAGTGAAAGTAGAGCCCCATAAACTGTTGTGACTATTAAAGTCACCAATTATTATAAATGGTGTGGGTAATTAGTTTACCAATTCTAATAACATATTTAAATTGATGTAAACACTGTTTGGTAGGTAGACATTGCAATATGAAAATTTCCTTAGGTATATATTGTTACCCAAACGGCTAGCCTACGATGCCGATCAATAAATGAAGGCCGGCGGAGGGAGGGGAGACGGAAGGGTGGCTGGGTCTTCGTTTACCCCTCCTCCTGCCGCTCGAAGGAGCACGAAGCTTCGAGAATGTTTCCCCCTCCATAAAAGGCAAACTCGAGAAACTTCGGGCCGCCGATCAATACCGGAGGCGAGAGTTAGTTGAGCTGAGTGATTCGTGGCGAGCGGTGCGTAAGGAGCGCCCAGTGTACGTGGAAAGACGAACTGGCTTAGTTGTAATTGTGTACATTACGAAATTTTAATTGTGTCATTGGAATAAGGTGGAAATAAAGAACAATTTTGAGTTGTGTAATTGAACTTTTTTTATTTCACGAACCCACAAAGTCACAACTGACGTCAGAAGCGGGATAACGGCCATGGAAACGGCACTGGAAAAGATTTTACACGAGCTGAAACAAATAAGGACAGCCAACGATAGCCTTACTGAGAAGATGGAAGCCACAAGCAATAACCCGACCGCGAAAATGACCGAATTGACCACGGAGATGAAAGCGGCAAACGAGGCCCTTGCCGTGAAGTTCGAAGAGCAGCTGACTGGCGTGAGAGATGACGTCACAGAGCTCGGCAAGCGGATGTGTCAAGTGGACGAGCGCGTGGAAAATTTGGCAAGCCGCGTTGACGAGCTGGAGGGAACGGCTGACAGCAACGCAAAGTCCCTGAACGCCATGGTGGAGGACGTCGTCGGCAGGAGGCTACAGGATTTAAAGGTCGACGCACCGGGACGTGGCACATCTGCACGCGTCAAAGCTCCTAAATATGACGGCGCGTCAACTTTTGTGGTCTTCCGCCGCCAATTCGATGCAGTGGCCAAGCACAACATTTGGTCACCAGAGGAGGAGGCCACACAGTTAATAGCCAGCCTCCAGGGTCGGGCCGCAGAAGTCCTGAACGCGGTATAGACAACGGTGGCGCAAAGGACATCTGGAAAGCCCTGGAGAATCGTTTTGGAAAGCATCGCTTAGCCGCAGCGTACCGCAGCCAGCTAAAGGCAAGGTCACAGTAGCCGGGGGAGACGATGCAGGAGTTCGCCCTGGCAGTTGAACAACTGGCTAGAAAGGCCCTAGTCGACCTCCCACCAGAGTTCGTATCCCGGGAAGCTGCCTACACATTCGTTGACGCGGTACGGGACACAGGGATTCGTCAGCGCCTAATGTTCGGCGATTATAAAACAATACACGAGGCGCTAATGGCAGCATTAAGGATGGAGGCGGCCAAGGTAACAGCTATCCCGTCGTCGAGAACGAGGAGTGTGCGCTACGCCGGAGACAGAAGACCAGCCGCGGGACGCCGGCGAACACCTAGTTGTCTGTGTTGGGGGTGTGGACAGCCCGGGCACCTACAGAGCGACTGCCCACACCAGGAAGAGCAGCCGGAAAACGAGTAAGGGCCGTCGTGGAGAGGGGCATGTCGGCGCCATCACCACCGTCCCCTCGAGTGACGGTGCGCGTCGTCAGCCGGCGGATGGATGACAGCCTCTCGCGGACTGCTGGGTAAGAGGAAAGCCGTGCCGCGTGCAGGTGGACACCAGGCGGCCGTGACCATCATCAGACCTGACGTGGCGAAGGGTTTGCTGACGAGAAAACCGAGCCGACCATACCAGGTTGTGACGGCATCGGGCGACAACATGCCTGTGGAGAAGTAGGCCTTCCTGTAGCTGACCTTGGGACGGAGTGCCGTGCGTCTGTGAGTGTTTGTCGCGAAGGTGGCTGAGGAGGTGATTCTGGGACTGGATGCCCTCAGGAGCCACGAGGCGACGGTCGACGTCGGAAGGAAGGTCCTGCGGCTCAACGGAGAAGAGGTTATACTCCGTCAACCCGAAGAGCGCTTTGGAATCTGCAGGGTCGTCTTGAACGAAGACGTGGTTGTCCCCGCGAGGAGTGAGGTGATGGTGACGGAGCGCCTGGAAGGCCAGAGAAACAGCAACATGATGCTGGACCAGAAGACGCCTGTACGCGGACAGTCTGTAGCCAGGACATTGCTGCCGTGCCGAAGGGAGGTGTCAGTGAGACTGCTAAATCCAACGGACACCGATGACGACGTCCAGGCCCGGACGGATTTGGGAAAGTGCGAGCCAGTGGTGAGCTTAACAGCAATCGACAAGACACAGGAGCCGGTGCCGACGCAACACCTGGGGCCCCGGGTAGAAGGCTTACTGGGGAGGGCGGCCGACCACCTGACCGCAGAACAACTGGAGAAAGATCGACAACTGCTGAGGCAATACCAGCGCCGCTTCAGCAAAGGCGATAGTGACTACTGCCGCACGGACAAAGTGCTTCACCGCATTGACACCGGGGTTGCCCTTCCAATTCGGCAACTACATAAACGCGTTCCGCTGGCGAAGCAAGGGGCGGTACGAGACATGCTGGAGGACATGAGATCCAGGGGGGTGATTGAAGAGTCTGACAGCCCTTGGTGTTCCCTGTAGTCTTGGTGATGAAGAAGAACGGCGAGCTACGCTTCTGCGTGGACTACAGGAAGCTGAACGCTGTCAACCGGAAGGACTGCATCCCCTTACCCCGGATTGATGATACCCTGGACACGCTAGCTGGTGTGCAGTGGTTCTCGACCTGGACTTGAAGTCGGGCTATTGGCAGGTAGTTCCAGATCCGAGAGACAAGGAGAAGACCGCATTCTCGACAGGTCAAGGGCTCTGGCAGTTCACAGTTATGCCCTTTGGCCTCTGCAACGCACCAGCTACCTTCCAATGCCTCATGGAATCAGTGAAGAGAGGACTGACTTACGACGCCTGCCTGCTATACCTAGATATCATCATCGTCGGTAAAACCTTTGAACACCATCTCGAGAATCTGAGGAAGGTGCTACAGAGATTGCAGGCGAACAACTTGAAGCTGCACGTGAAGAAGTGCCAGGGCTTCCGCAAGGAAGTGAACTACTTGAGCAACATAATCTCAGCAACCGGAGTGGCCACAGACCCGGAGAAGACTCAGGCGGTGAGAGATTGTCCTCGTCCAAAGGATAAGAAAGAGTTGCGCAGTTTCTTGGGGCTGTGCAGTTATTACCGACGCTTCATAAAGGGGTTCTCTAACATCGCCAAATCCCTCACCCGCCTGACAGAGGAACACATGCCTTATTTGTGGTTGCAGGACGCCGAAGATGCTTTCCAGAACCTGAAGAAGACCCTGTGCAGCGTTCCAATTTTGGGATTGACACACACAGGTGGCACCTTAATTGTAGACACCGACGCCAGTGACCATTGCATTGGAGGCGTCCTATCGCAGATCTAGGACGGCCATGAGCGGGTGATAGCCTACTACAGCAAGACGCTATCGAAGGCAGAAAAGAACTACTGCGTAACCCGGCGAGAATTATTGGCGGTAGTAAATACCTTAGAGCACTGCCTCAAGTACCTGTACAGTCAGCTATTCCACCTGAGGACTGACCATTCCGCCCTAACCTGGCAATTGAGCTTTCAGAACCTGGAGGACCAGACAGCACGTTGGGTTCAGAGGCTCCAGGAGTGCGACTTCACCTCGGAACATCGCAGAGGGCAGAGCCACGGTAACGCGGACGCTATGTCCCGAAGACCCTATTCAGAAGAGTGCGGCCAATGCACAAGAAGAGTGGAGGAGTAAGAGCGTGCCGCAGCAGTTCGAGTAGTCACGGCAGTGCCTGCGGATGGCTGAGATAGCGCAGTCCTGAGGAGGGAGCAGCTGGTGGACGCAGACTTGGGGCTACTCTTGAGGGAAGTGGAGGCAGGGACGAGACCAACCTGGGCGGTTATTGCACCGAGGAGCGCCACCTACAAGTCTTACTGGGCCCAAGGGCACTCGTTGAAGACCAGAGAGGGTGTGCTGTTTTGGGTATGGGAATCAATCGATGGGAAGACGCAGAGGGAACAGTTGGTACTGCCCTGGAGTAAGGTCCTTGAAGTCTTGGAAGAAGTGCACGCCGTACCTGAGGAGGACACCTGGGAGCGAACCGAACCATCGACAAACTCCGACTACGCTTCTACTGGCTGAGGTTCCGAGCAGACGCTGAGAGATGGTGCCGTCTTGTCAAGTGTGCTCGGTGACTCGCGCACCTTAGACTAGGAGCCGGGGTCGCATGCAACAGTACAACGTCGGAGCGCCATTCGAACGGATCGCCGTTGACATTGCTGGACATTTCCCAATATCCGACCGAGGCAACAAGTACCTGATGGTGGTCGTGGAATACTTCACTAAGTGGCCGGAGGAGTATGCCATCCCGAACCAAGAGGCAAGGACAATCACAGACTGCCTCGTGGAGCAAGCGTTTTGCCTATTAGGGGTACTATTAGAGCTGCACAGTGACCAATGCACCAATTTTGAGTCCAACCTGATGAAGGAGGCACTAGAGAGACTTGGGGTTAACAAGACCCGCACAACAGCTTTACATACCCAGTCGGATGGCATGGTCGAGAGGTACATCAAGACCTTAGAGGAACACTTGAGGAAGGATGTGGCCAGCCATCAGCGAGACTGGGACGTCAAGGTGCCACTGTTCTTGCTGACCTACCGCTCGTCAACACAAGACACCACGAGGATCACGCTAGCCAGCTTAATCTTCGGCCGAGAGTTACACCTCCCCTGTGACATGGCTTTTGGAAGCCCTCCGGGGGGGGGGAACAGCCAGCGACCGAGTGTGTGGAGAACCTGGTGGACCACCTCCACGACATGCACGAGATGGCTCGCCAGAACATCCAGAAGGCGAGCGACCGCATTAAAACCCGATACGACAGGCAAGCCAACAGCCAAGTTTCCAGCAAGGTGACCTGGTCTGGTTGTACCGCCTTACCCAGACTAAGGGACACTGCCCGAAGCTTCAGCAGCCATGGCAAGGACCGTACCGTGTGGTGAAGAGGATTAACGACGTGGTCTACCGCATCCAGAAGGTGCCCCGAGGAAAGATGTTGATGGTACACCTGGATCGCCTGGCCCGCTACGATGGCGCTGTTCGGGACGACCAGCCGTGAGGAGGGAGCAGAGTTACCTAACCGGCAAGCCTACAATGCCGATCAATAAATGATGGCCGGCGGAGGGAGAGGAGATGCAGGGGTGGCTGGGTCTTCGTTTACCCCTCCTCCTGCCGCTGGAAGGAGCAAAAAGCTTCGAGAATGTTTTCCTGCTCCATAAAAGGCAAACTCGAGAAACTTCGGGCTGCCAATCAATACCGGAGGCGAGAGTTAGTTGAGCAGAGTGAGTCGTGGCGAGCGGTGCGTAAGGAGCGCCCAGTGTACGTGGAAAGACGAACTGGCTTAGTTGTAATTGTGTACATTACTAAACTTTAATTGTGACATTGGAATAAGGTGGAAACAAAGAACATTTTTTGAGTGGTGTAATTTAACCTTTTTTATTTCACGAACCCACAAAGTCACAATATATACCTTAAGTGAAATGGCTTCAAGTGTATAATTTTTTTGTTTATAATATTATTAATGTAGATTGCCACGCCTCCACTTGAATGGCGAGTATCAACTTGGCATTTGTTATATGACATACTTTTTAATTGGATAAACGTAATTTTCTCTGAAGTTTGTTTCCTGGAGGCATATAATTTTAGGTTGATGCTTATTTATCAAGAATTGCAATTCCTCTAGTTGGGATTTTACTCCATTAATGTTCCACTGCAAAATCGTACAGTCCATAGCACAAAATTAGACAATAATGTAGGTTTTCATACAAATGGGAGCAGTGGATACCAGCCGATTATTAAGATAAGTATTATTTAGAATAGGAATAGAGCTTCATTTAATATTATATTGCTTTCTTGCTGCAACAGTATATAATTTATACCAAGTTTGGTTAGGGGTGCATATATCAACAAGTGGTTCTTCCATATTTGTAAAACTTTAACACCATAGGGCTCCATTTTTAAAATGTCTCACTCTAGTACTACATAAAACTGATTAGAATGGGTAGGACACTTAAGAAAAGGGAATCAAAGCGATCTCTTGCAGCAAGAAAAAAAAAATGAAAAGGTGGGAGTCTAAAAAATGTGAAACTAGCAAAGTATCTAAAGCAGATATTAATGAAGCTAGTTCAAGTGGCAGAAAGTTGGGAAACTTCTACAATGATGATGAAAATGAAATGAATATGGAGATAACAAGCCCAGATGATATACATATTCACAGAGAAACTTGGAATAAAATATTTAAGAGCTTTAGGTGTACAGATTGTGAATTCAAGGGTTTGGAGGTAAAATATAATGAACCTTTGTGATTTAGTAGTAGCGATAATAGAATGCCCTACTTGTAGTAAATGTTATGTGAAAACATATACTAGCCCTAGGGTTACCAGTGAGTCTAGTAGGGCAGCTTTTGATGTAAATGGAAGAATGGTTAATGCATTTCTGGGCATTGGTAAAGGTCATGCAGCTATGCAGAAGTTTTGTGTGACCATGGGTATGAATTGCATGAGCTCTTCTACTTATAATTCCCATCCCATCGACAGAAGTAAAGAGAGTGAGTTATTGCCAAGTGGGGTACTTAGTATGGCACACAAAATTGTTCATCAGGCTCACTTAGATGTAAATCCAGATCTATCTGAGCATGACACTTTGGATATTTCTGTGTCATATGATGGTACCTGGCACAAGGGGGGCCATACTTCTTTGTATGGAATTGGAATTGTGATAGATGTTCTTACAGGGCTTGTAGTAGATTTTGAAATTAAATCAAAATAATGTGGAACATGTGTAGCAACAGTTAGGGAGTTAGGAGAAAGTAGTGACGAGTATAAAGCATTGGTTAAGATCTATAGAGAAAGTAGTATTTGTGAGGCTAATTACTTCAGATCTTCTGTATCTATGGAAGCAGCTGCTGCCAAAGATATCTGGCAGAGATCCATTGCTCTTTGTGATATGCGTCACACAACCATTGTTTCTGATGGTGATTCAAAGACCCAACTGCTTCTTCAAAGTTTATAACTTTATGGTCCATATATTGAGACTACTAAAGATTAATGTCTACACCATATTGCTAAGCGATTGGGAACAGGCCTCAGACAAGTAGTGAAAGAAGCAAAAACTTAGGTAAAGTTCTTGGAGGAAAAAGACCTGGCAGTTTGAAAGCTGAAACTATTGTAAGGCTGCAAAATTATTATAGAAGTGCTATTATGAAAAACATTCCAAATGTAGATCAGATGAAATCTGCAATATTGTCAACACTGTATCACTGCATGTCAACTGATAAGAACCCAGAGCACTTAAAATGTTCTGGAGGTGAATCATCCTGGTGCTTTTATAATCGCGCTATAGCCAAAGGTGAGGAACCCTCAAAACATGAGGGCAATAGGAAAACATATCTTACACCAAGTGTAGTTTGCTCTGTTATGCCAGTTTACCAGAGATTAGCTAGTACTAATCTCCTGGAACGGTGTACCAAAGGAAAGACACAGAATGCAAATGAAAGTTTGCATAGTGTTACATGGAGTAAATGTCCCAAAGAAGTTTTTGTACCCAGAAAAAAATTCCAAATTGCAGTGACTGCAGCTGTTAGTGAATTTAATATGGGTAATAAAGCTAGTCTAAAAGTTAAGGGACAAGTTTCAGCAAACAAAGTAAGTCCTGTTAGCAAGAAAATTAGTATTATTAGAGATAGGCGAAGGCTGAAACAGAGTGCACAAAGTTCATTGAACACATATAAATCAGCCAGAAGAAAGTTAAAAGTGACTAAAGTTAAAGAAGAAGAAGACAATTAACTAGCTGAGGGGACTTCATATAGTGCAGAAGGGTTTTAAAACAAACAAAGAAAATATTTGCTTATATTTACAGCTTCTAACTATATTTTATTTCGTGTCGAATTTTTAGCATTCTTTTAATACTCATAATACACAATACACTAAAGTTTTCCTGAATTTCTTTAACTTTTGCATATATGTATATTCATATATAAGTGTTCAATAAAAGTTGGTATTACTATGGCTGTATATCCAACAAATGAATGATTAGTATTCAAAGCAAAAAATTGACAACAATTCAAGAAAATTCTTTTTTAATCCTTAAATTTTCTCCTCCAGAACCATGAGACATTGGCAACTGAGCAAATAAGTTTTGTAACTGTTATCTAAAGGAAACAGGATACAAAGTTTCAATCACTTATAAAAAAAACTGTAAAGAATGTAACATTTTTCATAATGTTAAGAAATTGCAACAAACAGAAATATAATTATCATGTTGTTGGTAAAAACTATTGTAAATAGAAAAGTGATAAAAAAAAGAGCCAAAGGTAACCAAATTAAAGAGAAAGAAGGTAATAAGATAGCTGTATGGCCTGCATATGATGCATGGGGATTTCAAAGTAAATAAAGTAGTTTAATTTCCATCTAAATCTTTAAATTCATTTTTCTCCGCTTACAATTTCTCAACATTTTTGTATCTTCAAAATGCCCCAAGTTTCACAATTCTCGATACATTTTTATGCAAATTTGCATACATATTCCTAAATACATGTTTAATAAAAGATGCAATTTTTGTTTATTTTAATTGAATAGTTTATTTAATATTGAACTGTAAATCTCAAAATTGCAAAAACATTTAAGAAAAATTGAGTATATTCACACATAAAAATTTTTTTCTGAAAAATTACTTCATAAACACGTTAAAAGTATAGCAAATTTTATAAGTGATGTACATAGAAAGCTGAATCTAAAATTTAAGGTTTCTAAAAGAAAAACTGAATGACCTTGGACTTTTTATATAACATACAAAAATCATACCATAAAAAGCACTAAACCTGTCAATGTATAAATTTTGAGTAGTGGGAATGTGAACTTGTTCTAAACAGTCATCTGGGGCTATTGTCATAAGAAACTTTTTGGGATAAATCTATGGGTAAATTCAAGTTATTTTCTTCAAAACCTTGTGTTTTGTCATCATTAGCTGGTTTGTCAGCTGTGATATCATCAGCTAATACATGCATTTGCTGTGAGTTTTTTTTCTGTATTAGTAACGGATACCTCATTTTCAGTTAAATTCACTGTTAAATTATTTAGTGCTCTGGAGATTTTCATATGTGTGGTTGCTGCTTATTTGATGTAGGTTCGGAAGTGCCTATAAGTGGTGGAAATTCAGTTTCTGAAGGAAATATTAGGTTATGAACTTGTGAATGAGTGTGATCTGTAGCTTTGGCTTGGCCATTTTGTTTACACTGTCTAGTTAAATGACCTTCTTGTTTACACAGAAAGCACACTGGTGTGTCGGTTGAAGAGTATATCCTTCATATTCAAATATCATAATGTCTGGGAGCTTTTCAACATTGTCTGGATGTATATACATTTGGCGTCTAACACTTAGGATATGAGAAAGTCCAGGAGCAGCAATCCTAGCCTTTACATACTCTATATAAGAAACAGGCTGTGTTCCTAACTGTAGTAAGCTTTCTTGGAGAACAGAATTTAGTATCACTGGACATACATTAGATATGATAACCCGCTTATTTTTTTTCCAAAATGGGCTGCATTTGAAGCGAAACATAGTTTATCACCAATCTAGGGTGTCTTGTGGTTAATTCATTTAAAATAGATTTACTTGTTAAATACATACATATTCTGTTGTTTGATATTCTTGAAGCAAAACGAATATTTGAGGGATCAGTTAGTTGGCCTACTGCTAGGACATATTCTTTTATTGATACATTATTATGGGCTTCAATTACTAAAGCTTGCTCTTTGTTTGGGTGTAAACTTCTAGAATATGATACATTTCTAAATGAATCATTAGCTGTATTATAACCATTGGTCTTGTTTAGCTGGCAACGATCAGCTGCAGCCATTTTTAGGTTAAGTTTAATATCATCAATATTGTCTGATTAATGCCTATTACGTTTATCCACTCACCGAATTCTATTATTATAGTTGTGCTGAAGTGACACTGTGTAAATTTCAATATCTAACACACTTTAAAATGACTATCATTTATTAAATATATAAATATATGCAGAAACACTCGGAACATTAAACTTTAATCACGGCCAGCTGGATCCTCTCCCCATAACCTTGATACAGAAATGTCACCGATAATTTAGATTTTGAGTCTAGCTGAATAATTTTTTGTTGCTGAAAGTGAGGGGGGTGAGTGCGTGCGTGCGTGCGCGCGCGCGCGCGCGTGTGTGTGTAGTTCGGGTGATATCGTTTAAGAAACACCTTAGTGTGTAACAAGTTTCGTGTTCTAATTGATGAAGTATCGGACTCCTAATTCCGGGGTTCGAGTCCCGATGGAGGTCATTTTCTGCTTGCTGTTTGGTAATCTCCAAAGCGCTCATTCCTCTCAAGTAATACTAATACACTTGTATAATTATAATTACGCCTGTATGAAACCTTTTCTTTATATATCACAGTGAAACACCCAAACTGTAAAACTGACACGCCAGCTGTAGCTTTCCCGAGGCTGGGGGTTTAAAACCCGGCTGAAGACTATTCTTTTTGTTGTTAAATTCCATACCATGGTATCCGTTGAATTTCAAATATACCAGGTCGTCAAGTGCCGTATATTTAGGGCTCGTAAAATAACCTCACACCTGACAAGGGCGCTTTTGATCAATATTAAGGAGCCTTACACGCCTAATATAAAATAGGTCGCTGAGAATCACTTAAATTTTAGTGAAACTAATAATAAAACTCAATAATAGTTTCAAAAATGGATGCTCATAAACTTGTATAAGTATAATTCCGTATACAGCTGAGTATTCCTTATGTTTGGCTATTACACACAGTAAAGAGTATTCTATAATAAAAGGCTATTTTATTTTATAACAGCTCTCTCTCTCTCTCTCTCTCTCTCTCTCTCTCTCTCTCTCTCTCTCTCTCTCTCTCTCTCTCTCTCTCTCTCTCTCTCTCTCTCTCTCTCTCTCTCTCTCTCTCTCTCTCTCTCTCTCTCTCTCTCTGTGTCAAACTCTGACTGGCGTGGAGCGTCAATTCTACTTTTATAGCATAAAGAGCACGACTATGAGCACAAGCCCTCGTGGCCTAATTGGATAGGGCATCGGATTCCGAATCCGGGGATTGCGGGTTCGAATCCCGCCGGGGGCTACTTTTGTCTTCTTTTTGGTAATCTCGAAACCGCGCATTATCAGTAATCAATATTAATACGCGTTTATGCAGATAATTACGTTTAACGAGCTTTTTTATATAAAATTGTAAAGCTCATAAACTGTATATATAACATGCCAGCTGTGAGTCCCGATGTCACGGGTTCAAACCCGTCGCAGTACATAACATTTTTTCCCGTTAAATATCTTTAGCATGGTGTCCGTTAACTAGGAAATACACCAAGTGGTCAGGTGTCGTAGTTTTAGGGCACATAAAAGCATATCAAGCTGGACATTTTTACTCATAATACGCAATGAGCTGCTGAGAACTAGAGAAGTTCAGTGCCTCCATATATAAAAACACATTAATTTCAACAATTGCTAACACGCTTTTGTAAATATAATTCCGTATATAAATGAGAACTTTAATTTATAGCTGCTCAACATAGCTAATGAGCTACGGTAGAAGTGACAAGGCTATGTTATTTCCATGACCTCTCTCTCACTCCCTCCCTCCCTCCCTCCCTCCCTCCCTCCCTACCCTCTCTCACGGTCTTTCTACCTGATCCTCTATCTGTGTGTGGCCGTTGATCTATTGATATGTAACACGACCGTGTATGGTAGCTCCCGTGACCTAACGGATAAATTATGGAACTCCTAATCCTTGGTTCCTGGTTTCCGGTCGTGCCGGGGTTTATTTTCTGCATTCTTTTTGGTAATCTTGAAATCGGTCACTCTCAGCGGTTAATACTGTCGCGAACACATTATTTACGAAAGCGCGAATCGGGAGCAATAAGGGACTGATGGAGCCGGGCGGAGATATACAGCTTGTCTAAAGCAGATAAACATAGCGCGGAGATGAAGGCATTCCAAACAAATAAAGAGATAAACGAAATATTCTAGTGACATCCTGATTGTCTTACAGAACATTCGATTTCTTGTTTGCTCCAGAAATATCTAGTAATATGAGTCGTAGTATATTGTGGCTTTGTGTTATATCCCACTTCTGACGCCAGTGTGGCTTTGTGGGTTCGTGGAATAAAAAGTCCAATTACACCACTCAACAATGTTCTTTATTTCTACCGACTTACAGTTTAACACTTGCCAATTACACAAAATTACTTGCTGCACACAGTTACAATTTACCAGTTCGTCCGTTACAACTTCACTTGTACTCGCGATTACATAAACTCCGATGCACGCACAGTCTTCTCATTCACAATCCTTTCGTTCATTAACACGTCTCTTCTTACACCAAGAACTGTCCTCATTCACTAACCAACTGATTGACCAACTCAAACCAACAACTGACTGACTACACCAAAACCAACTCAACAACTGACTCACACTGTCTGTCTGTAACCCTCTTTATAGGAATATCGCCGGTTTCTGGTGTTTACACGATTGTTCTGGTAACAGAAAAATCGAGAAACAGGTAGAAGGAAAACAGACGACCAGTCATGTTTTCCCCTAACCACAAGCCTGTCACCAGTACAAGACAAACGAGGAGAAGGTGTGGCTAACGCGGTCCTCCCCCCTGCCTTCCGTTCGCAGCTGGTACAGGGTGTTCTAGCGGTCTTGTTACACTGCTCCCTCCTCAAAGCTGTTCGTCCTCGAACAGCCCCATCGTAGCGTGCGAGGCGGTCCAGGTGTACCACCAGGATCTGCCCGGAGTCTGAGCCAGAAGTAGCGCTGCCGTAGTTTGTGAATCATTCGGTTCGCTCCCAGGTGTCCTCCTGAAGTACCGGCGTGCACTTCCTCCAAGATTTCCGGGACCTTACTCCGGGGAAGTACCAACTGTCCTCTCTGCGCCTTCCCATCGGGTGACTCCCATACCCGGAACAGCACGCCCTCTCTCGTCTTCAACGAGTCCCATTTTGCCCAGTGCGACTTGTAGGTGGCGCTCCTCGGTGCGATGTCCTCCCAGGTTGGTCTCGTCCCTGCGTCCACTTCCCTTAAGAGTGGCCCCAAGTCTGCGTCCGCCAGTTGCTCCCTCCTCAGGCCTGCGCTATCCCAGCCTTCAGCAGGCACTGCCGCAACTACTCGGACTGCTGCGGCACGCTCCTCCTCTTCCACTCTTGTGCGCTCGTGGCCGTCCTGGATCTGCGATAGGACACCTCCAATGCAATGGCCGCTGGCGTCGGTGTCCACAATGAAGGCGCCACCCGGTTGTGGGAAACCCAAAATTGAAGCACTGCACAGGGTCCCCTTCGGGTGCTGGAAAGCGTCTTCGGCGTCCTCCGTCCACACATAAGGCCGGTTTTCCTCCGTCAGGCGGGTGAGGGGTTTTGCGATGTTGTCGGCCTTTTCCTCTAAATCATTAAGGCGGTCGTCTACTTGACCCTTCCGCTCGCCCAGCTCCGTCACGTCATCCCTCACGCCGGCCAACTGTTCTTCAAACTTGGCGGCGAGAGCCTCGTTCGCCACCTTCATTTCGGTAGCCGGACCGTCATTCGCTGCTCTCATTTCCGTGGTTAACTCGGCCTTCACTTGTTCCATCTTTTCGGCGATGTTGTTTGCCGTCTTCATTTGTTTCAACTCTGCGGCGATGTTCTCCCTAGCCGTCCTGATTAGTTTCAGTTCCGCGGCCAGGTTATTTCTAGTCTCCAGCGTCTCTGTTAATTCGGCCCGCATTTCTTCCATCTTCCTGATGATGTTGTCTTTAGCCGTCTTCATTTCTTTCAGTTCCGCTAAAATCTTTTCTAATGCTGCCTCCATCGTTGTAATGTTCGGTGATGTTCTTTTCCCGCTTCCTGACACCAGTGTGACTTTGTGTTATCCCACTTCTGACACCAGTGTGACTTTGTGTTATATCCCACTTCTGACGCCAGTGTGGCTTTGTGGGTTCGTGGAATAAAAAGTCCAATTACACCACTCAACAATGTTCTTTATTTCTACCGACTTACAGTTTAACACTTGCCAATTACACAAAATTACTTGCTGCACACAGTTACAATTTACCAGTTCGTCCGTTACAACTTCACTTGTACTCGCGATTACATAAACTCCGATGCACGCACAGTCTTCTCATTCACAATCCTTTCGTTCATTAACACGTCTCTTCTTACACCAAGAACTGTCCTCATTCACTAACCAACTGATTGACCAACTCAAAACAACAACTGACTGACTACACCAAAACCAACTCAACAACTGACTCACACTGTCTGTCTGTAACCCTCTTTATAGGAATATCGCCGGTTTCTGGTGTTTACACGATTGTTCTGGTAACAGAAAAATCGAGAAACAGGTAGAAGGAAAACAGACGACCAGTCATGTTTTCCCCTAACCACAAGCCTGTCACCAGTACAAGACAAACGAGGAGAAGGTGTGGCTAACGCGGTCCTCCCCCCTGCCTTCCGTTCGCAGCTGGTACAGGGTGTTCTAGCGGTCTTGTTACACTATTGAGGGTAGGTTCAACTTGCCAGGGAATAGTTATAAAGACAGCAGGAAACAGGAATTTTAACAAGAGTTGTAAACAGTGGAAGTTGACTAAGCTCTTTTTTGTGGTCAATAACCTTGGAAGATTGTAATTGTGTATGTGACGTCATGGTGCTACTGTTCGTATATTTCTACGGGAATAAACAACACTTTGAATTTCTGCAACTTGGACTTTTAATTATACGACCCCACTAAGTCACAATTGGTGTCAGGAATTGGAACATTCAAAGTTGGACATGCCATTGGAAAAGAGTTTGTCTAAGATGACTGAATTGACCATCGAAATGAAGGCTGCGAACGAAGCCCTCCTCGCCAAATTTGAGGAGCAGTTGGCCAGCGTAAAGCAGGACGTCATGGATTTGGGCGTTCGCGTCGAGGACCAGGCAAGCCGCGTTAACCACCTGGAGGGAAAGGCAAACAGCAACACAAAGTCACTGAAAGCCATGGTAGAGGACATCGTCGGCAGCAGGATGAAGGACGTGAAGGTCGACGTGCCGGAAGGCGACACATCTGCGCGCGGCAAACCTCCTAAATACAACGGCGCGACAACTTTCAAAGTTTTTCACCGCCAGTTCGACACAGCGGCCAAGCACAACAAGTGGTCACTGGAGGAAGAGGCCAACCAGCTAATAGTCGACCTCCAGGGACGGGCGGCAGAACTCCTAAACGCGGTCCAGGCAACGGCGGCGCCCAAGGATATCTGGGAAGCCCTGGAAAACCGATTCAGATACCAACGCCTATTCGCAGCCTACCGAAGCCAGCTGAAATCAAGGCCACAGCAGCCAGGGCAGACGCTGCAGGATTTCACCCTAGCGATTGAGCAGCAGGCCAGGAAAACTTTAGTCGATCTCCCACCCGAGTTCGTATCTCGAGAGGCTGCCTACACATTTGTGGACGGGGTACGAGACACCGAGATACGTCAGCGCCCAATGTTCGGCGGCTACAAAATGATCCACGAGGCGCCATCGGCAGCATTGAGGATGGAGGTGGCCAAGGTGACGGCTGTCCCGACGACTCAAACCAGGAGTATTTGCTATAATGGAGACCGAAAACCAGTCGAGAGACGACGGCAAACACCTAGTGACCTTCGTTAGGGGTGTGGGCAGCCGGGACACCTTGGAGAGAGACTGCCCACACCAGGAAAAGCAGCCGAAAGAACGAGTATGGTCAGGCGTGGCGAGGGGCACATCGGCACCACCATTACCATCCCCTTGAGTGACATTGCTCACCGTCAGTCGACCGATGGACGACAGCCTCATCACGGACGGTTGGGTTAGAGGGTAGCCGTCCCGCGTTCTCGTAGACACTGGGGCAGCCGTGAGCGTCATCAGACATAGCCAAAGGTTTGCCGACGAAGAAGCCGAGGCGACCATACTAACTTATGACGGTATCGGGCCACACGTTGCATGTGGATACTGAGGTTCTGCTGAAGTTAACCGTGGGAAAGGGTGCCGTTCATCAGAAGGTGTTCGTCGCGAATGTGACTGAGGAGGTAGCGTTGGGACTGAATGCCCTCAAGAGCCACGTGGAGACGGTCGACATCGGCAGGAATGTCCGGTAGCTTAATGGAGAAGTGATACTTCGGCAACCTGAAGAGCGCCTGGAAATTTGCAGGGTCGTCCTGATGGGGACGTGGTTGTACCCGCGAGAAATGATGTGGTGGTGACGGCGCAAATCCGTACCGCCAGTAACAGTCGTATGAACTTATTTATATAATAAAAAAATTCTGATTATTATTTATTCTGCAATTAGGTTGAGGTTTAAATAGAATATTGTTCTTTTTTGTGGTGCATAAATACAGACTGTCTCTAAAGTCGTTATTCATTGCAATGAAGCAAGACAGTGATTAAAAAATAAATATTATTTTCAAGCGTTACACATATTCTAGTGGCCTTCCACACGACCTCCCTCTAGCTCAGGCCACGCCGTGGCTCAGTGGTTAGACCGCTTGGCTCTCACCAAGGCGGCCCGGGTTCGATCCCAGGCGACCGCAAAGTGAGATTTGTGGTGGACAACACGGCGTTGGGGCGGGTTTTCTCCGGGACCTCCGGTTTCCCCCGCCATCTCATTCCACCTGTGCTTCATCTTCATCTCATGTGTCATCAGTGTCACCGCCTGCGGTGCCGTATGTAGTAAAAGCGGGCGTTAAACACAACACATTTCATTTCATTCCCTCTAGCTCATAACAGATACGGCATCTTTCAGTAGTGGAACGAAATGTAGACTGTAACCTGTCAACCGTAATTTGACCTGGTGCTTGTCTGATACGATTCCGTAACTAAGGCAGACCATTCGCTTTGCTAGTGTGCACTTTAGATTTGATGTACTCCCATGTAAAGAAGTCTAAAGGAGTCAGGTCAGCTGAACAGGAATCCCACAGCCGAGGTGACCATCTGCCTATCCATCTCCCTGGAAAGGTCCTGTGCAGATATTCACGGACGATGTTTGCAAAATGTAGAGGTACACCATCTTGCTAAAACACAACTGTATCCAGTTTGCCATCCTCTTGAAGATGCGGTTCAAGGAACAGTTCTAACATGTTGAGGTAGATGGTACCTATTATAGACCTTTCGGCAAAGAAAAATGGGCCATACGGTTTTGCGTTTGTCATACCCAACCAAACATTGGCTTTCGGTGTATCACGTTCCCACTCCGATAGCTAATGTGGTTCTTCATATGCTCATACTCGGCTGTTGTGTCTGTGCACTTTCCCACAAACATGGAAAGTGGCTTCATCGGAGAAAAAAATGTTGTCCATTAAATTCTCAATCTCTACACATTCCAGGAGGTCATAACACATTGCCCGACGACAGGCGAAATCCTCGTCCTCAAGATGGGGCAGAACTTCTATGTGATTCCGATGTTTTCGTACAGTGAAACGTAGAATATTCCACACTGTGTTGCGACAGACGTTCAATTACCTACTGAGGCGCCGAATTGATGCCTTAGGACACCTATCACTGGCAATTTGAACCTGCTGCACTGTTTCTGCAGTACGGGTGGTCTTACAGGACGTGTCTCTTCACACACACACTGTCGGTACGCTTAAATTTGTTCACAAGCAGATGAATGTGTGCCCTTGATGGGGCTGCTTTGTGGAATTTACGGGTAAATTCCGCTCTGACGTCTTCATATGACAATACGCGTAACCGTGCAAAGACAATGGCAACTCGTTCTACTGTGCTAAATATCTTAAATTAAGACATCAGTATCTGAAAAGAAAAGAAGCAAAATATTGCGTTTTCCTTCAAATGGACAGTGACTTTAGAGACGTGAGCACGCGACGTATAATTGTCCCATTGCAAAGTCGTGGTTGATTAATGATGCGCAGCACGACCACTACTGATCCACTCTTTATTTTAAATTGTGAGGTGGGAATCCAGGCAATTCTGTTGAATTTAAAATCTCTGTAGGATTGTGGAAACGTTGAGTCAGACTGAAAAATTCAATGCCATAGCCGGGATTTGAACCACGGATCTTCTGGTTTCCGTCCAGCCGCACTACCATTGTGCTACTATGGCCAACGTGCCGATATGACATTAAATTCTCCAACTGACTCGTATTTTCCCGGTAAACCACTTAGGAGTTCTCATAAACACATGAGACAACTACCTTAATGGCGACTTACTACATGTAAGTACTTTAAGGCCCGGGCTTTATAGTTAACCACTATTAGGTTAATTAATGGATTTAATGTCATATCGGCACGTTGGCCATAGTAGCACAATGGTAGTGCGGCTGGACGGAAACCAGAAGATCCGTGGTTCAAATCCCGGCTATGGCATTGAAGTTTTAAGTCTGACTCAACGTTTCCACAATTTAGCCTACACACGGCCAGTGTGAAAGAATAATTAATTTCATTAATTAACCTAATAGTGGTTAACTATAAAGCCCGGGCCTTAAAGTACTTACATGTAGTAAGTCGCCATTAAGGTAGTTGTCTCGTGTTTATGAGAACTCCTAAGTGGTTTACCGGGAAAATACGAGTCAGTTGGAGAATTTAATGTCATATCGGCACGTTGGCCATAGTAGCACAATGGTAGTGCGGCTGGACGGAAACCAGAAGATCCGTGGTTCAAATCCCGGCTATGGCATTGAATTTTTCAGTCTGACTCAACGTTTCCACAATTTAGCCTACACACGGCCAGTGTGAAAGAATAATTAATTTCCATTAATTAACCTAATAGTGGTTAACTATAAAGCCCACGCCTTAAAGTACTTACATGTAGTAAGTCGCCATTAAGGTAGTTGTCTCGTGTTTATGAGAACTCCTAAGTGGTTTACCGGGAAAATACGAGTCAGTTGGAGAATTTAATGTCATATCGGCACGTTGGCCATAGTAGCACAATGGTAGTGCGGCTGGACGGAAACCAGAAGATCCGTGGTTCAAATCCCGGCTATGGCATTGAATTTTTCAGTCTGACTCAACGTTTCCACAATTTAGCCTACACACGGCCAGTGTGAAAGAATAATTAATTTCCATTAATTAACCTAATGGTGGTTAACTATAAAGCCCGGGCCTTAAAGTACTTACATGTAGTAAGTCGCCATTAAGGTAGTTGTCTCGTGTTTATGAGAACTCCTAAGTGGTTTACCGGGAAAATACGAGTCAGTTGGAGAATTTAATGTCATATCGGCACGTTGGCCATAGTAGCACAATGGTAGTGCGGCTGAATGGAAACCAGAAGATCCGTGGTACAAATCCCGGCTATGGCATTGAATTTTTCAGTCTGACTCAACGTTTCCACAATTTAGCCTACACACGGCCAGTGTGAAAGAATAATTAATTTCCATTAATTAACCTAATAGTGGTTAACTATAAAGCCCGTGCCTTAAAGTACTTACATGTAGTAAGTCGCCAATAAGGTAGTTGTCTCGTGTTTATGAGAACTCCTAAGTGGTTTACCGGGAAAATACGAGTCAGTTGGAGAATTTAATGTCATATCGGCACGTTGGCCATAGTAGCATAATGGTAGTGCGGCTGGACGGAAACCAGAAGATCCGTGGTTCAAATCCCGGCTATGGCATTGAATTTTTCAGTCTGACTCAACGTTTCCACAATTTAGCTTACACACGGCCAGTGTGAAAGAATAATTAATTTTCATTAATTAATCACTGTAGGATATTTGACTACGTCATCCCAGTTTATAACTGTATTAATTGATTTGTCCTAAAACAGCTCCCCTGAAAAACACACTCTAGAACGCAATTCTGACATACTAACATGACTATTATCGTTAGCAGTATCTCGTTGCTCATAAGTGCGTACAACACGTGAGGTAGCTTGTCGCACGTTTGACAAACTTCTACAACCGAAGTCATGTCGTCTTCTCCTTGCCATAGTAAAAGAGTTTCCGCGAACTTCACAAAGTCAAAAAGCAATTCAATTAATGTGTCAAATCATTTAACATTGAGGAATTCACAAACACAACTTATAAAGAAGGCAGAAAAGATTCACCAATACTTAACAACAATTGTCTGTGATGAAGTATTAATTTTGTAATATGGCTTTCTGAAATTAATTTTTATGCGATCTTCTACAGGGTGGATCATCATGCTGCATAAAAAATTCAGTCTTGATAACAAATTATGAAAACTAATTTAATAAAATGTTATGTGAAATACCTTGGCAAGGAGAGCAATACCTTTCTAATTTGTAACGCTTCGGTTCGTCGAAAATGAAAGACGGTGTATGTACTTCTCAGAAGTTTGTGTGTGTACAGCCCGATCCACTGTCCGTTCAGGTCTTTATTCCTTGGACTTATACAAATATTTAAAAAACCAATACCAAGCGAATCATTTCAGCGGTTCTCGAGTTTTTGTGATGCTAACAAATGTCGATTTATATACAGGGTGTTTCGAAACGACACGGAGCCAACATATAGAAGTAGTTTCTCAGATTCTATGAGACACATATTGATAGATTTTACCGAAAAAAGAGATGCATAAAAACGCTCCAGAATGAGTGTGTATTAGGCAGTTCCAGGAACAACGCCACGTGCCTCACACTATCGAAGTTCAGAGGGAGGTGACACCGCGTCGAGTGCTGTAGCTGTTTGTAAACATAACGACATACTCCACGGTAACTTGCTACTATTAGGAATTCGTTTGACTTATGAAACCACGATAAAGAAACTATTCTTTAGTTATTTGTTTATGAGTGTGTAAAGTGTTCCAACATTCCGCTGTAACAGTCGAAGACGGCAAATTTGCTGGTGGACATACGAGGGCTGTTCAATAAACAATGATTACGATTTATTTTTTACAACGTACCTATACTCATCCTCATAATTTTGATGGCGCTTCTCAAAATAGTCTCCCCTGAATGCGATGCACTTGCCCAGAGTTTCTGCCAGTCTTCAAACACATGCTGGGAATCATTTTTGAGAGATCCTTCAAAATCGCCTCCAAAGCCTTCACCACTGCTTCTCATGATGGATAATGCCTCCCACTAAGGCGTTTCTTCAAGTTAGGGATTAGAAAAATGTCACATGAGGCTAAATCCGTACTATAGGGAGGGTGAGGGATGAACTTCACGTTGAATTTTGCAATATATTCAGCAACAGCATTGGCAATATGTGGCGGCACATTATCCTGGTGCAGCATCCAGACTGCTTCACGGTAATGTGGCACCCAATGAAATGTTCAGTAATTCAGAAAGTGATGTTAAGGTAACTCCTCGATCCTCTCTCACAATAGCAGCAGCGGTGTAAACGATTTGTTCCGTAAGGTAGTAACTAAAGCTCCGGATCCACCTTCCTTTGACATTGATTGTCTCCAATCTTTAGAGGTTTTAAACCACCTTCTGGCTGTGCTGTAGGGAAGAACCGACTTTCCATAGGCCCCCCTGTAACATTGTAAAGGTCTCTACTGAAGATTTGTTGAGCCGAAAGGAGAATTTCAAAGCCGGATATGGTTCCTCGCGTGTTACCTCCATTGCAGTGGTAGGCGATACTGAATATATCTGAACTTGACTGGTTCTCACAGGCAGGAGCAAGGAGTACCAACAATGAAACAACTACGGCGTGTTTGTTTCACATTAAACAAACAGAATAAATAAGATACAACTTAAGAACGAAAAATTGTGACTGTAGGAAAATTATGACCATTCTTTATTGAACAGCTCTCGTATGAAACTTAAACCGTTTGGAGAGAAGTTAATGTTAGTGAGATTGAGGATGGAGGCATTAAAAGATAAAACTAAACAGAACAATATCACAAAATTGTATATAAACTTAACCCAAACTAAATGCCTTATGCACTGAGACAATCATTTATTTGATTTGTGTTTAGTAATACTAAATAAAGCATTTGTAAGTAAAAGGAAGCTGTTGATTTTATATTAACTGTTTGAAAGTACTATAAAATTAAGAACATGGCAAAAATGATCTTGGAACTGGTCGAGTCATTATTCACTTTGTCACAAATAACTGCCCTTTGTCCCATTACCTGGAAGCGAGGCTAGGGTCACTGATAAAGAGCAAGGAGTAATGCTTTTTCTTCGTGGCCAGTGAGTCCCAATAACAACTTTTGAGGTTGGCACACCACTGGTTCCTGAGTTGCCTAATCACAAAATCATGTAATATTTAATGCTGAATAAAATTATACCTTAGAGAATTTCGAAGCTGCAACACCGAAATTCGGACTAGATGAGTTAAAAATTCGATGTGATTATATCCGTTCGGTGGCGTTTCGAAACAACAACCTGAGTGTAAGTGATAATATCACTGCAAGCTGTTACAAATTCTGGGTTCCATAAGGGGATTTTATAGTTTATTCTTCTGTTTAATTCGTCGTTTCGTTACACTCAGTCATTAGATGTGTAAGTTCCATATTTAACTTCACATAAAACAAGTAGATCAATTTCCTTTCCATTAATATTGGTTGATGCTAAATTGCATACTGAACTTTTGAAGTTACAAAACATCAAGACTGAGTTCGGATAATCGGTTTCCAGTATTTATTTAATTGCATACAGTTCATTAATAAAACAGTACATAAATCAAGAAATCTGAATAGCATGCTGGGATCTGCGTGACTACAGCATAATCAGTGCTTACATTGCACATTTAGCCATCAGAAAAAAATGTTTGTGATGTGAATATTTGTTAATACTCCACTGATCAATCAGCCATACATTATTATGTGTGTCTATTGTCGTTACTATGTTTAGTTCAGTGTTGGTTTTAAGGTTTTTTGCTGCGATATCATACTGTAACAAATGAAAATATCAATTTACTGCTAAGCCAAGTATATATATATATCACTTAGGTAGTAGTAATAGTAGTAGTAATAGTAATTTATTTCCCTTTACATCAACAAATGGAAATACAAAATCAAGATTACAATTATAAAATCCATACTGAAATATGCCATATATTCCTAAAACCTGAAAATCCCATCATGTAACATGTTGCCCAACATTGAATAGTAGTTCGGTCACCATACACCTAACCCTAGGTTTTTATCACTTAGGCACTAAGTACTTCTTCCATTTCTTCACGTCTCAATTCGTGACCTGCTGGCCTAGGTAGTGTGGAGTTGCAGAAAGTATTCGAACATAGTTTCTCTACAGTATTTATTACTGCCAGGCCTTCCCACTCTGCTTTACAACTCCATTCCGCGTTCTCGGAAACGTGGCTTGTGTTGGCTTGTAATGAAATATATAGAGCTGGTAGCTTTGTGATGACATTGAAATTTCCTTATGTTTATAGAGCTAAGAAGTGATGTTGATGACGATGATAATTATGATGATAGTACTAATAATATTTTCCGAATCCAGAGATGTGTGTGTATGTGTGTGTATATGTCTGCATCTACTGCTCAGCGGTTGACAAGCAAGTCATTCTCCCTCTAGCCTCCCAGTATTTTGTGACATCAGGGCACAAATTTTATGCTTGCCATGATTCTAGATGTTCCATATTATTAATTTCTTCTCTGGTACACAGTAGCAGTATGGTGAGTTTGAAAGTTCAGTCCTATAGAAATGATTATCCAGATAATAATTTTCAGTTAGGAGACGAAAGATGGTAATAGGTGATTTTCTTGGAATTATTTTAGGGTTTTGTGCCAATTTATAGATACTTTGAGTTTTTATTTCCTTGCGTGGTTTTAGACAGCACAAGTGCTTGAAAACACAAAAAAATCAAAGAATGTCTCAGAAATTGGTTTGTTCACCACGCACACACACACACACACAAACACACACACACACACACACACACACACACTAATACACACGCACACACATACACACATACAATTACTTGATAGAAGTTGTATACTGAAATAAAATCTACACATCTTGGGTAATAAGATTTTGTCCATCTCATAGTTCCAAACAGTCAAATAGTTCCAATTATTTTTAGAAAATTGCAATATATAGAATACATTTTTATGCCCAATGAAATACTGCAAGTTCTGAAAATCTACTCTGAAAATCGTCAAATCCAGCATTACGTTTACGTAACTACTAAACAATATCACAAACAAGATTTTTATTAGACAGAGAATCTGAATAGTTTTACTCACATTACTTTCTCTACTCATGTATAAACTATGTTTACCAAGTCTTATCATCCTGCCTACTTCATTATTGTCGAGATGAACGGTTAAGAATTCATCTTATTGCCAATTCTACTGCAGGTGCAGGTGAATGTGGTTCTTTGAAAGGGGAATAGAGCAGGTGATGAAGTGTCGTAGATTTGGGTCATGTAAAAGAACCCCAAGCGTGATAAGGAGGCCGCGTGCAAAATTAAGGAGCGTTTTACGGCCAGTAGGCAATGGTCCGCTGAGAACCACATAAGTTAAAATGGCCCCATTAAAAGCATAATATTTATTTTCTTAATTAAGGCTAACGTATTTTTAAATATAATTACGACTATAGGAGACGTTTCCTTTATATATCACTGTGAAACAAACAAACTGTATAAGCAACACGCCAGCTACTTCTTTCCTGAGACTGAGGGTTTAAACCTGCTTGAAGACGACTTTTTCATATCAAAATCTTTAGCATGGTTTCCGTAGAGTGGGAAATATATCAGTGGCCAATTGTCGTTTATGTAGGGCTCTTAAAATAACATCAAACTTGAGAACGCCTTTGATCAAAATTAAGAAGACTTCCAGGCCGAAGATATAATGGCCTGCTGAGAATTACTTAAATTCCAGTGAACCTATAAATAAAATCTCCATATTAATTTCAAAAGTGAATACTCATGAACTGATATAATTCCGTATTCAGCTCAATCCTTTCGTTTATGGCTGTTCCAAAGAGCAAGGTGCATTGTATACGATGAGAAAAGGCTATTTTATTTGGCTCTCCCTTAAAATTTCTGTCTCTGTCTTTGTGTGCCTCTCTCTGTCTATGTCTCAGCCTCTGAATGGAGTCGCAGTACCACTGATATAGCATAAATAACACGAAAGTGAGCACAAGCCCTCGTGGCCCAATGGATAAGGCGTCGGACTCCTAATCCGAAGATTGCGGGTTCGAATCCCGCCGGGGGTTATTTTTCGGCTTCGTTTTGGTAATCTTGAAACCGCGCATTATGAATAATTAATATTAATACTCTTTTATGAAGATAATTCCGTATTAAGGGTTTTTAAATAAAAATTTCGAGACACACAAACTCTATAAGTAACAGGTCAGCTCTGCGTTCCGATGTCACTGGTTCAAACCGGTCGCAGTACTTAACATTTTTTATCCGTTAAAAAACATTAGCATGGTGTCCGTTAAATTGGAAATATACCAAGTGGTCAGGTGTCGTAGATTTACGGTTTCTATTAGCACATAAATTTTGACATATGGGCTTCTCATCAACATTAAGTTAAGATAACTCCAGCATTATATGCAACGGGCTGCTGAGAACTACAGAAGTTAAGTGTCTCCAAAATCAACAACTCTTTACTAACTTCAAGCAGTAATACCAACACGATTTTATAAATATAAATGCCTATGAACCGATAACTTTAATTTATAACTATTCCTTACAGCAAACGAACTATGAGACAAGAACAACGACTAAATCCTTATGTCCTCTGTCTCTCTGTCTCTCTCAACCTGTCCCTCCACCTGTGTGCGGCAATTGTTCTACTGATGTATTGGAACACGACAGTGCATAGTAGCACTCAAGACCTAATGCGTAAGGTGTCGAACTCCTAATTTGGTGATTATGGTTTCGATTCCTGCCGGCGTTTATTTTCTGTCTTCTTTTTGGTAATCTCGAAACCGCTCACTCAAAACACTAAATACTCCTACATAGATAATTAGGTATATAAAAGAGTTTTACATATGTAACTGCCAAACTCAGCTTCTGCATGTGCGGCATGTATAAAGAAAAGAACTACTAGATTCTTATGCTCTTCCTAACGGAGTTTTTTTCTGTGGTCTCTCTGCTTATATTAAATATGGTGCTGTGTAAGGAACATGCTGGCCTCTGGTTCCTGAAGTCACGATTTCACACCCGGCGGAGGACCACGGGTTATGTTGGGAGTAAATATCTTTAATACACCTTGTTTCATATGAGTTGGCCGTCCGATACGCTTTGAAAGAGTAGAGAGTAGGTGATAGGGGGAAGATGAAAGCACTCTGATCTCACTGCATGCTGAGATCTGCTTGCACACTTACCTTGAGGCTGGTTTCATGTATTAAGTGCTATTAGAGTCTATGGTATATTTTAGGCATCTTAAATGGCCGCTTCATTTCTTATTGGTTTCTGTGTTTCAAACTGGGCTCTATCCTCCCCACATGAGGGAAACTGTAGGATCACCGCCGTCCTTTCCAAAGTAAATTACTAAGTGAAGTAACGTTTCCTCCCATAACAAGAGAAGATGGAGTAGTCCAATGTTGTACGCGTATTTCGAGATCCCCCATCTCATCTGAAGCAAATTGTACTGGTCACCTTTTGATGGCTTTGAAATTTCGTTCTCCTTATATGGCTAAGAAATGATAATGACGTTGATGATTATACTACTAACAATATATTCTTATTTCAGGAAATAAGTGTTTGGAAAATCAAATCAATAGCAAAGAAAATCCCAGAAATTGGTTCGTTCGGCGGTGCGCGCGCGCACACGCACACACACACCCATTATTTGACAGAAATTGTATATCTGAACAAAATCTACATTATTTGTGTAATAATATTTTGTTATCTCATATTTCCAAACAGTCAGACTAATGACTTTATGTATGGAATAGTCCCAATGAATATAGAATTTAAACAAAGAGGCGTGGAAACCACATGACACAGAAGACTTTACTGGAATTATTCATATCCCCTAAATAGTACAGACGAGGGTCTACAATATTCCTGCGTAGCTACTGTTTAGACAAACTTTTATCGCAGTTACTAGTACACGTACATTACAGGAAAATAAAGGAATATTGCCGACAGCATGTGTGAACACCTAACCACCAAATTACCACGCCGAGGTTGTCTATCTCGAATGGTAGAGTGAGGTTCGTGTTCTAGAAATGGAGAAGATCCCGTAAGAGCACATCCTAGCCTATGCGGGAAAACTGATATATGTTACCAGTTACAAAAATCTGGCACAATCGGATGAATACAGGAATTGCTATTCTAAGGTCCAGCACCTTTCAAAGATATGACAAGCTTCTCCTAACACAAACTTCCCTCCACAGTGAAACATTTCGTGCACTAAATTTATGTTAATTAATTATTAGCACCATACTTGGAAAAACAAAAATGTGTGTGTAAATGTGCTAAGATTATTAAACCAGTTAAGTGAAAAATATGAAAATCAGTTATGTTAATATGGTTTGTTGTTTTTCAATATGAAAACTAGGAATTTTCTTTCACTTAGGTAGAACTTTTGCGTGTTATAATACATGGCGGAGGAAGTAGGGTGCTGCACCCATGAACCTTGATACAGAGTTGTCACCGATAATTTATATTTTTAGTCTCCCTGAATATTTTTTAAAGTGATGTGTATGTGTGTGTTTGTTTGATTGTTTGATGTAGTAAGGTGATATCGTTTAAGAAACAACTAACTGTGCAACAACTCTCGTGTCCTAATGGATAAGGAATCGGACTCCTAATCCGGGGTTCGTGTCCCGTCGGAGGTCATTTACTGCCTGCTGTTTGGTAATCCACAAAGCGCTCATTCTCTCCAATTAACACTAATACACTTGTATAAATATAATTACGTCAAAGGAAAACCTTTCTTTATATTTCACTGGGAAACACCCAAATTGTATAACTGACATTACACCTGTTGCTATCCCGAGGCTGGGATTTTCAAACCCGTTTGAAAACCATGCCTTTTGGTCTTTAATTCTTTAGCATGGTGTCCGCTGTGTTTCAAATATACCAGGTCGTCAAGTGTGGTTCATTTAGGGCCCATAAAACCACCTCAAAATTGAAAAGGGCGCTTTCGATCAATATTAAGGAGCCTTGAATGCCGTATATAAAGTGGGCGGCTGAAAACCATTTAAATTATAGTAAAACCATAAATATAAGCTCAATATTAATTGGAAAAATGGATGCTCGTATTCTTGTATAAATATAATTCCGATTACAGCAAAGTCCTTTAACGTTTCGGTGTTCCACATAGTAAAGAGTATTCTATAAGAAAATATTATTTTATTTTTGTAACCTCTCTCACCGTCTCTCGCTCAACCTCTGACTGGAGTGGAGCGTCATTTCTATTGATATAGCATTAACAGCACGAAAGTGAACACAAGCCCTCGTGGCCCAATTGGCTAGGGCATCGGACTCCGAAGCCGAAGATTGCGGGTTCGAGTCCCGCCGGAGGCAATTTTTTGGCTTCGTTTTGGGAATATCGAAACCGCGTATTATCAATAATCAATATTAATACACTTTTATAAAGATAAACACATATAAAGAATTGTTTTTATATAAAATTGTAAGACACACAAACTGTATAAGTAACATGCCAGCTCTGAGTCCCGATGACACTGGTTCTAACCCATCACAGTACCTAACATCTTTTCCCGTTAAATATTTTGAGCATGGTGTCCGAGATATATGGGATACACCATGTGGTCAGGTGCCGTAGATTTAGGGCTCATAAAAGAACATCAAGCTGGACGTAGGGGCATCTCATTATCATTAAGACACATTTTACTCATGATACGTAATGAGCTGTTGAGAGCTACAGAAGCTAAGTGCCTCCATATATCAAAACTCATTCATTTCAACAAGAATTGCTAACACGCTTTCATAAATATAATTCCGAATATAACTGAGAACTTAATTTATAGCTGTTCAACATAGCTAACGAGCTATGGTACAAGAAATGACAAAGCTAAGCTATTTCCATGCTTTCACTCGCCCTCTTCCTCACTGCCCGAACCCCTCTCTCTCGGTCTCTCTACCTGACCCTGTATCTATGTGCAGCAGTTGATCTGTTGTTGTGTAATACGACCGTGTATGGTAGCTCCCGTGCCTTAACAGATGAGGCATCGTACTCCTAATCCTTGGATAGTGGTTTAGGGTCGTACTGGAGTTTATTTTCTGCCTTCTTTATGGTAATCTTGAAACCGCTCACTGACAGCAGTTAATACTGTCGCGAACTCATTATTTACAAAAGCGCGCGTGGGAGCGATAAGGGGCAGATGATGCCGGGCGGAGAAAAACAGCTTGTCTAAACAGAGTAATATGGCTCGGAGATAAAAGTTATTCCAAACAAACAAAGAGATAAACGGAATACTCTAGTGAAATCCTGATTGTCTTACAGAACATTCCATTTCTTGTTTGTTCCAGTAATATCTAGTAACATGAGTAGTAGTATATTTAAAGAAGCTGCGACTCGCCAGGGGAAAGTTGTAAAGACAGCCGTAAACAGGAATTGTAACAAGAGTTGTTCTAAAGAGTGGAAGTTGAGTAAGCTCTTTAGTTGTGGTCAATGACCTTTTAGATTGTAATGGTGTATGTGACGTAATCCTGCGTCTGTACGTGTATTTCTACGGAAATAAAGAGAATTTTGAATCTCTGCAACTTGGAATTTTAAATCTATGAACACAAAAAGTCATAATTGGTGTCAGGAAGTGGATCATTCAAAGATGGACATACCAACGGAAAAGTGTTTAATGCAGACAGTAGTACTCTGCACATAGTTTCTCAAGGAATTATATATATTGCGTACCACTTCACGAGTATATGAATGTAGCAACCCTCCTTTCTGTCTGCTCTACATTAATGACTTTTTCAGATGTTTTTGAATAAAATATGAAAATAAATAACGAATTAAATGTTTCTATAAGCGCAGATCTAAAGTACACCTGCAATTAAAACACTAATTAACTTTACGAATTGTTCGTCCTCTTTCATTTTGTAATACGGGGAGTCAACCGCAAGGAACCTAGATGTTTGTTATTATCAATTTCTCGAAATGTTACCATGTGTATCTCATAACCACAACTGACGTTTCCTCTCCTGACAACAGAACATGAAGTCGCCCATTCTTCTATATATATTTTGAGTATTCCACGCCTACGTGGAGGTACTAACGAACCTGAAGACATACTACTTTTAGTAACAGCAATTGTTAGTCCAAAAATTGGATTTAATATTGCTCATTACACTTCAATTAATCATTACTTATGCTCTAACACTGGTGTACACATCACAGAGAAACTATATTTAGAATTAATGATGGCTACTTATTAATTAGATCAGAAATTGTATTTTAAATTAATATTATTAAGCGTAAAACACGCAGTTCTTCATTAAATATTAAAAAGATAACTGTGACCTGTAAAGTGTATAACTTCTGCATTTCGCTAAAAACACATTTCCACGTTTCCACTTATGTGACGTTCTCTAACAACTCCTGTACAAATTAGAGATATAGAGAAGAGTTCAATTTGGATTATATCAAAATGTGTATTCTTACTTTCTTATAGTTCTATTATAAAGAAATACTTAGTGCAGCATAACACAGCTGTATTCTGTAAATGTTTGATGTAATCTAATACTTTACCCATGCACATTAGCTTTACATGTGCCGTGGTAATTGCACTTCCCATTCGGACCTTTTTGAAAATACTGAAAATAAGAATTATGTTTATGTACACTATATCCATAAACTCTAATTAGATATACACATGCAACGATACCACATTCATAAATAAAACCGGCCCATGAAAGGCGAAGTAGGGTTTTGTGTAACTAAGATATTTACGAGGGCTGTTCAATAAAGAATTATCATAATTCTTGTACGATCATTCTTTTTCGCACTAAAATTTAACCTTACTACTTTTTGTTAGCTTAATATCAAAGAAACAACCCCTAGTAGTTTCACTGCTGGTACTCCTGGTTCCAGCCTGTGAGAACCAGGCACGTTCGAACATGTTCAGTATCGCCTACCGCTGCAATTAAGGTTACACTCGAGGAACAATATGTGGCTTTGAAATTCTGCTTTCGTCTAATTAAACCTTCAGTTTTGGACTACGGAGGGTCTGTTCCTCCCTACAGCAAAACAGGAAGGTGGTTTAAAATGTTTAAAGAAGGGAGACTACTGGCTGAAACTCCGAGCAGTCGCTGAGAGATGGTGCCGTCAATGTCACGTGTGCGCGGCTTGTCGCGGCCCCCAGACTAGGAACCGCGGTCGCATGTAGCAATACAACGTCAGAGCGCCATTCGAAAGGACCTGAAAGGACCAACAAGTACCTTATGGTGGTCGTAGAGTACTTCACCAAGTGGCCGGAGGTGTATGTCATCCCGAACCAGGAGTCGAAGAATATCACAGACTGCCTCGTGGAGCAAGTGTTCTGCCGCTTTGGGGTGCCGATTTGGGGAGCTCCACAGCGATCAGCGCCCCAATTGTGAGTTCAACCTGATGAAGGATGTACTGGAAAGACTTGGGGTGAACAAGACCCGCGCAACAGCTCTACCTGCCCAGTCGGATGGCATGATCGAAAAGTACATCAAGACCTTAGAAGAACAGCCGAGAAAGGTCATGGCCAGTTATCAGCGAAACTGGAACGTCAAGGCTCCACTGTTCTTGCTGGCCTACCGTTCGTCTACAAACGACACCACGGGGATGACGAAAAAGAGCTTAAGGTTTGGCCGAGAGATACACCTCGCCTGCGATCTGGTTTTTGGAAGCCCCCAGACGAAAAACAGCTAGCAACCGAGTATGCGGAGAACCCTTTGGCCCGTCTCCACGACATGAATGAAATGGCTTGTCAGAACATCCAGAAGGCGAGCTACCGAATGAAGATCCGATACGACATGCAAGCCAAAAGACAAGGGTTCCAGCAGGGTGACCTAGTCTGGTTGTACCGCCCTACCGGGACAAAGGGAAGCTTTCGAAAGCTTCAACCGCTATGTCCAAGACCATACCGGGTGCTAAAGAGGATTAACGACGTGGTCTACCGCATCCAGAAGGAGCCCTGAGGGAAAATGATGGTGATACACCTAAATCGTCTGGCCCGCTATGATGATACTGTTCGGGACGACCAGCCTTGAGGATGGAGCAGTGTTGCGAATTCGTCATCTACAAGAGCGCGGTTAGTCTACACAAAGAGCCGGCAGATAAAGATAAACGGAGATTGTATCACGAAAATAAATGGTTTACCAGCCCATATAGGGTTACACTGTTTGAAGGGTTCTAGTGATATCTCGACTCACAGAGAATAATTGTTTTTCTTATTCGTTCGAGAAACCTCTCGAATTTATGAATGAGATATGTAAGAGATTGCGACCCGCTAGCAGAGATCGGTTTTAAAAACGTGTAACAAAAGTGTTGTAAGACACTGAGTAAGATGTAAAAAGCTGTGAAGGATTGTAACAAGAGCCGATGTTGAATCAGAACGTTTGTTATTGTCATCGACCTTGGCACTGTAGGTTGTGATATGTGATGTAATTCTGTTCAGGATGTTTCTACGAGAATAAAGAACATTAGGATGTCAACAAATTGGAATTTTAATTCTACGAATCCACAAAGTCACGGTATATATGTGTATGTCTGTGTCCAATGCTCAGGAGTTGACAACCAAGTTATTCTCCTTCTAGCCTCCCAGTATTTGGTGACGTCAGGGCACATCTTTTAAGCTTGTCATGACTCTAGATGTTCCACATTCATAATTTCTTCTCTGGTACATTGTAAGCAGTATGCTAAGTTTGAAAGTGCAATCCTATAAAGATGGTTATTCAGATAATCATGTACCTTTGTGAGACCAAAGATGGTAACTGCTGATTTTCTTGGTAGCTTTAGAATTCACATTACTTTCTCTACTCTTGTATAAACTTTGTTTACCTTCTCTTATCACCCTACCTACTTAATTTTTGTCGAGATAAACGTTTGAAGAATTCATCTTTTTGCCAATTCTACTGCAGGTGCACGCGAATATGGTTCTTTCAAAGGGAAATAGCCCAGGTGGTCAAGTGTCGTAAAGTTAGGACATGTAAAAGAACCTCAAGCCTGATAAAGAGGCCGCGTGCAAAATTAAGGAGTTTTTCACGGCCAGTGTGCAATGGGCCGCTGAGAACCACATTAGTTAAAATGGTCCCATAAAAAGCCCAATATTAATTTTCCTAATTAATGCTAAGATATTTTTAAATGTAATTAAGATTATAGGAAACGTTTCCTTTAAATATCACATTGAAACACAACACGCCAGCTATTACTTTCCCGAGACTGAGGGTTTAAACCTGCTTGAAGACGAATTTTTTATGTCAAAATCTTTAGCATGACTTCCGTAGAATGGGAAATATATCAGTGGTAAACTGTCGTTCATGTAGGGCTCGTGAAATGACCTCAAGTTTGAGAACCCTTTTGATCAAAATTAAGAAGACTTCCACGCCCAATATATAATGGCCTGCTGAGAATTACTTAAATTACTGTGAACCTATAAATAAAATCTCCATACCAATTTCAAAAATGAATGCTCATGAAGTTGTATACTTATAATTCCGTATACCGCTGAGTCCTTTAATTTATGGCTGTTCCACAGAGCAAGGTGCATTGTATAAAATGAAAAAAGGCTATTTGATATGCCTCTCCCTTAATATTCCCCCCCTCTTTCTCTGTGTGGGTCTCTCTCTCTCTCTCTCTCTGACTCAACCTCTGAATGGAGCCGCAGTTCCACTGATATAGTATAAATAACACGAAAGTGAGCACAAGCCCTCGTGGCTTAATGGATAAGGAGTCGGACTCCTAATCCGAAGATTGCGGGTTCGAATCCCGCGGGGGTTATTTTTTAGGCTTCGTTTTGGTAATCTCGCAACCACGCATTGTGAATAATTAATATTAATACACTTTTCTAAAGATAATTCCATATTAACAGTTTTTATATAAAATTATGAGACCCACAAACTACATAAGTAACACGATAGCTCTGAGCCACGATGTCACTGGTTCAAACCGGTCGCATTATGTAACATTTTTTATCCGTTAAAAATCTTTAGCATTGAGCCCGTTAAATAGGAAATACAACAAGTGATCAGGTGTCGTAGATATAAGGTTAGTAATAGCACTTCAAGTTTGTCGTATAGGCTTCTCATCAACATTAAGCTATGATAACGCCGCATAATATGACAGGGGCTGCTGAGAACTACAGAAGTTAAGTGTCTCGAAAACTATTAACTCATTACTAACTTCACCCAGTAATACCGTCACGATTTTATAAATATAAATGCCTATGCACCGACTATTTTAATTTATGACTGTTCCTTGCAGCAAACGAACTATGGACAATAACAACGACTATGTAACTTTATGTCCTCTCTCTCTCTCTCTCTCTCTCTCTCTCTCTCTCTCTCTCTCTCTCTCTCTCTCTCTCTCTCTCTCTCTCCCTCTCTCTCTGTCTTTGTCATCCTGTCCCTGCATCTGTGTGCGGCAATTGTTCTTCTGATGTATTGTAACACGACAGTGTATAGTAGCACTCAGGACCTAATGAATAAGATATCGGACTCCTAATTTGCTGATTGTGGTTTCGAGTCCTGCCGGATTTTATTTTCTGCCTTCTTTTTGGTAATCTCAAAACCGCTTACTCAAAACATTAAATACTCCTATATAGATAATTACGGATATAAGAGAGTTTTACATAGGTAACTGCCAAACTCAGCTTCTGCATCTGTGGCATATATAAAGAAAAGAACTATTAGATTTTACTGCTCTTCCTAACAGAGTGTTTGTCTGTCGTCTCTTTGCTTATACAAGATCTGATGTTGTGTAAGTACCAAGCTGGCCTCTGGTTCCTGAAGTCACGATTTCACACGCGGCGGTTGACCATGGATTATATTGGGAGTAAATATCTTTAATACAGTTTGATTCATGTGAATTGGCAGTCCAATACGCCTAGAAGGACTGGAGGGTAGTGCGATAGCGGGAAGATGTTAGCACTCTGATCACACTGCATGCTGAGATCTGCTTGCATACTTACCTTGAGGCTGGTTTCGTGTATTAAGTGCTATTAGAACCTTCAATATATTTTAGGCATCTTAAATGGGCGCTTCACTTCTTATTTGTTTCTGTGTTTCAAACTGGGCTTTATCCCCCCACTTGAAGAATCTGTAGCATCATCACCGTCCTCTCCCAAGTAAATTACTAAGTGAAGTGACGTTTCCTCCCCTAAAAACAGAAGGAGTCGTCCAATGTTGTACGCGTATTTCGAGATCTACCGCTCCATGTGGAACAAATTGTACAGCTGGTCACCTTTTGATGGCTTTCAAATTTCGTTATCCTTATATGGCTAAGAAGTGATAATGATGTAGATGATTATAGTACTAGCAATATATTCTTACTTCAGGAAATGATGTGTTTGGAAACTCAAATTAATTTCAACGAAAATCCCAGTAATTGGTTCGCTCGGAGCGTGCACACACGCACACGCACACACACCCACACACACACACACGCACGCACACGCACACGCACACGCCCACACACACACACACACACTAACACACGCTGAGTATTTAACAGAAAATGTATATCTGAACAAAATCTATTTTATTTGTGTAATAACATTTTGCGTATCTCATATTTCCAAACAGTCGGACCAATGACTTTATGTATGGAATAGTCCCAATGTATATAGAATTTCAACAAAGAGGCGTGGAAAACAAATGACACAGAAAACTTTACCGGAATTATTCATGTCCCCAAAATAGTACACATGAGCTTCTACAATATTCCTGCGTAGCTACTGCTTAGACAAACTTATATCGCTTTTACTGAAACACATATATTACAGGAGAATAAAGGAATATTGCCGATAGCGTGCGTGAACTCCTAACCACCAAATTATCGCGCTGAGTTTGGTAATGGTAATGTCAGGTCCGTGTTATAAAAATCTAGAAGATCCCGTAAGAACACATACTAGCCTATGCGGGAAAACAGATATATGTGACCAATTACAAAAATCTGGCACAATCGGTTGAATACCGGAATTGTTGTTTTAAGGTCCAGTATATTCCTAATATATTAAATGTGTTAAGATTATTAAACCAGCTAAGTGAAAAATCTGAAAACCAAAGCACTATTTTAATATGGTTATTTGCTTTTCAATATGAAAACTAAGGATTTTTTTCACTTTTGCGTATAATAATACATGGTAGAGGAAGTGAAGTTCTGCTTCCATGAATATTGATATAGATTTGTCACTGATAATTTATATTTTTAATCTCCCTGAATATTTTTTTAAAGTGATGTGTTTTTGCTTGTGTTTGTTGGCTTGTTTGATGTAGTTAAGGCGATATCGTTTAAGAAACAACTAAGTGTGGAACAAGTCTCGTGTCCTAATGGATAAGGTTTATGGACTCCTAATCCGAGGTTCGAGACCCTTCAGAGGTCATTTTCTGCCTGCAGCTTGGTAATCTCTATAGCGCTCATTCTCGTGTGGAACAAGTCTCGTGTCCTAATGGATAAGGTTTATGGACTCCTAATCCGAGGTTCGAGACCCTTCAGAGGTCATTTTCTGCCTGCAGTTTGGTAATCTCTATAGCGCTCATTCTCTCCAATTAACACTAATACACTTGTATAAATATAATTACGTCCATAGGAAAACTTTTCTTTATATACCACTGGGAAACACCCAAATTTTATAACTGACATGCCACCTGTTGCTTTCCCGAGGCTGGCGGTTTAACACCCGGTTGAAGGCTATGCCTTTTGGCCTCAAAATCTTTGGCATGGTCTCCGTTGAATTGCAAATATACCAGGTCGTCAAGTGTGGTTTATTTAGGGCCTATAAAATCCATTCAAACTTGACAAGGGCGCTTTTGATCAATATTAAGGATCCTTGCATGCCGTATATAAAGTGGGTCGCTGAAAATCACTTTCATTATAGTGAAACCATAAATAAAAGCTCAATATTAATTTAAAAAATGGATGCTCATAAACTTGTATAGGTATAATTACGTATATAGCAGAGTCATTTAATGTTTGGGTGTTCCACAGTCTAAAAGGTATTCCATATGAAAAGGTTACTTTATTTTATAACCACTCTCATTATCTCTCTCTCTCTCTCTCTCTCTCTCTCTCTCTGTCTCTCGCACAAACTCTGACTGGTGTGGAGCGTCATTTCTATTGATATACCATAAAGTGTACGAAAGCTAACACAAGCCCTCGTGGCCTAATTGGATAGGGCATCGGACTCCGAAACCTAAGATTGCGGGTTCGAGTCCCGCAGGGAGCAATTTTTTGGTTTCGTTTTGGTAATATCGAAACCGCGCATTATCAATAATCAATATTAATACACTTTATAAAGGTAAACACATATAAAGAATTTTTTATATAAAATTGTAAGACACAAACTGCATAAGTAACCTGCTAGTTCTGAGTCCCGATGTCACTGGTTCTAACCCGTCACAGTACCTAACATTTTTTCCCTGTTAAATATCTGGAGCATGGAGTCCGTTAAATAGGGAATACACCAAGTGGTCAGGTGTCGTAGATTTAGGGCTCATAAAGGCACATTGATCTGGACATAGGGGCATCTCGTCACCATTAAGACACATTTTACTCATAATACGCTATGGGCTGCTGAGAGCTACAGAAGTTATATGCCTCCATATGCATAATCTCATTAATTTCAACAAGAATTGTTAACACGCTTCTATAAATATAATTCCGTATATAACTGAGAACTTCAATATATATTTGTTCAGCATAGATAAATAGCTATGGTACAAGAAAAGACAAGGCTAAGCTATTTCCATTCCCTCACTCTCCCCTTCCTCCCTTCCCGGCTGTTCCCTCGGTGTAACACGACCGTGTATGGTAGCTCCCGTGCCCCAACGGTTGAGGCATCGTACTCCTAATCCTTGGATAGTGGTTTAGGGTCGTGCCGGGGTTTACCTTCTGCCTTTTCTTTGGTAATCTTGAAACCGCTCACTATCTCGCGCGTGAGAGATAAGGGGCGGATGTAGCCGGGTGGAGATAAACAGTTTGTATAAGCAGATAAATGAGGCACGGAGATAAAAGTTATTCCAAACAAATAAGGAGGTAAACGGAATATTCTAGTGACATCCTGATTGTCTTACAGAACATTCGATGTTTTGTTTGTTCCAGTAATATCTAGTAACATGAGTCCTGGTATATTTAAGGAAGTTGTGACTCATCAGGGTACACTTGTAAAGGCAGCAGTGAACAGGAATTGTAACAAGAGTTGTTGTAAACAGTGGAAGTTGAGTAGGCTCTTAGTTGTGGTCAATGAACTTGGTAGATTGTAATTGTGTATGTGACGTAATCCTGCTTCTGTACGTGTATTTCTACGGATATATAGAACATTTTGAATTTCTGCAACTTGGAATTTTAATTCTATGGACCCACAAAGTCACAGTTGGTTTCAGGAGGTGGATCATACAAAGATGGACATACAATTGGAAAAGATTTTGTTGAAGATGACCAAATTGCCCACTGAATTGACGCCAGCGTACGAAGCCTCGTCGCCAAATATGAGGTGCATTTGGCTGGCGTGCAGGAAAATATCACGTAGTTGGGCGAGCGCGTCGAGGACTTTGCGAGCCGTGTTAACGACCTGGAGGAAAAGGCCAACATCAACACCAAGTCACTGGACCTCTTGGTAGAGGACATCATCGGCAGGAGGTTGAAGCACGTGCAGGCCAAAGCGCTGGGACGTGACACATCTGTGCGCGTCACACCTCCTAAATACGAAGACGCGACAACTTTATAAGTCTTCCGCCGCCTGTTGGAATCAGTGGTCACCGGAAGGAGAGGCCGCACATCTAATAGTCAACTTCCAGGGACGGGCCGCAGAACTCCTAAACGCGGTCCAGGCAGCAGCTGCGCCCAAGGATATCTGAGAAGCCTTGGAACCAACCGCCTGGTCACAGGTTACCGAAGACAGGTGAAATCAGGGTCACAACAGCCAGAGGATGTTTTGCAGGATTTCACACTGGCAAATGAAGAACTGGCGTTAGTCGACCTCCCACCCGAGTTCGTACCTCAAGAGGCTGCCTACACATTCGCGGACGGGTTACGAGACAACGAGATACGTCAACGCCTAATGCTCGGCAACGAAATCCACGAGGCACCAACGGCAGCATTGAGGATGCGGCCAAGGTGACGGCTACCCCGATTACGCAAACGCAATATATAGTGTTTAACGCGCTTTTACTACATACGGCACCGCAGGCGGTGACACTGATGATACATGAGATGAAGATGGAGCACCGGTGGAATGAGATGGCGGGGGAAACTGGAGGTCCCGGAGAGAACCCGCCCCAGCCCCGTGTTGTCCACCACACATCTCACTTTGCGGTCGCCTGGGATCGAACCTGGGCCGCCTTGGTGAGAATCAAGTGGTCTAACCACTGAGCCACGGCGCGGCCCCGACTACGCAAACCAGGAGTATCCAATATAATGGAGACCGAAGACCAGACGAGGGACGCTGGCACAGAATTAGTGGCCTGTGTTAAGAGTTCTGAAAGCCGGGGCACCTTGAGAGAGACTGCCCACACAAGGTAGAGCAGCCGGAAGAAAGAATACGGGCGGGCATGGCGAGGGGCACGTTGGCACCACCATCAACATCCCCTCGAGTAACATTGCGCGCCGTTAGTTGTCGGATGCATGGCAGCCTCATTACGGACGGTTGGGTGAGAGGTTAGCCGTGCCGCGTGCTCGTCGAGACATGGTCAGCCGTGACCAACATCAGACTTGACATAGGCAAGGATTTGCCGACGAGGTAGCAATGTCGACCATACTAGCTTTAGACGGCATCGTGCGACACCTGGGATGTGGTGAAGGATTCTTTGCTGAAGCTTACTTTGGAACTGAGTGCCGTGCGTCAATAGGTGTTCGTCGCGAAGATGGCTGAGGTGGTAATATTGGGACTGACTGCCCTCAGGAGCCACGTGAAGACGGTCAACGTCGGCTGGAAAGTCAGGCAGATCAATGGAGAAGTGACACTTCAGCAACCTTGAAGAGTGCCTGGGATCTTCTAGGCCGTGGAAGATCGGGTACGTCTCCGGACGGGGTTGAGAGAAGCCGTTGATATCCCGGCGTACTAGCCAGCATAGCTAGTAGATGTGCTAGATCACCAAGTGGCCCTTCCGAGGTCATACTGGTAGCCTTGCTACTTTTGGGGTTGGCACGCGTAAGCGGCGTATCCACGTCCATCCCGTCTTGGGTCCACAGGAGCAGATCGAGGGGGGGCTTGTTAGTCTCTAGGTCTTGCTCTATGGAAAGCTCACGGGGGCGCCAGGCGCCCTTCTGGGCCAGCTCGGTAACTCCCTGGTCGAAGGAGGACCAGATCCTTGGACCTATGGGTCTAGGACTAATTGGAGTAGAACCTCTGGCATTAGCTATCGTCCTGATGGGGACGTAGTTTTCCCCGCGAGGAGCGAGTTGGCTGTGAGGGTGCGACTAGAAGGCCAGCGGACGAAGAACATAATGCTGGACCAGAATACGCCTTTGCAAGGACTATCTGTTGCCAGGATATTATTGCCCTGCCTAGCGGTTTTTGCTAGTGAGGCTGCTCAATCTGACAGACAGCGATAATGGTATTGAAGCAGGGACGGCGTTGGAGCCGTACGAGCCCGTGGTGAGCGTGAGAGTAATCGGAAAAGCACAGTAGTGTTTGCCGACGCTACACCTGGCGCCCCGGCTAGAAGGCTTATTGGAGAGGATGGCCGACCACATAACCGCCGAACAGCTGGAGAAACTTCCAACGACACCAGCGGCTCTTCAGCCAACATAACAGCGACTGTGGCCGCACGGGCAAAGAGCTTCACCGCATCGACAACGAAGACGCCCGACCTATTCGGCTTCCATCTAGACGCCAACCTCTAGCAAAATATTCGGCGGTACGGGATATGCTAGAAGACATGAAGTTTCTGACATCCCTTAGTGTTCCCCTGTAGTTATGGTGACAAAGAACAATAGCAAGGTACGCTCTGCGTGGCCCAAGCGAAGCTGAATGCTATCGCCAGGAAGGATTGCTCCCCATTACACCGTATTGACGACACACTTGTAAGGTAGCAGGTGCAAAGTTGTTCTCGACCCTAGACCTGAAGTTGGGTACTGGCATGCGGCTCTAGACCCGAGAGACAACGAAAAGGCTGCACCTGACATGTTCTTTGGCCGTTCAGTTCTGCGCTTTTACCTCTGTAACGCACCGGCTACCGTCCAACACGTCATGGAATAAGTGGTGAGATGACTGATTTATGACGCCTGCCGGCTACACCTGGACGACATGATCCGCGTCGGTAAGACCTTCGCAGACCATCTCGAAAACCTGAGCAGGGCAGAGACTACAGGTTGAAGCTGAACGCGAAGAAGTGCCAGCTCTTTTGCAAGGAAGTCAACTATTTGGGACCCATAGTCTCAACAACCGGAGTGGCCACAGACCCGGAGAAGACACAGGCCGTGGGATATTGGCGTCGGCGGAAAGATATGAGAGAATTGCACAGCTTCCTGGTACTGCTCAGTTACTACCACCGTTTTAACAATGGGTTCTTTAACTTCGCCAGCAATGCAGACGCCATGTCCCGGAGACATTGCCAAGAATTGTGCGGCCAGTGCATAACAGTGGATGAGAAGTAGCGTGCCGCAGCTGTCGAAGTTTTCACGGCAGCGCCGGCGGACTCCTGGGATAGCGCAGGCCTCATGAGGGTGCAGCTTTCGGACGCAAACTTAGCGCCACAATTGATAGAAATGGAGGCAGGGACAAATCCAACCCGGGAGGACTTCGCTTCAAGGAGTGCCACATACAAGTCGTATGTCACAGAATTCCTTGTGGACTAGTGTTCTGCGGATTTGGAGTGCCGTAAGAACTCCACAGCAACCAGGTATTAATTTTGAGTCCAACTTGATGAAGGAATCACTAGAAAGACTTAGGGTTAACAAAACCCGCACAACACCTCTACATCCCCATTCGGATGGTATGGTGGTGAGGTACATCAAGACTTCAGAAGAACACCTGAAGAAGGGCTTGTCCAGCCATTAGCGAGACTGGGAAGTCAAGGTGTCACTGTTCTTGCTGGCCTACCACTCGTCACCACACGATACCACTGGGATGACACCAGCCAGTTTAAAGTTCGTCCGAGAGTTACACGTCCCTTGTGATCTGGCCTTTGGAAGACTCCGGATGCAAAACAGGCAGCAACTGAGTATGCGGAGAACCAGGTGGACCATCTGCAGGACACGCATGAGATGGCCGGTAAGAACATTTAGAAGGCGAGCGACCGCATGAGGACCCGGTACGATGGGCAAGCCAACAGTCAAGGTCACCAGCAGGATGACGCTGCCCGAAACATCAACAGCAGTGCCAAGGACTGTACCGGGTGGTGAAGAGGACTAACGGCGTGGTGTACCACATCCAGAAGGTGTCCTGTTGACGGTACGCTTTGATCGTCTGGCCCACGACTATGGTGCTGATCGGGACGACCAGGCTTGAGGAGGGAGCAGTGTCGCGACCATAATATTTACGAAAGCGCGAGCGGGTGCGATAAGCGGAGATAAACTGCGTGCCAAACAAATAAAGAGATAAGGGTATATCCTAAGGACATACCGAGTGTCTTAGAGAGCAATCCATTTCTTGCTGGTTCTGCGGCTTGCCAGGGCCAGTTGTAAAGACAAACGTGAACACGAATTGTAACAACAGTTTTAAACAGTGGAAGTTGAGTAGCTCTTTGTTGTGGTGAATCACCTTTGTAGATTGTGCAACTGTACGTATATTTATACGTAAATAAAGAATGTTTTGAATTTCTGGAACTTGGACCTTTAATTCTACAAACCCACAAAGCCACAATATAAATACATACATAATTATGGAAATAAGATACATATAACTTCCAAGCTCAGCTCCTGCAGGGGTGGTATGCATAAATAAAAGAACTATAATAATTATTTTCTTTGTTCTTCTACCCTCTGTTTGGCTGTTTCTGATCTGGTATTGTGTAAGTTACATGCCAGCCTCTGGTTCCTGAAGTCGCGATTTCAAACCCGGCGGAGCGACATGGAGTTTATTGGATGTAAAATAACTTTAATAGATGCTTTCTTTTCGGAAGATCCGTCAGGGAATTGCTAATTCGCTGTCGAAACCTACAACGGGGCACTCTGTCGCTATCATCAGAAAACTGGAGGTGACTTTGCCGTATCCAGTATTTATAAGTATGCGGAAGGACTTAGAGACCGCCTCGCTCGCTGCTTACATCCAGATCCTGAATGGTGGCGACAGAGTGCGTCGTCGAATTCTTGGACAGCGATTTAAGACTTACCTGGCTGATCTCCCGAGATGAAATCATTCATAATCAACGGCGGCAAAGCATCAGGTCTCTGATCATTAATACAGTTTGAATCCTATGAATTGACAGTCTAATGTGCCTTGGAGCATAGAGAGTACTTCGATGGGGGGGGGTGTTACCTCTGTTATCTTACTGCATGCTGAGATCTGCATGTACCCTTACCTTCAGGCTGGTTTCTTGTGTTAAGTGGCCGCCTCATATCTTATTTGTTCCTCTATTTCAAAATGGGCTGCATCCTCCGCTCTTGAAAAATCTGTACAATCATCATTGCCGTCCTCTCCCAGGTGAAACAATATTTGCAGCTATCTTTCTTTCTAGGGTTATTCTAGTTTAAATTTCTTAACGAGGCTGCATCACTGTTGTCAATTCTGTGATGAATGCTGGTAAATTTATTTTCAGCCAGCTTAATTATGTGCGCCATTCTAGACCTAACAATTTAGTTAGACACCCAATATACTTTTGGTAGCCCAAGCAAGATCTATGGGGTTCAGTTCAGAATGATAATGAGGTAGACGTAAGATATTATGATTGTATTGGTGGATAAGACTATTTTGTGGGTACCTTAAAGGAGTAATTAAACTGTAGATATGAAGATTGGGAACGCTAGAAGAATTAGGTCTTAGAACTTTTCGGTTGGATCATTATATATCTCCTGGGTATTCTAACTTAGTGTACACCTTCCCTAAAATAGGTCTTTTTCTCAGTTTGTATCATTATTCACTGATTCTTTGAAGCTATCTAAGGAGACCTTCTGCGCGTTATCTTTTGGTGAATGGAAAAAGAAATAGAACGGGAATGCACATCCTTGGTCTCATAAATTATTCGTCTGACGCTTCTTTCCACACAGATGTAACCTAAGCTAGACTTACCAAAGTTTTTAATGCAGACTGTACCACTCTGCACATAGTTTGTCAAGGAATTATACATATTGCGTACCACTTCACGAGTATATGAATGTAGCACCTTTCCTTTCTGTCTGCTCTACATTAATTACTTTTTCAGATGTTGCTGAATAAAATATGAAAATAAATAAAGAAATAAATGTTTCTATAAGTGCCGATCTAAAGAACACCCGTAATTAATAACTTCAATGTACTTTATGAATCGTTCGTCCACTTTAGTTTTGTAACAGGGGGAGACAAACGCAAGGAACTTAGATCTTAGTTATCATCAATATAACGAAATGTTACCATGTGTATCTAATTATCAGAACTGACCTTTCCTCTTCTCACAACAGAACATGAAGTCACCCATTCTTCTATGTATATTTTGAGTGTTTCGCGCCTACGTGGAGGTACTAACGAACCTGTAGACATACTACTCTTAATAACAAAAACTGCAAGTATAAAAGCTGAACTTAATATTTCTCATTACACTTCAATTAATCAAATACTTATACTCCTAACACTGGTGTATACATTACAGAGAAACTGTATTTATTATTAAAAATGGCTAATTATTAATTAGATCTGGAATGGAATTTTAATTTAATATTATTAAGCGTAAAACACGCAGTTTTACATTAAATATTATAAAAAGAAAACTGTAACCTTTAAAGTATATAAGTTCTGCATTTCGCTAAAAATACAATTCCACGTGTCCACTTCAGTGACTTTCTCTAACAACTCCTGTACAAATTATTCTTAAAACCGCTTAGTTCATTTATTTACTTAATATTGTGCGAGGCACACTTTTGTAAAAATACTTTTCCGGCCTATACCGTTGTAGGTACAGTGGAAATAGCAGAATGTAATGCGCTTACTGGTGAATTATTTTCAGAGCTGGTAACTATGTGATGGCTTATCGTACGGGATAGCTCACGTGGGTTTTACTGCAGCCCGCATTTGGGAGGTCCTGGCTCGATTCCCGTGTCCGGCTTCGAGTTTTCCAGGCTTGTTAGGCCAATGCCGTCAATGTCACGTGTGCGCGGCGTGACGCGGCCCCAGACTAATAACCGGGAACGCATGTAGCAATACAAAGTCAGAGCGCCATTCGAAAGGATCGCCGTCGACATAGCTGGACCATTCCCAGAGTCCGACAGAGGCAAAAGGTACCTGATGGTGATTGTGGACTACTTCACCAAGTGGCCGGAGGTGTACGCCATCCCGAACCAGGAGGCGATGAATATCACAGACTGCCTCGTGCAGCAAGTGTTCTGCCGATTTGGGGAGCTCCACAGCGAACAGCGCACCAGGAGGTACTGGAAAGACTTGGGGTGAACAAGACCCGCGCAACACCTCTACATGCCCAGTCAGCCAGCATGGTCGAAAAGTACATCAAGACCTTAGAAGAACAACTGAGAAATGTCGTGGCCAGTTATCAGCGAAACTGGGACGTCTAGGTGCCACTATTCCTGCCACGGGGATGACGCCAACCAGCTTAAGGTTCGGCTGAGAGTTACGCCTCCCCCGTGATCTGGCTTTTGGAAGCCCCCGGACGGAAAACAGCTAGCAACCGTGTATGCGGGGAACCTGGGGGACCGTCTCCACCGCAAACGTGAGGTGGTTCGTCAGAACATCCAAAAGGCGAGCCACCGAACGAAGATCCGATACCACAGGCAAGCCAACAGACAAGGGTTCCAGCAGGGTGACCTGCTCTGGTTGTACCGCCCTAACCTGGACCAAGGGGCGCGGCACGAAACTTCAAAAGACATGGCAACGAACGTACCGGGTGGTGAAGAGGATTAACGACGTAGTCTACCACATCCAGAAGAAGCCCCGAGGGAAGATGTTGGTGATAAACCTAGATCGTCTTGCCCGCTACGATGGTGCTATTCGGGAGGAAGTCGTTATCTAGGATAGTGCGGCTAGTTTACACTAAGAGCTGACAGATAAAGATAACATACCGATGGAGTACCCCGAAGATAAATGACTTGTCGGCAGAGATAGGGTTTCACTGTTTGGAGGGTTCTAATGATATGTCGTGTGACAGGGAATAGTTGTTTTTTTTTATTCGTTAGAGAAACCTCTCGAATTTATGAATGAGATATAAAAGAGATTTTGACACGCCAGCAGAGAGTGGTTGTACAGACATATAACAAGAGTGTTGTGAAAAGGGACTATACAGAAAACAGCTGTGAGTGTTGTAACAAAGGCTGATGTTGTAATCAGAACGTTTGTTATTGTCATCGACCTTGGTACTGTAGATTGTGATATGTGGTGTAATTGTGTTCAGTGTGTTACTACGCAGATAAAGAACATTAGAATTTCGACAAATTGGAATTTTAATTCTACGAACCCATAAAGTTACAGTATATATGTGTGTGTATGTGTGTATCAAATGCTCAGGATTTGACAAACAAGTGTCTCTACATCTAACCTCCCAGTATTTGGTGACCTCAGGGCACATCTTTGAAGCTTGTAATGATCCTAAATGTTCCATATTCATAATTGCTTTTCAGGTATATTGTAAGCAGAATGGTGAGTTTAAAGGTCAAATCCTATAAATATGGCTATTCAGATAATCATGTGCAGTTATAAAACGAAAGATGGCAATGGAGGATTTTCTAGGTGGATATGGAATTATTTTAGTGTTCTGTGTAATTTTATAGAAGTTTTGAGTTTTAAGTTTTCGTGTGGCTTGAGAAAGCACAAATGTTTGTCAACTCAAATCAGAAGCAAAGACTGTCTCAGCAATTAGTTTGTTTATCAATCAAACACACACGCACGCACGCACACACGCACACACATACATACATACACACAAACACACACATACATACATAAACACACAAAGTTATTTGATGGAAATTGTATACTTAAATTAAATGCATATATTTTGTGTATTACGGTTTTCTCTATCACATATTTCCAAACAGTACAATAGTTTCAATTATTTTAAGAAAATTGCAATATAAAAAATATATTTCTTCTATTCAAATGAAATCTTGCATTTTCTGAATATATCCTTTGAAGACCTTTAAATTGTGCATTACGTTTACGAAGTATCAAAGCATAACACAAACAAAATCTTACTACACAGAGAATCTGATGAGTTTTACGCACATTACTTTCTCTACTCATGTATAAACTATGTTTACCAACTCTTATCATCCTACCTACTTCATGTTGGTCGAGATGAACGTTTACAGAATACATATTATTGCCAATGCTACTGTGGAAGCAAGCGAATATCGTTTTTTGAAAGGGAAATAACCCCGGTGGTCAAGTGTCGTAAATTTAGGTCATGTAAAACATCCTCAAGCCTGATATAGAGGCCGCGTGCAAAATTAAGGAGTTTTTCACGGCCAGTGTGCAATGTACCACCTAGAAACACATAAGTTAAAATGGCGCCATTAAAAGAACAGCATTAATTTTCTCAATTAATGCTAACACACTTTTATAAATATAATTACAGATATAGGAAACGTTTCCTTTATATATCACTGTGAAACACACAAACTGCATAAGTAGCACGCCAGCTATTACTTTCACGAAACTGAGGCTTTAAACCTGTTTCAAGACGATTTTTATGTTAAAATCTTTAGCACGGTTTCCGTAGAATAAGAAATATATCAATATATCAATTGTCGTGTATTTGAGGCTCGTAAAATAACCTCAAGCTTAAAAACGCTTTTGATCAAAATTAAGAAGACTTCCACGCACAATATAAAATGGGTTGCTGAAAATCCCTTAAATTGTAGTTAACTCATAAACAAAAGCTCAATATTAATTTCATCAATAAATTATCATAAATTTCTATATTTATAATTGCTTATACAGCTGAGTCCTTTTATGTATGGCTGATCCACAGAGCAAGGTGCATTGTATAACATGAGAAAAGACTATTTTATATGCCTCTCCCTTAATATATATCTTTGTGTGCGTCTCTCTGTCTCTGTCTCAGTCTCTGAATGGAGCAGCAGTACCACTGATATAATATGATTAATACGAAAGTGAGTACAAGCTCTCGTGGCCTAATGGATAAGGCGTCGGATTTCTAATCCAAATATTGCGGGTTCGAATCCCGCGGGGGTTATTTTTATGCTTCTTTTTGGTAATCTCGAAACCGCACATTATGAATAATTAGTATTAATATACCTTTATAAAGATAATTCAGTATTAAGAGTTTTGATATAAAATTTGAGACACACAAGCTGTATAAATAACACGCCAGCTGTGAGTCGTGATGTCACTGGTTCAAACCCGTTGCAGTATCTAACATTTTTTCCCGTTAAAAATCCTTAGCATGGTGCCCGTTAAATAAGAAATATACAAAGTTGTCAGGTGTCGCTGAATTAAGGTTAGTAATAGCACATCAAATTTGTCGTACGGTCTTCTCATCAACATTAAGTTAAGATAACACACGAATAATATGCAACATGCTGCTGAGAACTACAGTGGTTAAGTGCCTCCATAAATAAAAACTCATTATTAATTTCAACAAGGAATACCAACACAATTTTATAGATGTAAATGCTTATGTACCGACTACATTAATTTATAACTGTTCGTTACAGCAAAGGAACTATGAGGACAGAAGGAAGACGGCTAAGTTATTTTATGTCCTCTCTCTCTCTCTCTCTCTCTCTCTCTCTCTCTCTCTCTCTCTCTCTCTCTCTCTCTCTCTCTCTCTCTCTCTCTCAACCTCTCCCTCCACGTGTGTGCGGCAGTTGATCTATTGATGTATCGTTACACGACAGTGTCTATTGGCTCCGTGACCTAACAGATAAGGCATCGTATTTCTAATCCTTGGATTGTGGTTTAGGGTAGTGCCGGGGTTCATTTCGTGCCTTATTTTTGGTGATCTTGAAACCGCTCACTGTCAACAGTTAATACTGTAGCTAACTCATTATTTACGAAAGCGCGGCGCGGGAGCGAAAAGGGACTGATGGAGCCGGGCGGTGATTAACAGATTGTCTAAGCAGATAAACATACCGCGGATATGAAAGGTATTCCAAACAAATAAAGAGATAAACGAAATATTCTAGTGACTTCCTGATTGCCTTACAGAACATCCGATTTCTTGTTTGTTCCAGAAATGTCCAGTAACATGAGTCCTGGTATATTTAAGGTAGCTGCGAATCGCCAGGGGACAGTTGAAAAGACAGCAGTGAACGGGAATTGTAATAAGAGTTGTAGTAAACAGTGTAAGTTGGGTAAGTTCTTTATTGTGGTCAATGACCTTGGTAGACTGTAATTGTATATGTGACGTCATATTGCTTTTGTACGTGTAGTTCTACGGAAATAAGAACATTTTGAATTTCTGCAACTTGGACTTTTAATTCTACGAACCCACAAAGTCAAAATTGGTGACAGGCAGTGGAACATTCAACGAAGGACAAGACATTGGAAAAGTGTTTGTCTTTACCACCGAAAAAAGGCTCCCAAAGAAGCCCTCGTCACCAAACTTGAGGAGTCGTTGGCAGGCGTAAAGGAGGAGGTCACGATGTTGGTCGAGCGCGTCGAGAACCTGGCGAGCCGCGTAAACGACCGCGAGGGAAATACAGACAGCAACACCAAGCCACTGAAGTTCATGGTGGAGGATATCGTCGACAGCAGTTTGAAGGATGTGAAGGCCGATTTGCCAGGATGCGACGCATCTGCGCGCGACAAACCTCCCAAATACGACGGCGCGACAAATTTCGAAGTCTTCCGCCAACAGTTCGACACAATGGCCAACCACAACAAGTGGTCACCGGCGGAAGGGTCCACCCAGCTAATAGACAGCCTCCAGGGACCGGCCCCAGAACTCCTTAACGTGGTCATCCAGTGGCGGCACCCAAGGACATCTGGAAATCCATTTTTGAATCCACCGCCTATTCGCATCCTACCGAAGCCATCTGAAATCAAGGTCAGAACCGCCAGGGGAGACGCTGCAGGAGTTAAACCTGGTAGTTCAGAATCTGGCCAGCAAAGCCTTAGTCGAACTCCCACCCGAGTTCGTATCTCGAGTGGCTGTCTACAAATTCGTGGACGGGATAGGAGACACTGAGATACGTCAGCGCCTAATGTTCCGTAAAAACAAAGCTATCCACGAGGCGCTAACGGCAGAATTCAGCATAGAGGCGGCCAATGTGATGGCTACACCGACGACGCAAACCAGGAGTATCTGGTATAATGGAGACCGAAGACCAGTCGCGTGGCGCTGGCAAAGACCTACTGGCCTGTGTTAGGGATGTGGACAGCCGAGAAACCTGGAGAGTGACTGCGCACAACAAGAAGTGCAGCCGGGAGTAAGAGGAAGGGCCGGCATGGTGACGGGCTCGTCGGCTCCCCCATCACCATCACCTCAAGTGACACTGGAGCAAAATGCGCCTGTGCACGGACGCTGTGTAGCCACGACATTATTGCCGTGTCGATAGGAGGTGCTAGTGAGGCTCCCCAATCTGACAGGCACCGATAACGGCATCTAGGCCGGGACGGCGTAGGGGACGTGAAAGACCGTTATTAGCGTAACAGAAATCTACAAGACACATTAGCCGGTGGCGACACACTAATCGGCGCCCCGGCTGGGAGGCCTATTGCAGAAAGCGGCCGAACAGCTTAAGAAGGTTCGACAACTTCTGAGACGATAGCAGCGTATCTTCGGGCAACATAACGGTGACTACGGCCGTGCGGAAAAGGTGCTTCACCGCATCGAAACTGGAGACGTCCGGCCTATTCCGCAACCACCTAGATGCGTTCCGAGGGAAAAATTAGCGGCGGTACAGGATATACTAGTTTACATTAAATGCAGTGGAGTGGTTGAAGCATCTGAGAGCCCTTGGTGTTCCCCTGTAGTTCTGGTGACAACGAATTACGGCGAGCTACGCTTCTGCGTGGACAACAGAAAGCTGAATTCTGTCACCAGGAAGGATTGCTACCCCGTATTGATGACCTCTTGGATACGCCAGCTGGTGCGCAGTGGTTCTCGACCCTACACCTGAGGTCGTGTGCTGGCAGATGGCTCTAGACCATACACACAACGAAAGGATTACATTCTCGACAGACCAAGGGCTTTGGCAGTTCAGTTATGCCCTTTTGCCTCTGCAACGCACCGGCGTCCTTCCAACGCCTCATGGAATCAGTGATGAGATGACTGACTTATGACGACTTCCTGATACATATGGATGACATATTCATCGTCAGTAAGAACTGCGAAGACCATTTCGAATACCAGAGCAGGCTGCTACAGAGATTACAGGCTAACAACTTGAAGCTGGGCGTAAATAAGTGCCAGCTCTCCTGAAAGGAAGTAAACTACTTCTGCCACATATTCTCACCAACCGCAGTGGCCACAGACCCGGAGAGGACACAGGTCATGAGAGATTGGCCTGGGTGGAAGGCAAAAGGGAATTGCGCAACTTCCTGGGGCTTTGCAGTTACTACCACCGTTTTATCAAGAGGTTCTCCAACATTGCCTTGTAATGCAGACGCCATGTCCCGGAGACGCTGCCCAGAATTAAGCGGCCATTGCACAAGAGTGGATGAGAAGGAGCGGGCCGCAGCTGTCAGAGTGGTCAAGGCTGGGATAGCGCAGGCCTGAGGAGCCAGCAGCTGGCGGACGAAGACTTGGGGCTACTCTTGAGAGAAGTGGAGGCGAGGACAAGACCAACCTGGGAGGACATACAAGTCGTACTGGGCCCAATGGAACACACTGAAGGCAAGAGAGGGCGTGCTGTTCCGGGTATCTGAATTGCCTGATGAGAAGGCACAGAGAGGTCAGTTGGTGTTTCCCGGTGCTTCCACGAGGTAAGGTCCATGAGGTCTTGTAGGAAGTGGACGCAGGTTCTTCAGGAGGAAACCTGGGAGCAAACCGAACTATCGAAAAAATCCGACAGTGCTACTATTGGCTGAGGCTCTGAGGAAACACAGAGATGGTGCCGTCAATATCACGTGTGAGTGGCGATTCTCGGCCCCCAGATTAGGAGCCGCGATTGCATGCAGCAGTACTTCGTCAGAACGCCCTTCGAAAGGATCGCAGTCAAAGTAGCAGATGCATTTCCAGTGTCCGACGGATGCAACAGGCAGTTGATGGTGGTCATGGGCTACTTCACCAAGTTGCCGGAGGTGTATGCCATCCCGAACCAGGAGGCAAGGAAAATTACAGACTGCCTCGTGGAGCAAGTGCTCTGCCTATTTGGGTTGCCGTTAGAGCTCCATAGCGACCAGGGTATTAATTTTCAGTCCAACCTGATGAAGGAGGCATTAAAAAGAAAGCTGTACAACACCTCTACTTTTCTAGTCGGATGGCATGGTTTAAAGGTACATCAAGACCTTAGAAGAAGGCCTGAGAGAGGCCATGGCCAGCCATCAGGGAGACTGGGACGTGAATGTGCCAATTTTCTTGCTGACCTACCGCCCATGTACACACGACGCCTCTGGGATGACGCCAGCCTGCTTAATATTAGGCTGAGAGTTACACCTTCCTTGTGATCTGGCCTTTGGAAGCCTCCCGGATGCAAACAGCCGGCAACTGAGTATGTGGAGAACCTGGTGGACCATCTGCACGGCATGCATGATATGGCTAGTCAGTACATCCAGAGTGCGAGCCATCGCATGAAGCCCCGATACCATAGACAAGCAAACAGCCAAGGATTCCAGCAGTTTGACCTATTCTAGTTGCACCGCCCTACCCACACCAAGGGACGCCACCCATTCAACAGCCATGGCAAGGACTGTACCGGTTGGTGAAGAGGATTATCGACGTGGTCTACCGCATCCAGAACTTGCCCCCAGGGGAAAATCTTTGTTGTACACTTAGATCGTTTGGCCCGCTACGAGGATGCTGTTCGGTTCGACCAGCTTTGAGGAGCGAGTGTTGTCACGAACCCATTATTTACAAAACCGCGACACGGGAGCAATAATGGATGGATGATCCCGGGCGGAGAGAAACAGCTTGTCTAAGCAGATATACATAGCGCGGAGATAAAAGTCATGCCAAAAAAATAAAGAGATAAACGGTATATTCTAGTGACATCCTGATTGTCTTACAGAACATTCCGTTTCTTGTTTGTTCCAGTAATATCTAGTAACATGAGTAGTGGTATATTTAAAGAAGCTGCGACTCGCCAGGGGAAAGTTGTAAAGACAGCCGTAAACAGGAATTGTAACAAGGGTTGTTCTAAACAGTAGAAGTTGAGTAAGCTCTCTGCTGTGGTCAGTGACCTTGGTAGATTGTAAAAGTGTATGTGACGTAATCCTGCGTCTGTACGTGTATTTCTACGGAACCTGGAATTTTAAATCTATGAAACCAAAAAGTCACAATTGGTGTCAGGAGGTGGATCATTCAAAGATGGACATACCAATGGAAAAGGTTTTAATACAGACAGTACTACTCTGCACATAGTTTGTCAACGAATTAGACATATTGCGTACCACTTCACGAGTATATGAATGTAGCATGCTTCCTTTCTGTCTGCTCTACATTAATGACTTTTTTAGATGTTTATGAATAAAATAGGAAAATAAATAAAGAATTAAATGTTTCTAAAATGCAGATCTAAAGCACACCCCCAATTAAAAACACTAATTAACTTTATGAATTGTTCGCCCTCTTTAATTTTGATGCACGGGGAGACAAGCGCAAGGAACTTAGATGTTTGTTATTATCAATTTCTCGAAATTTTGCCATGTGTATCTCACAATCACAACTGACGTTTCCTCTCCTCACAACAGAACATGAAATCGGTCATTCTTCGATGTATATTTTGAGTGTTCCACGCCTACGTGGAGGTACTAACGAACCTGAAGACATACTAATTTTAATAACAAGAAAGTTCAGTCCAAAAATTGGACTTAATATTGCTCATTACTATTCAATTAATCATTACTTATACTCTAACGCTGGTGTATATATCACAGATAAACTGTATCTAGAATAACTAATGGCTAATTATTTATTAGATCAGGAATGGAATTTTAAATTAATATTATTAAGCATAAAACACGCACTTTTGCATTAAATATTAAAAAAGGTAACTGTGACCTGTAAAGTGTATAACTTCTGCATTTCGCTGGAAAAACAATTCCACGTGTCCACTTATGTGACGTTTTTTAACTACTCCTGTACAAATTAGAGATATAGAGAAGAGTTCAATTTGGATTATATCAAAATGTGTATTCTTACTTTATTATAGTTCTATTATAATGAAATACTTAGTGCAGTATAACACAGCTGTATTCTGTAAATTTTTGATGTAATCTCATACTTTACCCATGCACATTAGCTTTACATGTGCCGTGGGAACTACACTTCCCACTCGGACTTTCTGAAAATACTGAAAATAAGAATTAAAAAACAATCCTTTGTTTACACTATCTCCATAAACTCTTATTAGATATACACATGCAACGATACCACATTCATAAATTAAACCGGCTCATGAAGAGGCGAAGTAGGGTTTTGTGTAACTAAGATATCTACGAGGGCTGTTCAAAAAAGAATGCTCATAATTCTTGTACGGTCATTCTTTTTTATGTGGGGCTCGTAAAATTACATCAAATTTAGAACGCTTTTGATCAAAATTAAGAAGACTTCCACGCCAAATATATAATGGCCTGCTGAGAACTACTTAAATTACAGTGATCCTATAAATAAAATCTCCATATTAATTTCAAAAATGAATGCTCATGAACTTATATACTTATAATTCCGTATACAGCTGAGTCCTTTCGATTATGGCTGTTCCACAGAGCAAGGCACATTGAATAACATAAGAAAAGGCTAATTTATATGCCTCTCCCTTAATATTTCTGTCTCTGTCTTTCTGTGCGTCTCTCTGTCTCTGTGTCAACCTTTGAATGGAGCAGCAGTTACACTGATATAGTGTAAATGACACGAAAGTTAGCACAAGCCCTCGTGGCCTAATGGATAAGGCGTCGGACTCCTAATCCGAAGATTGCGGGTTCGAATCCCGCCGGGGGTTATTTTTAGTCTTCGTTTTGGTAATCTCGCAACCGCGCATTGTGAATAATTAATATTAATACCCTTTTCTAAAGATAATTCCGTATTAACAATTTTTATATAAAATTATGAGACCCACAAACTACATAAGTAACACGCTAGCTCTGAGCCACGTTGTCACTGGTTCAAACCGGTCGCATTATGTAACATTTTTTATCCGTTAAAAATCTTTAGCATGGGGCTGTTAAATAGGAAATATTCCAAGTGGTCAGGTGTCGTAGATTTATGGTTTGATTTAGCACGTAAAGTTTGACATATGGGCTTCTCATCAATATTAAGTTAAGATAACTCACCATTATAAGCAACGGGCTCATGAGAAATAGTGAAGTTAAGTGTCTCCAAAATTAATAACCTATTACTAACTTCATCCAGTAGTACCAACACGATTTTATAAATATAAATACCTATGCACCGACTACTTTAATTTATAGCTGTTCCTTACAGCAAACGAAATGGGAGACAAGAACAACATCTAAGTAACTTTATGTCCTCTCTGTCTCTCTGTCTCTCTCAAACTATCCCTCCATCTGTGTGCGGCAATTGTTCTACAGATGTATTGTAACACGACCGTGTATAGCAGCACTCAAGACCTAATGAATAAGTTATCGGACTACTAATTTGGTGATTGTGTTTTCGTGTCCTGCCGGCTAATATTTTCGGCCTTATTTTGGTAATCTGGAAACCGCTCACTCAAAACTTTAAATACTCCTACATAGATAATTACGGATATAAGAGAGTTTTCCTTATGTAACGGCCAAACTCAGCTTCTGCATGTTTGGCCTGTATAAAGAAAAGAACTATTAGATTCTTATGCTCTTCCTAACCGAGTGTTTGTCTGTGGTCTCTTTGCTTATATCTAATCTGGTGTTGTGTAAGTAAAATGCTGGCCTCTGCTTCGTGAAGTCACGATTTCACACGCGGTGGAGGTCCACGGGTTATGTTAGGAGTAAATATCTTTAATACAGTTTGATTCATGTGAATTGGTAGTTCGATACACCTTGAAGGACTGGAGAGTAGTGCGATAGGGGGAAGATGTTAGCACTCTGATCACACTGCATGCTGAGATCTGCTTCAACACTTACCTTGAGGCTGGTTTCATGTATTAAGTGCTATTACAGCCTATGGCATGCTTTAGGCATCTTAAATGGTAGCTTCATTTCTTATTGGTTTCTGTGTTTCAAACTGGGCTTCATCCTCCCCACTTGAAGAAACTATAGGATCATCGCCGTCCTCTCCCAATTAAGCTACTAAGTGAGGTAACGTTTCCTCCCCTAAAAATAGAAGATGGTGTCGTCAAATGTTGTACGCGTATTTCGAGATCTACCACCCTATGTGGAACAAATTGTAGAGCTGGTCACCTTTTGATGGCTTTGAAATTTCGTTCTCCTTATATGGCTAAGAAATGATAATGATTTTGATGATTATAGTACCAACAATATATTCTTATTTCAGGAAATGATAAGTGTTTGGAAACTTAAATCAATAGCAAAAAAAAAAAAAAAATCCCAGAAATTTGTTCTTTCGTCGCGTGCACACACACACACACACACACACACACACACACACACACACACACACGCTGAGTATTTAACAGAAAATGTTTATCTGAACAAAATCTATTTTATTTGTGTAATAATATTTTGTGTATCTCATATTTCCAACAGTCAGACTAATGACTTTATGTATGGAATAGTCCCAATGTATATGGAATTTCCACAAAAAGGCGTGGAAAACACGTGACAAAAAAAATTTACCGGAATTATTTATGTCCCCAAAATAGTACAGATGAGCTTCTACAATACTCCTGCGTAGCGACTGCTTAGACAAACTTATATCGCAGTTACTGAAACACACATATTACAGGAAAATAAAGGAATATTGCCGATAGCGTGCGAGAACTCCTAACCACCAAATTACCGCGCCGAGTTTGGTAATGGTAATGTCAGGTCCGTGTTATAAATATCGAGAATATCCCGTAAGAACACATCCTAGCCTATGCGGGAAAACAGATATATGTGACCAATTACAAAAATCTGGCAAAATCGGTTGAATACCGGAATTCCTGTTTTAAGGTCCAGCATCTTCCAAAGATATGACAGGTTTCTCCTAACCTAAACCTCCTTCCACAGAGAAACTTTTCCTGCACTAAATTTTTGCAAATTAATTATAAACACCATTCATGGAAAAACTAAACAGTGTGTGTAAATGTGTTAATATTATTAAACCAGTTAAGTGAAAAATCTGTAAACTTAAGCGCTATTTTAATATGTTTTGTTGCTTTTCAATATGAAAACTAAGATTTTTTCAGTTAGGTAGAGCTTTTGCGTGTTATAATACATGGTAGAGGAAGTAGTGTACTGCACCCATCAATATTGATACACAGTTGTCACTGATAATTTATATTTTTAGTATACCTGAATATTTTTTTAAAGTGATGTATGTGTGTTTGCTTGTTTGTTTGTTTGTTTGTTTGATTTAGTTAAGGTGATATCGTATAAGAAACAACTAGGTGTGTTACAAGTCTCGTGTCCTAATGGATAAGGTATCGGACTCTTAATCCGGGGTTAGAGTCCCGTCGGAGGCCATTTTCTGCCTGCTATTTGGTAATCTCTTTAGCGCTCATGCTCTAATACACTTGTATAAATATAATTACGTCCATAGGAAACCTTTTCTTTATATACCACTGGGAAACACCCAAATTGTATAACTGACATGCGACCTGTTGCTTTCTCGAGGCTGGGGGTTTCAAATTCAGTAGAGGACTATGCCTTTTGGTCTCAAATTCTTTACATTAGGTCCGTTGAATTGCAAATATACCAGGTCGTCAAGTGTCGTTTATTTAGGGCCCATAAAATCACATCAAAATTGACAAAGGCGCTTTTGATCAATATTAAGGAGCCTTGCATGGCGTATATAGATTGGGCCGCTGAAAATCACCTAAATTATAGTGAAACCACAAATAAAAACTCAATATTAATTTCAAAAATGGATGCTCATAAACTTTTATATGTATAATTCCGTATACACCAGAGTCTCTTTATGTTTGGGTGTTCCACAGAGTAAAGAGTATTCTATAAAAAAAGGTTATTTTATTTTATAACCTCTCTCACCCTCTATATCTCCCTCTGTCTGTCTCTCGCTCAACCTCTGACGGGAGTGGACAGTCAATTCTACTGATATAGCATAAAGTGCACGAAAGTGAACACAAGCCCTCGTGGCCCAATTGGATAGGGCATCGGACTCCGAAACCGAAGATTGCGGGTTCGAGTCCCGCCGGGGGCTATTTTTTGGCTTCGTTTTGGTGATCTCGAAACCGCGCGTTATCAATAATCAATATTAATACACGTTTATAAAGATAAACACATATAAAGAATTTTTTATATAAAATTGTATGACACACGAACTGTATAAGAAACATGAAATTCTGAGTTCCTACGTCACTGGTTCAAACCCATTACAGTACATATTATTTTTTTCCCGTTAAATATCTTGAGCATGGTGTCCGTGAAATAGGGAATACACCAAGTGGTCAGGTGACATAGATTTAGGGCACATAAAAGAACATCGAGCTCGAGATAGGGGCATCCCATAACCATTATGGCATCTTTTACTCATGATACGCAATGAGCTGCTGAGAGCTACAGAAATAAAGTGGCTCCATATATCACAACTCATTAATTTTCACAATAATTGCTAACACGCTCTTATGAATATAATTCCGTATATAACGGAGAACTTTAATGTAGAGCTGTTCAACATAGCCAGCGAGCTATGGTACAAGAAATGACAAGGCTGAGCTATTTCCATGCTCTCACTCCCCCCTTCCACCCTACGTTCTCTCTCTCTCTCTCTCTCTCTCTCTCTCTCTCTCTCTCTCTCTCTCTCTCTCTCTCTCTCTCTCTCTCTCTCTCTCTCTCTCTCTCTCTCTCTCTCTCTCTCTCTCTCTCTCTCTACCTGATCGTCTATCTGTGTACAGCAGTTGATCTATGAATGTGTAACATGACCGTAATGGTAGCTCCCGTGGCCTAACGGATAAGGCATTGTACTCCTAATCCTTGGATAGTGGTTTAGGGTCGTGCCGGGGTTTATTTTCTGCCTTGTTTATGGTAATCTTGAAACCGTTCTCTTTCAACAGGTAATACTGCCGCGAACTCATTATTTACGAAAGCGCGTGCGGGAGCGATAAGAGGCGGATATGGTCGGAGATAAACAGCTTGTCTAAGGTGATAAATATGGCGCGGAGATAAAAGCTATTCCAAACAAATAAAGAGATAAACGGAATATTCTGGTGACATCCTGATTGTCTTACAGAACTTTCGATTTCTTGTTTGTTCCAGTAATATCTAGTAACATGAGTCCTTCTATCTTTATGAAAGTTGTGACCCGTGAAGTTGACAGTTGTAAAGACAGCAGTGAACAGGAATTGTAACAAGAGTTGTTGTAAACAGTCGAAGATGAGTAGGCTCTTATTTGTGGCCAATAACCTTGGTATATTGTAATAGCATATGTGACGTAATCCTGCTTCTGTACATGTATTTCTACGGAAATAAAGAACATTTTGAATTTCTGCAAATTGGAATTTTAATTCTATTAACCCACAAAGGCACAATTGGTGTCAGGAGGTATATCAATCAAAGGTAGACATTCAATTGTAAAGGATTTAGTTGAAGGTGACCGAACTGACCACCGAAATGAAGGCTGCGAACAAAGCCCTCGTCGCCAAAATGGAGGTGCAGTTGGCCGGCGTACAGGAGAACATCACGTAGTTGGGCGAGCACGTCGAGGACTTTGCGAGCCATGTTAACGACCTGGAGGGAAAGGCCGAAAGCAACACCAAGTAAATTAATGTCTTGGTAGAGAACATCGTCGGCAGGAGGTTGAAGGACGTGAAGTCCAACGCGCTGGGACGCGACACATCTGAGCGTGTCAAACCTCCTAAATACGACAGCGCGACACCTTTGGTCAACGTAAGGAGAGGCCGCACAGCCAATAGTCAACTTCCAGGGAGGGGCCGCAGAAATCCTAAACGCGGTCCAGGCAGCGGCTGTGCCAAGGTACATCACAGAAGCCCTGGAAAGCCGATTCCGAAACCACCGCCTAGTCACAGGTTACCGAAGCCAGGCAAAATCAGGGTCACAACCACCAGGTGAGGCACTTCATGATTTCACCTTGGCAAATGAACAGCTGGCCAGCAAAGCCTTAGTTGACCTCCCACAGGAGTTCGTACCTCGAGAGGCTGCATACACATTCGTAGACGGGGTACGAAACACCGAGATAGGTCTGTGCCTAATGCTCGGCGACCACCTCCACGAAGCACTAACGGAGGAGTGAGCCGGCCAATGTGACGGCTATCCCGACGACGCAAACCAGGAGTATCCTCTATAATGCAGACCGAAGACCAGTCGAAGGATGCCGGCACAGATCTAGTGGCCTGTGCTAAGAGTGTTGAAAGCCGGAACTTCTGGAGAGAGAGAGAGACTGCCCACACCAGGTGGAGCAGCCGAAAGAACGAGTACGGACCGGCGTGGCGAGATGCTCGTCGGCACCACCATCAACATCACCTCGAGGGACACTTTGCGCCGTCAACCGATGGACGGGTGACAGCCTCATTACGGACGGTTTGGTGAGAGGGTAGCCGTGCCGCGTGCTCGTCGAGACTGGGGTAGCCGTGACCGACATAAGACCTGACATAGCCAAGGGTTTGCCGATGAGGTAGCCATCTCGACCATACTAGCTTTAGGCGGCATCGTGTGAATCCTTGGATATGGTGAAGGATTCATTGGTGAAGTTTACCTGGGAACAGAGTGCCGTGAGTCAATAGGTGCTCGTCGCGAAGATGGCTGTGGTGGTAATATTGTGACTGACTGCCCTCAGGAGCCACGTGAAGACGATCGATGTCGGCAGGAAAGTGCGGCAGCTTAATGGAGAAGTGATACTTAAGCAAACTTGAAGAGTGCCTGGGAATTTCCAGGCCGTGGAAGATCGGGTACTCTCCAAACGGGGTTGACGAAAGTCATTAATATTCCGGCGTACTAGCGAGCATAGCTAGTAGAAGATGTGCTAGATCACCAGGTGGCCCCACCGAGGTAAATTCGGTAGCCTTCCCATTTTGGTGTTGGCGCGCGTAAGTGGCGTATCCACTTCCATTCCGTCTTGGGTCCACAGGACCATATGGGTTGGGGCTTATTGGTCTCTAGGTCTTGCCCTATGGAAAGCACCACGGGGTGCCAGGCACCCTTCTGGAACAGCTCGGTAATTCCCTGGTCGAAAGAGGACCGTGTCCTTGGACCTACGGGTCCAGGACTAATGGGAGTAGAACCTCTGGTATAAGCTGTCGTCCTGATGGGGACATGGTTATCCCCGCAAGGAGCGAGGTAGTGGTGACGGTGTGACTGGAAGCCTAGCGGACGAAGAACATAATGGTTGACCAGAATGCGCCTGTGCAAGGACTATCTGTTACCAGGATATTATTATCCTAACGAGCGGTTGTGCTAGTGGGGCTGCTCAGTCTGACAGATATTGATAACGGTATTGCGGCAGGGACGGCGTTGGGGACGTGCGAGCCCGTGGTCAGCGTAAGAATAATCGAAAAGACATAGTAGTGGTTGCCGACGCTACACCTGGCGCCCCGGCTAGAAGGCTTATTGGAGAGGACGGCCGACCACCTAACCGCAGAACAGCTGAAAAACATCGACGATACCAGTGCGTCTTCAGCCAACATAACAGTGACTGTAGCCGAACGGGAAAGAGCTTCACCGCATCGACACCGGAGACGCCCGGCCTATTTGGCTACCATCTAGACGTGTACTTCTGGCAAAATGAGCGGTGATACGGCATATGGTAGAAAACATGAAACCCACGGTAGTGGTTGAAAAGTCTGACAGCCCTTGGTGTTCCCTTGTATCTCTGGTGACTAAGAACAACGGTGAGCTACGCTTCTGCGTGGCCTACACGAAGCTGAAAGCTGTCGCCAGGAAGGATTGCTCCCCATTACCCCGTATTGATGACACCTTGGTAAGCTTGCAGGTGCGCAGTTGGTCTTGACACTAGACCTGAAGTCGGGTTCTGGCATGAGGCTCTAGACCCGAGAGATAACGAAAAGACTGCATCCTCGTCAGGTCATGGGCTTTGGCATTTCAGTTCTGCGCTTTTGCCTCTGCAAGACACCGGCTAACTTCCAACGCCTAATGGAATCAGTGATGAGATATCTGACTTATGACGCCTTCCAGCTACACATGGACATCATCGTCGTCGGTTAGACCTATAAAGACCATCTCGAAAAACTGAGCAGGGTGCTACAGAGACTACAAGTAACCAGTTGGAAGCTGATCGTGAAGAAGTGCCAGCTCTTCTGCAAGGAATTCAGCTACTTGGGCCAAATCGTCTCAACAACCGGAGTGACCACAGACCCGGAGAAGACACAGGCCGTGGGAGATTAGCCTCGGCCGAAAGATATCAAAAATTGCGCAGCTTCCTGGAACTGTGCCGTTACTACCACCGTTTTATCAAGGGGTTCTTTAACATTGCCAGCAATTCAGACGCCATGTACCGGAGTCCTTGCCAAGAATTGTGCGGCCAGTGCATAAGAGTGGATGAGAGGTAGCGTGCTGTAGCTGACAAAGTGGTCATGGCAGTGCCGGCGAATGCCTGGGATAGCGCAGGCCTGAGGAGGGTGCAGCTACCTGACGCAAACTTGGGGCCATGCTTGAGAGAATTGGAGGCAGGAACAAAGCTATCCTGGGAAGACATCGCACAAAGGAGCACAACATACAAGTTGTGCTGGGCCCAATGGGACTCACTGAAGACAAGATAGGGCGTGTTGTTCAAGGTATCTTAATCGCCTGATGGGATGGGGCATAGAGAACATCTGGTTCTTCCCCAAAGTATGTTCCCGGAGGAATTGGAGGCAGTGCACGCAGGCTCTTCAGAAAGAAACCTGGGAGCAAACCGAACCATCGACAAACTCCGACTACGCTTCTACTGGCTGAGGTTCCGAGCAGACGCTGAGAGATGGTGCCGTCTTGTCAAGTGTGCTCGGTGACTCGCGCACCTTAGACTAGGAGCCGGGGTCGCATGCAGCAGTACAACGTCGGAGCGCCCTTCAAAAGGACCACCGTCGAAATAGCTGGAATACCACCGGTGTCCGACGGATGCAGCAAGTACCTGATGGTGGTCGTGGAGGTTGTGTATGCCATCTCGGAAACAGGAGAAAAAGACAATCACTGACTGCCTCGTGGAACAAGTGTTCTGCCGATTTGGAGTGCCGTAAGAGCTCCACAGCGACCAGGTATTAATTTTGAGTCCAAATTGATGAAGGAGTCATTAGAAATACTTGGGGTTAACAAAACCCACAAAACACCTGTACATCCCCATTCGGATGCCATGGTGGAAAGATACATCAAAACCTTAAAAGAACACCTAAAGAAGGGCGTGTCCAGCCAATTCCGAGACTGGGACGTCAAGGTCCCACAGTTCTTGCTGGCCTACTGCTCGTCAACAAACGACACCTCTGGAATGATGACAGCCAGCTTAAAGTTCGTCCGACAGTTACGCTTCTTTTGTGATCTGGCCGTTGGGAGCACTCCCTGATGCAAAACATCCAGCAACTGAGTATGCGGAGAACCTGGTGGACAATCTGCATGACACGCATGACATGGCTCGCAAGATCATTGAGAAGGCGAGCGACCGCATGAAGACCCGATAGGATGGGCAAGCCAACAGTCAAGGGCTCCAGCAGGGTGAAGCTACCCGAAACATCAACAGCGGTGCCAAGGACTATACCGGGTGGTGAAGAGGATTAACGATGTGGTTTACCGCATCCAGAAGGTGTCCTTAGAAATGACGTTGGTGGTACGCTTGGATCGTCTGGCCCGCGACGATGGTGCTGTTCGGGCTGACCAGCCTTGAGGAGGGAGCAGTGTGGCGACCATATTATTTACGAATGCGGGAGAGGAACCGATAAGGGACGGTTGATGCCGGGCGGAGTTAAACAGCATTTCTAAGTAGATAAACATAGCGTGGAGATAAAAGTCATGCCAATCAGATAAAGAGATAAACGGAATATTCTAACGACATCCTGATTGTTTTATAGAAGATTCGATTTCTTGTTTGTTCCAGAAATATCTAGTAACATGAGTCGTAGTGTATTTCAGGAAGCTGTTACTCGCTAGGCGACAGTTGTGAAGAGAGCCGTAATAAGGAACTGTAACAAGAGTTCTTGTAAACAGTGGAAATTGAGTAAGCTCTTTGTTGTGGTCAATGACCTTTGTAGATTGTAGGAGTGTATGTGACGTAATCCAGATTCCGTACGTGTATTTCTACAAAAATATGGAACGTTTTGAATTGCTATACCGTTGTATGTACAGTGGAAATACCAAAATGTAATGCGCTTACTGGTGAATTGTTTTCAGAGCAGGTAACTGTGTGTCGGCTTATCGTGAGGGATGGCTCAGGTGGCTTTTACTGCAGCCCGCATTTGGGAGGTCCGGGCTTGATTCCCGTGTCAGGCTGCGAGTTTTCCAGGCTCGTTAGGCCAATGCGGTGTACGTTAACTATATCCGCCGGGTTTCCTGTCCCTCCATTTCATTTCCATTATGATTTCATATCATCTCTGATCTGATGGTCTCTTTGAGGTTAGAAGTGTCTGCAAGTGTTTTGGAGCTGCATATTAGTATGATTTGCTACTGCAAAACACATCCTTCTGCGGTAGGAAGCTCTTCGGCCAACCTAGTGGGCCGTTTCAGCATTATGTTGGCTGGGACTAGCCTGCAGGGGAGATTCCAACAGGAAAATGGTAATGACCATGCCCTCTATACTGTCGTGACTCGAATCAACCGCCCTCCTTCCTCTCACAGAAAACAGCTGTAAGTGTTGTAACAAAGACTGATGTTGTAATCAGAACGTTTGTTATTGTCTTCGACCTTGGTACTGTAGATTGTGATAAGTGGTGTAATTCTGTTCAGTCTGCTTCTACGCAAATAAAGAACATTATAATTTCGACAGATTGGACACTTATTTCTACGAACCCATAATGTGTGTGTGTGTGTGTGTGTGTGTGTGTGTGTGTGTGTGTGTGTGTGTGTGTGTGTGTGTGTGTGTGTGTGTGTGTGTGTGTCTGTATCCAATGCTCAGGAGTGGACAACCAAGTCACTCAACTTCTAGCCTCCCAGATGTTGCTGACGTCAGGGCACATCTTTTAAGCTTGCCATGATCCTAAATGTTCCATATTCATAATTTCTTCTCTGGTACATTGTAAGTAGTATGGTGAGTTTGAAGGTCAAATCCTATAAAGATAGTTATTCAGATAACCATGTGCAGTTATGAGACGAAGGATGGCAAAAGACCTTTTTCTTGATGGATTTCGAAATATTTTAGTGGTTTGTGTAATTTGTAGAAGTTTTTATTTTATTATGTGGCTTCGGAAAGCACAAATGTTTGTAAACTCGAATCAGAAGCAAAGAATGTCTCAGAAATTGGACTGTTCACAAATCAAACACATACATACCCACACAAACACACACATAATTACAAAAACACAAAATAGTTTGTTGGAAATTGTATACTTAAATAAAATCTACATATTTTGTGCATTTAGGTTTTGTCTATCTCATAGTTCCAAACAGTCAAATAGTTTCAATTATTTTAAGAAAGCTGCAATATATAAAATGTGTTTTATTCCAAAGGAAATCTTGCAGTTCTGAAAATATCCTCTGAAAATTTTTAAATTCCTCATAACCTTTACGTACCTACTAAACCATAACACATAAACAAAATCATATTAGACAGAGAATCTCACGTGTTGAAGTCACATTACTTTCTCTACTCAGGTATAAACTATGTTTACCAACTCTAATCACCCTACCTACTTCGTGTTGGTCGAGATGAACGTTTACAGAATTCATCTTATTGCCAATGCTACTGTAGTTGCAAGCGAATATGGTTCTTTGAAACGGAAATAACCCAGGTGGTCAAGTGTCATAGATTTAGGTCATATTAAAGAACCTCAAGCCTGATAAAGAGGTCGCGTGCAAAATTAAGGAGCTTTTCACGGCCAGTGTGCAATGGGCCGCTGAGAAACACACAATTTAAAACGGCCCCATCAAAAGAACAATATTAATTTTCTCAATTAATGCTAACACACTTCTATAAATATAATTACGCATATAGGAAACGTTTCCTTTATATATCACTGTGAAACACACAAACTGTATAAGTAACACGCCAGCTAGTACTTTACAGAGACTGAGGCTTTAAACCTGCTTAAAGTCGATTTTTATGTCAAAATCTTTGGCATGGTCTGCGTAGAGTGGGAAATATATCAGTATATCAATTGTCGTTTATTTAGGGCTCATAAAATAACCTCAAGCTTCAGAGCGCTTTTGATCAAAATTAAGAAGACTTCCACGTACAATATAAAATGGGTTGCTGAAGATCACTTAAATTATAGTGAACCCATATATAACATCTCAATATTAATTACAACAATGAATGCTCATAAATTTGTATAGTTATAATTGCTGATACAGCTGAGTCCTTTTATGTATGGCTACTCCACAGAGCTAGGTACATTGTATAAGATCAGAAAATGCTATTTTATATACATCTCCCTTAATATATATATATATATATATATATCTTTGTGTGCGTCTCTCTGACTCTGTCTCAGCCTCTGAATGGAGCACCAGTTCCACTAATATAGTATAATTAACAGAAAAGTGAGTACAAGCCCTCGTGGCCTAATGGATAAAGCGTCGGACTCCTAATCCGGAGATTGCTGGTTCGAATCCCACCGGGGGTTATTTTTTGGCTTCGTTTTGATAATCTCGAAACCGCGCGTTATGAACAATTAATATTAATATACGTTTATAAAGATAATTCAGTACTAAGAGTTTTTATATAAAATTATGAGACACACAAGCTGTATAAGTAACACACCAGCTCTGTGTCCGCATGTCACTGTTTCAAAACCGTCGCAGTATCTAACATTTTTTCCCGTTAAAAATCTTTAGCTTGGTGTCCGTTAAATAGGAAATAAACAAAGTGGTCAGGTGTCGCAGAAATAAGATTAGTAATAAAACATCAAGTTTGTCGTACGGTCTTCTCATCAATGTTAAGATAACACACCAATAATATGCAACGTGCAGCTGCGAACTACAAATTAAAACTCATTTATAATTTAAACAAGGAATACCAACACAATTTTATAGATGTAAATGCCTGTGTACGGACTACATTAACTTATAACTGTTCTTTACAGCAAAGGAACTATGGGACAAGAAGGAAAACGGCTAAGTTGTTTTATGTCCTCTCTCTCTCTCTCTCTCTCTGTCTCACTCAACCTCTCCCTCCATCTGTGTGCGGCAGTTGATCTATTGATGTATCGTAACACGACCATGTCTTTTGGCCCCGTGACCTAACAGATAAGGCATCGTACTCCTAGTCCTTGGATTGTGGTTTCGAGTCGTGCCATGGTTTATTTTATGCCTTCTTTTTGGTAATCTTGAAACCGCTCACTATCAACAGTTAATACTGTCGCTAACTCATTATTTACGAAAGCGCGGCGCGGGAGCGAAAGGGAACTGATGTAGCACGGTAGAGATAAACAGATTGTCTAAGCAGATAAACATAGCGCGGAGAAAAAGGCATTCCCAACAAATAAGAGATAAAAGAAATATTCTAGTGACTGCCTGATTATCTTACAGATCATTCGATTTCTTGTTTGTTCCAGAAATATCTAGTAACATGAGCGTGGTAAATTTAAGAAAGCTACGAATCGCCAGGGAACAGTTCTAAAGACAGTCATGAACAGAAATTGTAACAAGAGTTGTAGTAAACAGTGTAAGTTCGGTAAGTTCTTTGTGGTGGTCAGTGACCTTGGTAGACTATAATTGTATATGTGACGTCATATTGCTACGGTACGTGTGTTTCTACCGAAATAAAGAACAATTTGAATTTCTGCAATTTGGACTTTTAATTCTACTAACCCACAAAGTCAAAATTGGTGTCAGGAACTGTAACATTCAACGATGGACAAGACATTGGAAAAGAGTTTGTCGAAGATGACCGACGTTACCACCGAAAAAAGGCTGCGAACGAAGCCTTCGTCACCAAACTTGCAGTTGGCTGGCGTAAAGGAGGAAGTCACGGTGTTGGTCGAGTGCGTCGAGGACCTGGCGAGCCGCGTAAACGACCGCGAGGGAAATGCCGACAGCAACACCACGTCACTGAATTTCATGGTGGAGGACATCGTCGACAGGAGTTTAAAGAATGTGAAGGCCGGTGAACCGGGACGCGAAACATCTGCGCTCGTCAAACCTCCTACATACGACGGCGCGACAACTTTCGAAGTCTTCCGCCACCAGTTCGACACAACAAGTGGTCACCGGCAAGGGGCCACCCAGCTAATAACCATCCTCCAGGGATGGGCCGCAGAACACCTAAACGTGGTCAGCCGGTGGTGGCGCCCAAGGACATATGGAAAACCATTTTTGAATCCACCGCCTAGTCGCAGCCTACCGAAGCCAGCTGAAATCAAGGTTACAACCGCCAGGGGAGACGCTGCAGGAGTTAAACCTGGCAGTTCAGTAGCTGGCCAGCAGAGCCTTAGTCGAACTCCCACCCGAGTTCGTATCTCGAGAGCCTGCCTACACATTCGTGGACGGGATAGGAGACACTGAGGTAAGTCAGCGCCTAATGTTCCCCGAATACTAAGCTATCCACGAGGAGCTAATTGCAGCATTGAGGATGGAGGCGGATAATGTGATGGCTACACCGACGACGCAAACCAGGAATATCCGCTATAATGGAGACCGAAGACCAGTCGAGGGACGCCGGCAAAGACCTACTGGCCTGTGTTAGGGATGTGGACAGTCAAAAAACCTGGAGAGTGACTGCGCACACCAAGAAGTGCAGCCGGCAGAAGATTAAGGGCCAGCATGGCGACGGGCTCGTCGGCGCCACTATCTCCATCACCTCAAGTGACACTGCGCGCCGTAAGCCGACGGATGGATGACAGCCTCCATGCGTACGGTTGTGTGAGAGGGTAGACATGCTGCGAGCTCGTAGACACTGGGTGAGCCGTGACAGTCATCAGAGCTGACATTGCCAAGGGTTTGCCGACGAGGAAGCTGAGCCGACGATACCAACTTATGACGGCATCGGGCGACAGTTTGTCTGTGGAGAAAGTGGCTCTGCAGAAGTTAATCTTGGGACAGAGTACCACGCGTCAATAGGTTTTCGTCGCAATGGTGGCTGAGGAGGAAATATTTTGACTGGTTGCCCTCAGGAGCAACGTAGTGACGGCCGACGTTGGCAGGAATGTCCGGCGGCTTAATGGAGATGTGATACTTCGGAAACGTGAAGAGCGCCTGGGAATTTGTAGGGTCATTCTGATGGGGGCGTGGTTCTTCCCGCGAGAAGCGAGGTGGTGGTGATGGGATGACAGGAAGGCCTGCGTATGAAGAACACGATGCTGGAGCAGAATACGCCTGTGCACGGACTCTGTGTAGCCACGACATTATTTCCGTGTCGAGAGGAGGTGCCAGTGAGGCTGCTCAATCTGACAGGCAGCGAAAACGACATCCAGGCCGGGACGGCGTTGGGAAGTGGGACAGCGTGGTCAGCGTAACGGCAATCGACAAGACACAGTAGCCGGTGCCGAAGGACTACTTGGTGACCCACCTGGAAGGCCTTTTTGAGAGGGCGGCCGAACAGTTGCAGAAGGTTTGACAACTGCTGAGATGATAGCAGCGTATCTTCGGGCAACATAACGGGGAGTTGGGCGGCGCAGACAAAGTGCTTCACCACATCGACACCTGAGACGCCCGGCCTATTCCGCAACTACCTAGATGCGTTCCGCTGGCAAAATAAGCGCCAGTACGGGATATGCTAGATTACATTAAATGCAGCGGAGTGGTTGAAGAGTATGAGAGCCCTTGTTGTTCCCATGCAGTTCTGGTGACAATGAAGAACAGCGAGCTACGCTTCTGCGTGGACAACAAGAAGCTGAATTCTGACATCAGGAAGGATTGCTACCCCCGATTGATGACCCGTTGGATACGCCAGCTGGTGCGCAGTGGTCCTCGATGCTACACCTGAGGTCGCGTGCTGGCAGATGGCTCTAGACCAGACACACACCGAAAGGACTACATTCTCGACAGGACAGGGGCTTTGGCAGTTCAGCTAAGCCCCTTTGCCTCTGCAACGCACCAACTAACTGCCAACGACTCATGGAATCAGTGATGAGATGACTGACTTAGGACGAATTCCTGATATATATGGATGACATAATCGTCGTCAGTAAGAACTGCGAAGATCATTTCGAATACCTGAGTAGGGTGTTACAGAGACTAAAGGCTACCAACTTGAAGCTGAACGTGAAGAAGTGCCAGCTCTTCTGTGCCACATATTCTCACCAACCGGAGTGGCCACAGACCCGGAGGGGACTCAGGTCGTGAGAGATTGACCTGGGTCGAAGGCCAAAAGAGAAATGTGCAGCTTCCTGGGGCTGTGCAGTTACTACCACCGTTTTATCAAGGGCTTCTCCAACATTACCTTGTAATGCAGACGCCATGTCCCGGAGGCGCTGCACAGAATTAAGCAGCCAGTGCACAAGAGTGGATGAGAAGGAACAGGCTGTAGCTGTCAGAGTGGTCAGGGCAGTGCCGACGGACGGTTGGGATAGCGCAGGCCTGAGGAGCCAGCAGCTGGCGGACGCAGACTTGGGGCCACTCTTGAGAGAAGTGGAGGCGAGGACAAGACCAACCTGGCAGGACATCGCACCAAAGAGCGCTACATACAAGTCGTACTTGGCCCAATAGAGCACACTGATGGCAAGAGAGGGCGCGCTGTTCCAGGTATCTGAATCGCCTGATGGGAAGGCACAGAGAGATCAGTTGGTGCTTACCCGAAGTAAGGTCGCGGAGGTCTTGGAAGAAGTGCACGCAGGTTCTTCAGGAGGACAACTGGGAACAAACCGAACCATCGACAAACTCCGACAGCGCTACTACTGGCTGAGGCTCCGAGCAGACACTGAGAGATGGTGCAGTCAACGTCAGGTGCGCGCGGCGATTCGCGGCCCCCAGATTAGGAGCTGCGATCGCATGCAGCAGTACTACGTCAGAACGCCCTTCGTAAGGATCGCCGTCGAAGCAGCAGATGCATTCCCAGTGTCCGACGGATGCAACAGGTACTTGATGGTGGTCGTGGTCCACTTCACCAAGTTGCCGGAGGTGTATGCCATCCCGAACCAGGAGGCAAGGAAAATTACAGACTGCCTCGTGGAGCAAGTGCTCTGCCTATTTGGGTTGCCGTTAGAGCTACATGGTGACCATGGTATTAATGTTCAGTCCAACCAGATGAAGGAGGCACTAGAAAGACTTAGGGTTAACAAGTCCCGCAAAAGACCTCTACTTTTCCAGTCGGATGGCATGGTTTAAAGGTACAAAAAATAAGAAAAAATAAAAAGGAAAAGAAATAACAAATAACAAATTAAAAAATAAAAAAATAAATATAAATAAAAAAATAAAAATAAAATAAAAATAAAAAATAAAAAATAAAAATAAACTCTGCTTTCTTATATTCCTATGCCTAGGGTCTATTACGGAACCTTTTAACTATTTCTTATATATTCATTTATAAATTTATTAATTATAAGAATAACTTTTAGTTATGTGCAGAAACAATAACCTAAATGACTGCCAAACTTTGCAGTCAACTAACATAACTATCCTAATTATTTTTCCACTTACCTTCAAATATATATCTCTCTCTTCAAATATATATATCGCTGTCAAGGCAGTCCGATTTAAATCTATGTCACCTTCTTGGTTTGTTATCTCTTCTCCTCCCAATTCATAGATATTTTTCAATTCCAGAATCTCCTTATTCGTGTTCCTCTACTGGCGTTGCTTCATCAATTGGATCCATTCCTAGGTTCAGATTTCCTTCCATCTCTCGTCTTTGGATTCTAGTTGATCATCTTATTTGTTGAGTTGTTGCAGGTGTGGCCAGTTCTATTGGTGTAGATTTCTTAAGTTATATATTGTTCCCAAGCTTTTGTTGAAATGATGTTTGATATCGTGTCTAACTTATTGAACTCCTCTGCATCTCCTATTATTTCCCATGTTGTCTTTACTTGCAGCTCTTGTCTCAAATTATCCATTTCTCGATGCTCTTGACACTCGAAAATTTGGTGTTCTGGTGTGTCCTCTATGCTGCATACTGTGCATAGACTTGACGCTCGTCTTCCTATCCTTTTGAAGTAGGTGGCATAAGGTCCATGACCACTAATAAAATGGATTATTACTTTAGTTGGTTTGAAGTGGCTCATTCTTAGTCTTTCCTCTATTGTTGGAGGTAATTCATAGACTCGACGTCCTTCCTCTATGCTGTCCCAATCGTTTTGCCATTCCTGTAATAATGTCCTTTTAATTTGCATCCTTTTGACACATCCTTCACCTAATATTTCACGTACTTTTTGCCTGTTATTCTTCCTTCTCCAGTATTCCGCACCTCTGTATCTTATGATAAAGTCCATGGGCCACATCCCTAGGATTACGAATAGAGCCATCGTGGGGGTTGTCTTAGTTCCGCCTGCATACCGTAAAGGTATCTGTCTTTGTGTTCTTCTTATTAGTATTTTGTTTCTTTTGTTGCTAAGCCTTTGCGTCCATGTACTTGCACCATATCCCATAATCCCAGCTGCAATGCTTATATGATACAATTTGATGATATCAGTATGTAATTTGAAATTCCTTTGAATCAGCGACGTTAACTTTCCCATTACTCTTGAAGTTTTATGTCTTATGTAATCAATATGCATATTAAAAGTCAAATTCTCATTAACAATTATTCCTAAGTATTTGAAAATATGCCTTCTTGTTATCGGTGCATTGTTTCTTCTAATTACTGCATTCCTCTTTAGTTTACCTTTCGTAACTACGTGAGTGGATTTTGAGGATACGATGGTTAGTTTTACGTCATTGCACCAGTCTTGAAAAGTCTCAGTGATGTTCTTGGCCTCATTTTCTAATTCTTTACGATTATTCCTATCTATAATTACCATCAGATTATCTGCAGACGCTATAACTTCAGATGTGGCATTTAATTGTCTTAATCTCTCCAGAATTGGCTCAGTTAGTATGTCCCAAAAAATAGGACCCAATATTGACCGTTGAGGGCATTGATTTGTAACATCTCTAGGTAATCTTCTGCTTTCAGCTACTAATGTTACGGTTCTGTATTTACAATAGTCCTTCAACATATTATATAAACATCTTTGATAATCCTTATCTCTCATAATTTTGAACAATTCCGGCCACCACAGATAAAGAATATATTTATGACATACTTATTGAGATTTTATTTTATGTTCTCTATTGATTTATTTATTGCATCATCAGTTGATCTGTGCTTCCGAAATCCGTATTGAATATCTGTCATGCCTATCATAGTCAAACTCATGTATACGTTTACTTAGTCGTTTTTCTTGTATCTTTCCTAGAGTGTTTAGCAAACACATTGGTCTGTATCATTTTACTTCCGTTGGATCTTTATCTTTTCCTTTTTTCAGAATTACTACGTTTGCATTTTTCCAACAGTATGGAATTGTTCCTTCGTATATACACACATTAAATAGCTCTGTAAGAGTAGGAACTGGTGGTTCTTCCAACGCCATTATGACTTCTGAGGGTATTCCATCTGGTCCAGGTGATTTCCCTGTTTTATAATCTCTGATTGCTAGTCGAACTTCTGAGTTATCAAACGGATACATTAGCCTCCCTCCGTAATGGCTTTCTTTGAAAGCATCGCTTTTCTTTCTCTGATCGTCGCTTTCTCCTTCCAGTATATCCAATGATAATAGTTTGTTCAGTAAATGATTTGTTGATTCTAGCCAAGTTGTTGTCATTTGACCGTCATCCTTTTTAGGTGTAGATATAACCTTCGGTATATTCACTTTTTCCATTACAATCTTGTATGGGATTCCCCATGCGTTATTTGATAATTTTTCTTTAACGAACTTGTCCCAGGAGTTTTGTCTGGATTCCTCTAGAATGAGCTTATAGTTTTATTTTATTCTTCTAAAGTTATTTAGATTTCTCTCTCTTTCTTCTGAGATAACTTTTCTCTGATATATTCTTCTTGCTTTCCTTAATTTACTTCTTAACTTTTGAAGTTTTTCATCCCGTACGTTCCGTTCATTATTCTTTTGTCTTATCATTAACAAAGTTTTCTTCATGACATTTTGCGCTTCTTTCTGTGATTTTCTTCACCTTAATGTCAATGTTGCCATCATATAGTATAGCCAGTAATCTGAATTCTCGGATAACCTTCTGTTTATCCATATTTTTAACTATGTATCTAGTTGGTCCAGTATGTGATGGTACTTCATTTTTCATCCTTACTACATTGTCAAATAATATTAGATTATGGTCACTAGAAGTCTGTTGTTGTGTCACCTTCCAGTGTATTATTTTAGATACAATGTATCCTCTAGCTAAGGTAACGTCTATGTTTTCTTCTGCTCCAGCCCTTCCTTGAAACGTATATGGGTTATTATGTTGATTCAAGACCTACAAACCATATTCTTGGATTAATTCTTCCATTTTGTCTCCATTTTCATCAGGATTTTTACTTCCCCATAGGACTGATTTTGCATTGGCATCTAATGTTATTAATATTGCCTCCCTATTGTATTGGTCCAGAATATCTCTAGTCTTTTCCAAGTGCAGTTGTATATTATCTTTATATTGATAATATTGATTTATGAAAATATTAGTTTTACCTCTATAGGTCATTTCTAGACAACATAGCCATTCATCATTGTGTTGCGCTATTTTAACCATTGGTATTTGTTTGTTTAATACTATAATTATAGCTTGAGGGCTTGTGCCTGTTGTTATGGTCCTACTTCCAATTGGCGTATGTACCACCTTTCCTCGCAAGGTGTACGGTTCTTGTATACAAAGAATATCTATTTTATACTCTTCTGCCAATTTCCATAGCTCCAACATGACCATTTTCCTGCGCATAGCGTTGACTTGTCCAAATCTTAATAAAGATGTTTCATTAAAATTACATTGTTGATTATCTTTATTATTACAATTATTGGCCCTAATTTGTTCTTGATATGATTCTTTCTCTTAGCATCACATATGTTGGGCATTGTCGTTTCTCTTCCTTATTCTCTGTGTAGATATTTTTCCTGAGGCTACATGGCATGCATTTCCTCTGTTGATCTTTCTTATCACAGTCCTTTATAACATATCCTTCCTCACCACAGTGAGCACATCTACTATGTTCAATTTTCCAAAACTTGGCTACCTGTCCAACATCCTGTCATTTGAGGCATCTAGGGACTGTTATAAAATCCTTTAAGCCAACCGATTGAAAGCCAATATATAGTCTTCCTAGCATTACAATGCGCCATTTTAGCAATGGCTCGACCTCCATTACATGGTGAACTGTTGCCTTATTCCTTGGTCCCGTTTTAAATTTTAAATTAACTTTACTGTCAAAGTCTTCCCATGACCAGTCGTCAAAATTTTGTAAATACATATTACGTTTAATTTCCTCCTCTTTCAGTCCAGCTAGTACATCATAAATTATTACTAGAGGATTTCTCCTTTTTGGTTCCTCCATCTTTAGGTCTTTCTCCTTCAAATTTTTACTATTCATTACCTTTTGAATATCCTCCTTAGTTACGGTCTCCACTATCAATGTCCTTTCCGTAGCCTATATAAAGCTAATCTTTATTTTCCCCTGAGCTGGCTATAAGTTCTTGCTTACTATTTCCTGAACTTCTTTGGTTGTTTTTCCTTTTGCAGATGAGACAAATAAAGTACGTCTTTGTTTCTTGCAGTTTTTTCTATTTTTTCTACATTCTTAACTGTCTTCAGTTTTTGTAATACTTGTGAGAAGCTTGCAGCCTAAGGTTATATTGCTGTTGTTTCTTTGCGAATGGCTAATTCCGTTCTCAATTTGATATTTTCCTCCTTTAGTTTGTAAAATTTCTCAACAATATTTGCCAAGTTACTTAATATCGCTTCCTTTCCATTCACAGAAATTTTGTCGGCACCAACTATAGAATTCATTTCTTGAATTATCTTTCTTATGTCATGTCAGATGGATATTTATATACTGCATCATCTACAATAAATTCGGTACCTTTAACATCTTTGTCATATCCGGCAATTTTTTCGAGGTCGAGGCAGCATCCGGAGATCTAACCAACGACCTCTTGGGGGTGAAGATTTCTTTTTCATTTGCATCCTGTGACTTACTGAATTTCCCTCTGTCCATATTTTAAGCTCCTCTCGGGCTATAGAGCACAAAACTCACTCTATAGCTCAGGGTCGGAGACGTGAAACCGGGAGCAAGACCTGACAGCCACCTACAGTCGCGTGCACACGAAAGATACTGTAGATATAATCTCACACTAGTCACCTTGACAGGGGGTTAACTGTCAAAACTTACGACCCCGGTTTAAAGGTACATCAAGACCTTAAGAAGAACACCTGAGGAAGGTCGTGGCCAGCCATCAGGGAGACTGGGACGTGAATGTGCCACTTTTCTTGCTGGCCAACCGCCCGTCTACACACGACGCCACTGGGACGACGCCAGCCAGCTTAATGTTAGGCCGAGAGATACCCGTTCTTGTGATCTGGCCTTTGGGAGCCTCCCGAATGCAAAACAGCCAGCAACTGAGTATGTGGAGAAACTGGTGAACCATCTGCACGGCATGCATGAGATGGCTCGTCAGAACATACAAAGGGCGAGCCACCGCATGAAGACCCGATACCATAGACAAGCAAACAGGCAAATATTCCAGCAGTTTGAACTATTCTAGTTGTACCGACCTACCCACACCAAGGGAAGCCGCCCATTCAACAGCCGTGGCAAGGACTGTACCGGGTGGTGAAGAGGATTATCGACGTGGTCTACCGTATCCAGAAGTTGCCCCCAGGGGAAGATGTTGGTTGAACACTTTGATCGTCTGGCCCGCTACGAGAATGCTGTTCGGGACGATCAGTTTTGAGGAGCGAGTGTTGTCACGAACCCAATATTTACGAAAGCTCGGCGCGGGAGCGATAAGGGATGGATGATCCGGGGCTGAGATAAACAGCTTGTCTAAGCAGATAAACATAGCGCGGAGCTAAAAGTCATGCCAAACAAATAAAGAGATAAATGGTATATTCTAGTAACATCCTGATTGTCTTAAAGAACATTCCATTTCTTGTTTGTTGCAGAAATGTCTAGTAACATGAGTCGTGGTATAATTAAAGAAGCTGCGACTCGCCAGGGGAAAATTGTAAAGACAGCCGTGAACAGAAATTTTAACAAGAGTTGTAAACAGTGGAACTTGAGTTAGCTCTATGTTGTTATCAACGTCCTTGATAGATTGTAATTTTGTATGCTACTTCATCCTGCTACTGTACCTGTATTTCTACGGAATTAAAGAATATTTTGAATTTCTGCAACTTGGACTTTTAATTCTACGAACCCAAAAAGTCGCAATACTAATACATATATAATTACGGATATAAGATAGTTGCTGCAGAGGTGGAATGCATAAAGAAAAGAACTATAATGAATATTTTCTTTCAATGGGGTGTTTTTCTATCCTCTGTCTGTTTCTGATCTGGTTTTGTGTAAATCACATGCCAGCCTCTGAATCCTGAGGTCGCGATTTCAAACCTGGCGGAGGAACATGGAATTTATTGGGTGTAAAATACCTTTATTACATGATTTCTTTTCGGAAGATCTGCCAGGGAATTGCTAATTTGCTGTCCAAATGTTCAACGAGGAACTCCGTCGCCATCATCAGGGATTGGATGTGAGCTTGACGTATACAGTATTTATATCTATGCGGAAGGACTTAGAGACCGCCTTCCGTGACCGGAAGGCCAGCGGAAGAAGAACATGATGCTGGACCAGAATACGCCTGTGCAGGGACCCAGTGTAGGCAGGATATTACTGCCGTGACGAGAGTAGGCACCAGTGACGCTGCTCAATCTGACGGACACAGATAACGACTTTCAGGCCTAGACGGCGTTTTGGATGAGCAACCCCGTCATCAGCTTAACAGTAATCAACAAGGCACACTGGCCGGTGCCGACGCAACACCTGGCGCAAAGGCCGGAAGGCTTATTGGAGAGGGCCGCCGACCACCTGCCAGACGATCAGCTGCAGAACTTTCGACAACTGCTTAGGCGATACCAGCACCGCATCGACACCGGAGACGCCCGTTAATTCGGGGCAACCACATAGGCGGTTTCCGCTGGCAAAATAAGCGGCCGTACGGGATATTCTAGATGACATGAAATCCTGGGGAGTGCTTGAAGAGTCTGACGGGCCTTGGTGTTCCCCTGTGGCTCTGGTGACAAAGAAAAACGGCGAGCTACCCCTGTGTGGCCTAACGGAAGCTAAATGCTGTCACCAGGAAGGATTGCTCACCATTATATCCGACTGACGACACCTTAGACACGCTAGCTGGTGCGCAGTGTTTCTCGACCATAGAGTTCAATTAGGGTTCCGGAAGGGGGCTCTAGACTCGAGAGACAACAAAAGGACTGCATTAGCGAAGGGCAAGGGCTTTGGCAGTTCAAAGTTATGCCCTTTTGCCGCAGCCACGCCCCTGCTACCTTCCAACGCCTCATGCTTTCAGTGATGAGATGACTGACTAATGACGCTTGCCTTCTATACCTGGACGACGTCATCATCGTCGGTAAGACCTTTGGAGACCATCTAGAAAACCTGAGCAGAGACTACAGGCAGCCAACATTGAGCTGAACGCGAAGTAGTGCCAAGTCTTCTGCAAGAAAGTCAACTACTTGGGCCACATAATCTTACCAACCGGAGTGGCCACAGACCCGGAGTGGACACAGGCTGTGAGAGATTGGCCTCGGCCGAAGGATAAGAGAGAATTGCGCAGCCTTCTGGGGCTGTGCAGTTACTACCACCATTTTAGCAATAGGTTCCTACCATCGTTATGTAATACAGGCGCCATGTCCTTAAGACACTGCCAAGAATAGTGCGGCAAGTGCACAAGGGTGGATGAGAATTATCGTGCAGCAGCGATCAAAGTGATCATGGCAGAGCCACCGGACAGATGGGGTAACGCAGGTCTGAGGAGGGAGCAGCTGGCGGATGCAGACCTGAGGCCACTCTTGAGAGAAGTAGAGGCAGGGACAAGATCAACCTGGGAGGAAATTGCACCAAGGAGCGCCACATACAGATCATATTGAGCCCAATGGGACTCACTGAAGGCAAGAGAGGGCGTGCTGTTGGGGGTATCTTAATCTCCTAATGGGAAGACGCAGAGAGAGCATTCGGTACTTCCCCGAAGTAAGGTCCCGGAGTTCTTGGAGGAAGTGCACCTTGGTACCTCTGGGGGACACCTGGGAGCAAACTGAACCATCGACAAACTCCGACGTTGCTACTACTGGCTGGGGCCCCGAGCAGACGGTGAGCAATAGTGCTGTCAATGTCACGTGTGAGCGGTGAGCCGCGGCCCACAGAAAGGGAGCCAGGGTCGCATCCGTAGAACAACGTCGGAGCGCCCTTCGAAAGGATAGCCGTCGACATAGCTGGACCATTTACAGTGTCCGACGGATGCAACGACCCCTGATGGTGGTCGTGCACTACTTCATTAAGTGTCCGGAGGAGTAGGCAATTCCGAAACAGGAGGCAAAGACAATCACAGATTGCCTCATGAAGCAAGCGTTCTTGGAGTGCCGTTAGAGCTCAACAGCGAACAAGGTATTAATTTTCACCCCAACTGGATCAAGAAGGCACTAGATTGTCTTGGGGTTAACAAGACTCTACATGGTAGAGGAAGTAATGTACTGCACACCTTTATCTTGAAGCAGAGTTGTCACCGCTAATTTATTCATTGAGTCTCAATGAATACCTTTTTTGAAAGTGAGGTGTGTGTGTGTGTGTGCGTGTGTTTGTTGTAGTTCAGGTGATATCGTTAAAGAAACACCTAAGCGTGTAAAAAGTCTCGTGTCCAAATGGGCAAGGTATCGGACTCTTAATTAGGGGTTGGTGTCCCAACGGAGTTCATTTTCTGCCTGCTGTTTGGTAATCTTCAAACCGCTCATTCTCTTCAATTAATACTAGTACACTTGTATAAATATAATTACGCTTATAGGAAACCTTTCTTTATATTTCACTGTGAAACACCCAAACTGTATAACTAACCTGCCACCTGTAGCTTTCCCTAGGCTGGGGGTTTCAAACCCGGGTGAAGACTACTCTTTTTGTTTTCAAATTCTTTACCATGGTGTCCGTTGAATGACAAATATACCAGGTCGTCAAGTGTCGTTTATTTAGGGCTCATGAAGTCACCTCAAACTTGACAACGGCTCTCTTGATCAATATTAAGGAGCCCTGCATGCCGTATATAAAGTGGGTCGCTGAAAATCACTTAAATTATAGTCAAACCATAAACACTCAATATCAATTGCAAAAATGGATGCTCATATACCTGTATAGGTATAATTCCGTATACAGCAGAGTCCTTTTATGTTTGGGTATTCCACAGAGTAAGGAGTATTCTATATGAAGTGTTTATCTTATTTTATAACCTCTCTATTTCTCTTTCTCCCTTTCTCTCTCACTCTCTCTCTGTCGGTCTCTCGCTCAACCTCTGACTGGTTTAGAGCATCATTTCTACTGATATAGCATAACAAGCACGAAAGTGAACACAAGCCCTCGTGGCCTAATTGGAGAGGGCATCGGACTCCGACACCGAAGATTGCGGGTTCCAGTCCCGCCGGGGGCAATTTTTTGGCTTTGTTTTGGTAATATCAAAACCGCGAAACATCAATAATCAATATTAATACACTTTTATAAAGATAAACACATATGAAGAATTTTTTTATAACATAGTAAGACACACAAGCTCTATAAGTAACATGCCAGTTCTGAGTCCCAATGTCACTGGTTCTAACCCGTCACAGTACCTAATACTTTTTCCCGTTAAATATCTTGAGCATGGTGTCAGTGAAATATGGAACACACCAAGTGGTCAGGTGCCGTAGATTTAGGGCTCACAAAAGCACATCACCTGGACATAGGGGCATCTCATCATCGTTATGACATCTTTTACTCATAATACGCAGTGAGCTGCTGAGAGCTACAGAAGTTAAGTGCCTCCATAAATAACAACTCATTTATTTCACCAAGAATTGCTAACTCGCTTTCATAAATATAATTCCGTAAATAACTTTGAACTAATTTATAGCTGTTCAACATAGCCTACGAACTATGGTACAAGAAATGACAAGGCTAAGCTAATTCTATTCCCTCAACGCCCGCCCTTCCTACCTTCCCTCTCTCTCTCTCCCTCTCTCTCTGTCTCTCTACCTGACCCTGTATCTATGTGCAGTAGTTGATCTATTGCTGTGTAACACGACGTGTATGGTAACTCCGGTGTCCTAACGAATAAGGCATCGTACTCCTAATCCTTGGATAGTGGTTTAGGGTCGAGCCGGAGTTTATTTTCTGCCTTCATGTTGGTAACCTTGAAACCGCTCATTGTAAACAGTTTATACTGTCGCGAACTCATTATTTACGTAAGCGCGTTGCGGGAGTGATAAGGGACGGATGGAGATAAACAGCTTGTCTAAGCAGATTAACATAGCGCGGAGATAAAAGTTATTCCAAACAAATAAAGAGATAAACGGAATATTCTACTGACATCATCATTTTCTTATAGAACATTCGATTTCTTGTTTGTTCCAGTAACATGAGTCCTGGTATATTAAAGGAAGTTATGACTCGTCAGGGGACAGTTGTAAAGAGAGCCATAAACAGGAATTGTAACAAGAGTTGTGGTAAACAGTGGAAGTTGAGTAGGCTCTTAATTGTGGTTAATGCCCTTGGTAGATTGTAATAGTTTATGTGACGTAATCCTGCTTCATTACGTGTATTTCTACGGAAATAAAGAACATTTTGAATTTCTTCAACTTGGAATTTTAATTCTATGAACCCAAAAAGTCACAATTAGTGTCCGGAAGTGGATCATTCAAAAATGGACACACCAATGGAAATGTTTTTAATACAGACAGTATTACTCTGCACATTGTTTGTCAAGGAATTAGACATTTTGCGTACCACTTCCCGAGTATATGAATGTAGCACCCCTCCTCTCAGTCTGCTCTACATTAATGACTTTTTCAGATGTTGTTGAATAACATATGGAAATAAAGAATTAAATGTTTCTACGAGCGCAGATCTAAAGCACAGCCGCAATTAATAACTCTAATTAACTTTATGAATTGTTCGTCCTCTTTAATTTTGGAACACGGGGAGACCAGCGCAAGGAACTTAGATGTTTGTTATTATCAATCTCTCGAAATGCTGCCATGTGTATCTCATAATCACAATTGACGTTTCCTCTCCTGACAACAGAACATGAAGTCGCCCATTTTTCTAATCTAAATTTTGGGTGTTTCACGCCTACGTGGAGGTACTAACGAACCTGGAGACAAACTACTCTTAATAACAAGAATTGTAAGTCCAAAAATTGGATTTAATATTTCTCATTACACTTCAATAAATCATTACTTATACTATAAAATTGGTGTATACATTACCGAGAAACTCTATTTAGGATTAATAATGGCTAATTATTAATTTGATCGGGAATGGAACTTTAAATTAATATTATTAAGCGTAAAACACGCAGTTTTATATTAAATATTAAAAAAAGATAACTGTGACCTGTAAAGTATATAACTTCTGCATTTCGCTAAAAATGCAGTTCCACGTGTCCACTTATGTGACTTTCTCTACCAACTCCTGTACAAATTATTCTTAAAACCGCTTAGTTCATTTATTTATTTAATATTGACCGAGACACACTTTTGTAAAAATACTTTTCTCGCCTATACAGTGGAAATAGCAGAATGGAATGCGCTTACTGGTGAATTCTTTTCAGAGCTGATCACTGTGTGATGCCTTATTGTGCTGGATACCTCAGGTGGTTTCTACTGCAGCCCGCATTTGGGAGGTCCAGGCTCGATTCCCGTGTCCGGCTTCGAGGTGTCCAGGCTCGTCAGTCCAATGCTGTGTACGTTAATTATATCCCTTATGTTTCCTGTCCCTCCATTTCATTTCCATTATCATTTCATATCATCTCTCATCTGATGGTCTCTTTCAGGGTGGAAGTGTCGGTGGGTGTTTTGGCGCTGCATAGCAGGATGATTTGCTACTGCAAAACGCCTCCTCCTGCGGTAGGAAGTTCTTCGTCCAAACTGGTGGGCCGTTTCAGCACTATGTGGGTTTGGACTAGCATGCCGTGTAGATTCCAACTGGAAAATGGTAGGGAAAATGCGCTCTCTACTGTCGTGACTCCTTGATTCAAGCGCTCTGTGTCCTGTCACGTCATCCTACTTGCAGGGGAAACAATTCCAATCAAAATGATTTCTTTGAGTTTCGTTGGCTTGGCATGGCCAGGACATAAATGAGCGACTGAGTACTGCTTATCTGAGAAGAATATAAGAAGTATATAGAAAAAGATTACCTCCACACAAAGTACCCCCTGACACTCTGTACCTTAACCAGAAGTTAACTATTTCTAAAACCGTGGGAAAAAAGGTTCCCACTTGCATTGTCATGCTAAAAAGCCTTTCGGAAGTCCGCTGACCACCTGCAGTCTATGCTGGCATCTAGCGGAGCGATCACCAAAACCAGGAAAAAATGGAGCGCATCCTAGTGTCACTTCTTGGAGGTCATAGAGTAAAAAAAGTGACACAAACTTGAAGGGGGCGTGGCTCTGCCTAGTAGTTTCACAAACAAAGTAATTTATACCAAATATGTACCTTGTTTTAGTGTTTTGGTTCAGTTATAGTACTTCAAAGGTGATAAGAAACGTGATACATTTGCAAAACTTGCAATGTGTAGATCTCTGCCTTTGAAGGCTCCATAGAAAGTTACTTCTAGAAATGACTACATGAGAGAAATAGAGAAGAGCTCAACTTAGATTATATCAAAATGTGTATTCATACCTTCTTATAGTTCTATTATAATGAAATACTTAGTGCAGCATAACTCAGCTGTATTCTGTAAATGTTTGATGTAATCTAATACTTTACCCTTGCGCATTACCTTTACATGGGCCATGGGTATTACAGTTCCCACTCGCACCTTTTTGAAAATACTGAAAATAACTATTAAAAAACAATCCTTTGTGTACACTATATCCATAAACTGTTATTAAATATAAAATTGCAGCGATACCACATTCATAAATTAAACCGGCCTATGAAGAGCCGAAGTAGGGTTTTGTGTAACTAAGATATCTACGAGGGCTGTTCAATAAGGAATGATCATAATTCTTGTACGGCCATTCTTTTTCGCACTAAAATTCAATGTTATTACATTATGCTAGCTTAATGTGAAATATACAACCCGTAGTAGTTTCATTGTTGGTACTCCTGGTACCCACCTGTGAGAACCAGGCACGTTCGAAAATGTTCAGTGTCACCTACCGCTGCAATGGAGGTAACACTCGAGGAACCATATGTGGTTTTGAAATCCTGCTTTCGTCTTAACTAACCTTCAGTTGAGGACTATGGAGGGTCTGTTCCTCCCTACAGCAAAACACGAAGGTGGTTTAAAATGTCTAAAGAAGGGAGACTACTGGCTGAGACTCCGAGCAGACGCTGAGAGATGCTGACGCCAATGTCACGTGTGCGTGGCGTGTCGCGGCCCCCAGACTAGGAACCGCGGTCGCATGTAGCAATACAACGTGAGAGCGCCATTCGAAAGGACCTGAAACGACCAACAAGTACCTGTTGTTGTTCGTGGACTACTTCGGCAAGTGTCCGGAACTGTATGCCATCCAGGAGGCGAAGAATATCACAGACTGCCTCCTGGAGCAAGTGTTCGGCCGATTAGGGGTGCCGATTTGGGGAGCTTCACAGCGACCAGCGCACCAATTGTGAGTTCAACATGATGAACGAGGTACTGGAAAGACTTGGGGTGAACAAGACCCGCGCAAACCCTCTATATGCCCAGTTGCATAATATGGTCGAAAAGCAACTCAAGACCTTAGAAGAACAACTGAGAAAGGTCATGGCCAGTTATCAGCGAAACTGGAACGTCAAGGTTCCACTGTTTTTGCTGGCCTACCGTTCGTCTACAAACGACACCACGGGGATGACGACAACCAGCTTAAAGTTCGACCGAGAGATACACCTACCCTGTGATCTGGCTTTTGGAAGCCCCCGGAAGAAAAACAGCTAGCAACCGAGTACGCGGAGAACCTGTTGGACCGTCTCCTCGACATGCATGAAATGGTCCGTCAGAACAACCAGAAGGCGAGCCACCGAATGAAAATCCGATACGACAGGCAAGCTAACAGACAATGGTTCCAGCTGAGTGACCTAGTCTGGTTGTACCGCCCTACCCGGACAAAGGGACGATGCCCGAAACTTCAACCGCCATGTCAAGGACCGTACCGGGTGGTAAAGAGGATTACCGACGTAGTCTACCGCATCCAGAAGGAGCCCTGAGGGAAAATGTTGGTGATACACCTAAATCGTCTGGCCCGCTACGATGATGCTGTTCGGCACGTCCAGCCTTGAGGAGGCAGCAGTGTTGCGAAGTCGTGATCTACAAAAGCACGGCTAGTCTACGCTAAGAGCAGGCAGATAAAAATAAACGGATAGTGTATCACGAAAATAAAGAGCTTACCGGCCCAGTTAGGGTTTCACTGTTTGGACGGTTCTAGTGATATCTCAACTCACAGAGAATAGATGTTTTTCTTATTCGTTTGAGAAAACTTTCGAATTCATGAATGAGATCTATAAGAGTTTGTGACCCGCTAGCAGAGAGTGGTTGTAAAAACGTGTAACAACAATGTTGTAAAACACTGAGCAAGATGTAAAAACTGAGAAGGACTGTAACGAGAGCTCATGTAATCAGAACGTTTGTTATTGTCATCGACCTTGGTACTGTAGGTTGTGATATGTGATGTAATTCTGTTCAGCGAGTTTCTACGAAAATAAAGAACATTAGAATTTCGAAATATTGGACATTTATTTCTACGAATCCACAAAGTCACGGTGTATATGTGTATGTATGTCTCTGTCCAATGCTCAGGAGTTGACAACCAAGTTATTCTCCTTCTAGCCACCCAGTATTTGGTGACGTCAGGGCACACATTTTAAACTTGTCGTGATTCTAGAAGTTCCACATTCATAATTTCTTCTCTGGTACATTGTAAGCTTTATGGTAAGTTTGAAAGTGCAATCCTATAAAGATGGTTATTCAGACAATCATGTTCCGTTTTGAGGCAAAAGATGGCAACTGCTGATTTTCTTGGTAGCTTTGGAATTTACATTACCTCTCTACTCATGTATAAACTATGCTTACAACTCTTATCATCCTACCTAGTTAATGTTTGTCGAGGTGAACGTTTGAAGAATTCATCTTATTGCCAATTCTACTGCAGGTGCTCGCGAATATGGTTCTTTCAAAGTGAAATAGCCCAGGTGGTCAAGTGTCGTAAAGTTAGGACATGTAAAAGAGCTTCAAGACTGATAAAGAGGCCGCGTGCAAAATTAAGGGGTTTTTCACGGCCAGTGTGCAATGGGCCGCTGAGAACCACATAAGTTATAGTGGCAACATATGAGCGACAAAGCTAGTTTACTCGATTAGTGCTAACGCACTTTTAAAATGATAATTATGGATATAGGAGGTATTACCTTTATATATCACTCTGTAACACAACCTGTATAAGTAACGCGCCAGCTATTACTTTCCCGAGACTTTGGGTTTAAACCTGATTGAAGACGATTTTTTATGTCAAATGGTTAGAACTGTTTCTGTTGAATAGGAAATATATCAGTGGTAAACTGTCGTTTATGTAGGGCTCGTGAAATAACCTCAAGCTTGAGAACGCTTTTATTCAAACTTAAGAAGACTTCTACGCCCAATATATAATGGACTGCTGAGAATTACTTAAATTACAGTGAACCTATAAATAAAATCTCCATATTAATTTCAAAAATGAATGCTCTTGGACTTGCATACTTATAATTGGGTATACAGCTGAGTCCCTTCATTTACCGCTGTTCCACAGAGCAATGTGCATTGTATAAGATGAGAAAAGGATATTTTATATGCATCTCCCTTAATATTTCTGGTCTCTGTCTTTGTGTGCGTCCCTGTGTCTCTGGCTCAACCTCTGAATGGAGCAGCAGTTCCACTGATATAGCATAAATAGCACGAAAGTAAGCACAAGCCCTCGTGGCCTAATGGATAAGGGGTCGGACTCCTAATCCGAAGATTGCGGGTTCAAATCCCGCCGGGGGTAATTTTTTGGCTTCGTTTTGGTAATCTCGAAACCGCACATTATGAACAATTAATATTAATACACTTTTATGAAGATAATTCCGTATTAAGGGTTTTTATATTAAACTACGAGACATACAAACTGTATAAGTAGCATGCCAGCTCTGAGTCCCGATGTCACTGGTTCAATTCGGTCGCAGTACCTAACATTTTTTATCCGTTAAAAATCTTAAGCATGGTGCTGTTAAATAGGAAATATAAGAGGTGGTCAGGTGTCGTAGATTTATGGTTTGATTTAGCACATAAACTTTGACATATGGGATTCACATTAACATTAAGTTAAGATAACTCAAGCATTATATGCAAGGGGTGCTGAGAAATAGAGAAGTTAAGTGTCTCCAAAATCAATAACCCATTACTAACTTCAACCAGTAATACCATCACGATTTTATAAATATAAATGCTTATGTACCGACTACTTGAACATATAACTGTTCCTTACAGCAAACGAACTATGGGACAAGAACAACGAGTAAATAACTTTATGTTCTCTCTCTCTCTCTCTCTCTCTCTCTCTCTCTCTCTCTCTCTCTCTCTCTCTCTCTCTCTCCTCATGTCCCTCCATCTGTGTGCGGCAATTGTTCTACTGATGTATTGTAACACGACAGTGCATACTAGCCCTCAAGACCTAATAAATAAGTTATCGAACTCCTAATTTGGTGATTATGGTTTCCAGTCCTGACAGCTTATATTTTCTGGCTTCTTTTTGGTAATCTCAAAACCGCTCACTCCAAAAATTAAATACTCCTACATAGATAATTACGGATTTAAGAGAGTTCTACACATGTAACTGTCAAACTCAGCTTCTGCATGTGTGGTATGTATAAAGAAAAGAACTATTTGATTCTTATGCTCTTCCTAACAGAGTGTTTGTCTGTCGTCTCTTTGCTTATACCTGATCTGGTGTTGTGTAAGTAACATGCTGGCCCCTGGTTCCTGAAGTCACGATTTCAAACCCGGCGGAGGACCACGGGTTATATTGGGAGTAAATATCTTTCAAACAGTTTGTCTCATATGTTTCATATGAGTAGGCAGTCAGATGAAGTAGTGTACTGCACCCATGAATCTTGATACAGAGTTGTCACTGATAATTTATATTTTGAGTCTCCCTGAATTTTTTTTGAAAGTGATGTGTGTGTGTGTGTGTATTTTTTTAATGTAGTTCAGGTGATATCGTTTAGGGAACAACTAAGTGTGGAACAAATATCGTGTCCAAATGGATAAGGTTCCGGACTCCTAATCCTTGGATAGTGGTTTAGGGTCGTGCCGGAGTTTATTTTCTGCCTTCTTTTTGGTATTATTGAAACCGCTCACTGTCAAAAGTTAATACTGTCGCGAACTCATTATTTACGAAAGCGCGCGCGGGAGCAATAAGGGGTGGATGATGCCAGGCGGAGATAAACATTTATCCAAGCAGATAAATATGGTGCAGCGATAAAAGTTATTCCATACAAATAAAGATATAAACGGAATATTCTACTGACATGATTTTCTTATCGAACATTCGATTTTTTGTTTGTTCCAGAAATATCCAGTAACATGAGTCCTGGAATAGTTAAGGAAGTTGTGACTCGTCAGGGTACAGTTGTAAAGACAACGGTGAACAGGAATTGCAACAAGAGTTATTCTAAACAGTGGAAGTTGAGTAAGCTCTCTGTTGTGGTCAGTGACCTTGGTAGATTGTAATAGTGTATGTGACGTAATCCTGCTTCTGTACGTGTATTTCTACGGAAATAAAGAACATTTTGAATTTCTTCAACTTGGAAATTTAATTCTATGAACCCAAAAAGTCACAATTGGTGTCAGGAAGTGGATAATTCAAAGATGGACATACCAATGGGAAAGTTTTTAATACAGACAGTACTACTCTGCACATAGTTTGTCAAGGAATTACACACATTGCGTACCACTTCACGAGTATAAGAATGTAGCATCCCTCCTTTCTGTCTGTTCTACATTAATGACTTTTTCAGATGTTTTTGAATAAAATATGAAAATAAATAAAAAATTAAATGTTTCTATAAGCGCAGATCTAGAGGACACCGGCAATAAAACATTGATTAACTTTATGAACTGTTCGTCCTTAATTTTTTAACAGGGGGAGACCAGAGCAAAGAACTTAGATGTTTGTTATTATCAACCTCTCGACATGTTGCCATGTGTATCTTATAATCACAACTGATGTTCCCTCTCCTGACAACAGAACATGAAGTCGCCCATTTTTCTATCTATATTTTGGGTGTTTCACGCCTACGTGGAGGTACTAACGAACCTGGAGACAAACTACTCTTAATAACAAGAATTGTAAGTCCAAAAATTGGATTTAATATTGCTCATTACACTTCAACTAATCATTACGTATACTATGACACTGGTGTATACATCACAGAGGAACCCTATTTAGTATTAATAATGGCTAATTATTAGTTTGATCGGGAATGGAACTTTAAATTAATATTATTAAGCGTAAAACACACAGTTTTACATTAAATATTAAAAAAAGATAACTGTGACCTGTAAAGTATATAACTTCTGCATTTCGCTAAAAATACAGTTTCACGTGTCCAATTATGTGACTTTCTCTAACAACTCCTGTACAAATTATTCTTGAAACCGCTTAGTTCAATCATTTACTTAATATTTTTCAAGGCAAAATTTGTAAAAATACTTTTCCTGCCTACACCGTTGTAGGTACAGTGGAAATAGCAGAATGTAATGCGCTTGCTGGTGAATTGTTTTCAGAGCTGGTAACTGTAAGATGGCTTATCGTGCGGGATGACTCAGGTGGTTGCCACTGCAGACCGCATGTGGGAGGTGCAGGCTCGATTCCGCTGTCCGGCTTCGAGTTTTCCAAGCTGGTTAGAACAATGCTGTGTAGGTTAATTATATCTTCCGTGTTTCCTGTCCCTCCATTTCATTTCCATTATAATTTCATATCATCTCTCATCTGATGATCTCTTTCAGGGTAGCAGTGTCGGCGGGTCTTTTGACGCTGCATAGCAGGATGATTTGCTCCTGCAAAACGCTTCCTCCTGTGGTAGGAAGTTCTTCGTCCAACCTGGTGGGCCGCTTCAGTACTACGTTGGCTGGGACTAGTATGCCATGGAGATTTCAACTGGAAAATGGTAGGTACCATGCCCTCTATACTGTCGTTACTCCTAAAAATCAGCCGCCCTGTTTCCTCTCACGCCATCCTTCTTGTAGGGGAAACAATTCCAATAAAAATGATGGCTTTCAGTTTCGTAGGCTTGGCATGGCCAGGACATAAATGAACGATTGAGTACTGCTTACCTGAGAAGAATATAAGTAGTATATCGAAAACGATTACCTCCACAAAAAGTACCACCTGACACTGTGTACCTTAACCAGAAGTTAACCCTTTCTAAAACCGTGGAAAAAAAGTTTCCCACTTGCTTTATCATATTAAAAAGTCTTTTGGAAGTCTGCTGACCACCTGCAGTCTATGCTGGCATCTAGCGGAGCAATCAACAAAACCAGGAAAAATGGAGCGCATGCGAGTGTCAGTTCTTGGAGGTCATAGAGTAAAAGAAAGTCACAGAAACTTGAAGGGGGCGTGGCTCTGCCTAGTAGTTTCACAAACAAAGTAACTTATACCAAATATGTACCTGGTTTTAGTGTTTTGGTTCAGTTATAGTACTTCAAAGGTGATAAGAAACGTGATACAATTGCAAAACTTGCAATGTGTTGATCGCTGCTTTTGAAGGCTTCATAGAAAGTAAGTTCTAGAAATCACTACAGCAGAGAAATAGGTCAGATTTCAAATTAGAATATCTCATAGGGTGTATTCCTACTTTCTTATAGTTCTATTATAATCGAATACCTAGTGCAGTATAACACAGCTGTATTCTGCAAATGTTTGATGTAATCTAAGGCTTTTCCCTTGCATATTAGTTTTACATGGGCCGTGGCAATTACACTTCCCACTCGGACCTTTTTGAAAATACTGAAAATAAAAATTAAAGAACAATCGTTTATATACACTATATCCATAAACACTTATTAAATATACATTTCCAACGATGCCACATTCATAAAATAAACCGGACCATGAAGGTGTGAAGTAGGGTTTTGTGTAACTAGTATATCTACGGGGGCCGTTCAATAAGGAATGACCATAATTCTTGTCCGGCCATTTTGTTCGCACTAAAATTCAACCTTATTGCATTTTGCTAGCTTAATGTAAAAGAAACAACCATTAGTAGTTTCAAAGTTGGTACTCTTGGTTCCCACCTGTGAGAACCAGGCACGTTCGGACATGTTCAATATCGCCTACCGCTGCAATGGAGGTAACACTCGAGGTACAATACGTGGCTTTGAAATTCTGCTTTCGTCTTAACAAACCTTCAGTTGAGGACTATGGAGGGTCTGTTCCTCCCTACAGCAAAACACGAAGGTGTTTTAAAATGTTTAAAGAAGGGAGACTACTGGCTGAGACTACGAGCAGACGCTGAGAGATGGTGCCGTCAATGTCACGTGTGCGTGGCGTGTCGCGGCCCCCAGACTGGGAACCGGGTTCGCATGTAGCAATACAACGACAGAGCGCCATTCGAAAGGACCTGAAAGCACCAACAATTACCTGATGGTGGTCGTTGACTACTTCACTAGGTGGCCGGAGGTTTATGCCATCCAGAACCAGAAGGCGAAGAATATCACAGACTGCCTCGGAGAGCAAGTCTTTTGCTGATTTGGGTGCCGATTTGGGGAGCTCCACAGCGACCAGCGCACCAATTCTGAGTTCAACCTGATGAAGGAGGTACTGGAAAGACTTAGGGTGAATATGACCCGCGCAACACATCTACATGCCCAGTCAGATGGCATGATCGAAAAGTACTTCTAGACCTTAGATGAACGATTGAGAAAGGTCATGGCCAGCTATCAGCGAAACTGGGACGTCAAGGTTCCACTGTTCTTGCTGGCATACCGTTCATCTACACACGACTCCACGGGGATGACGCCATCCAGCTTCATGTTCGGCCGAGAGATACACCTCCCATGTGATCTGTCTTTTGGAAGCCTCCGGACGAAAAACTGCTAGCAACCGAGTATGCGGAGAACCTGGTGGACCGTCTCCACGACAGGCATGAGATGGCTCGTCAGAACATCCAGAAGGCGAGCTACCGAGTGAAGATCCGATACGAAAGGCAAGCCAACAGACAAGGTTTTCACCAGGGTGACCTTGTGTGGTTGTACCGCCCTACCCGGACAAAGGAACGCTGCTCGAAACTTCATCCGCCATGGCAGGGACCATACCGGACGGTAAAGAGGATTAACGACGTGGTCTACCTCATCCCGAAGGAGCCCTGAGGGAAAATGGTGGCATACCTGGATCGTCTGGCCCAATACGACGTTGCTGTTCGGGACAACCAGCCTTGAGGAGGGATGAGTGTTGTGAAGTTATCTACGATAGCACAGCTAGTCTACACAAAGAGCCGGTAGATAAGGATAAACGGATAGTGTATCACGAAAACAAATGATTTACCGGCCCAGATAGGGTTTCACTGTTTGAAGTGTTCTAGTGATATCGCAACTCACAGAGAATAGCTGTTTTTCTTATTCGTTCGAGAAACTTCTCGAATTTATGAATGAGATATATAAGAGATTCTGACCCACTAGCAGAGAGTGGTTTTAAAAACGTGTAACAAGAGTGTTGTAAAACACTGAGTAAGATGTAAAGAACTGTGAAGGGTTTAAACGAGAGCTGATGTTGTAATCAAAACGTTTGTTATTGTCATTGACCTTGGCGCTGTAGGTTGTGATATGTGATGTAATTCTGTTCAGTGTGTTTCTACCCAAATAAACAACATTAGAATTTCGACGAATTGGAATTTTAATTCTACGAATCCACAAAGTCACGGTATATATGTGTATGTCTTTGTCCAATGCTCAGGAGTTGACAACCAAGTTATTCTCCTTCTAGCCATCCAGTATTTGGTGACGTCAGGGCACAACTTTTAAACTTGTCATGATTCTAGATGTTCCATATTCATAATTTCTTCTCTGGTACATTTTAAGCAGTATGGTAAGTTTGAAAGTGCAATCCTATAAAGATGGTTATTCAGATAATCATGTTCCGTTATGAGACAAAAGATGGTAGTTGCTGATTTTCTTGGTAGCCTTGGAATTCACATTACTTTCTCTACTCATGTATAAACTATGTTTACCAACTCTTATCATCCTACCTACCTAATGTTTGTCGAGATGAACGTTTGAGGAATTCATCTTATTGCCAATTCTACTGCAGGTGCACACGAACTTGGTTCTTTCAAAGGGAAATAGCCCAGGTGGTCAAGTGTCGTAGATGTAGGTCATGTAAAAGAACCTTAAGCCTGATAAAGAGGCCGCGTGCAAAATTAAGGAGCTTTTCACGGCCAGTGTGCAATGGTCCGCTGAGAACCACATAAGTTAAAATGGCCGCATAAAAAGCACAATGTTAATTTTCTTAGTTAATGCTAACATATTTTTAAATGTAATTACGATTATAGGAAACGTTTCCTTTGTATATCACTGTGAAAAACACAAACCTTATAAGCAACACGCCACCCATTGCTTTCCCGAGACTGAGGGTTTAAACCTGCTTGAAGACGAATTTTTTATGGCAAAAGCTTTAGCATGACTTCCGTAGAACGGGACATATATCAGTGGTAAACTGTCGTTCATGTAGGGCTCGTGGAATAACCTCAAGCTTGAGAGCGCTTTTGATCAAATTAGGAAGATATCCACGCCCAATATATAATGGACTGCTGAGAATTACTTAAATTGCTGTGAACCTATACATAAAATCTCCATATTAATTTCAAAAATGAATGCTCATGAACTAGTATACTTATAATTCCGTACTGAATCCTTTCATTTATGGCTGTTCCACAGAGCAAGGTGCATTGTATAAGATGAGAAAAGGCTATTTTATATATGCATCTCCTTTAATATTCCCCTCTCTGTCCTTCTGTGCGACTCTCTGTCTCTGACTCAACCTATGAATGGAGCAGCAGTTACACTGATATACTATAAATAGCACGAAAGTGAGCACAAGCTCCCGTGGCCTAATGGATAAGGCGTCGTACTCCTAATCCGAAGATTGCGGGTTCGAATCCCGCCGGGGGTTATTTTTTGGCTTCGTTTTGGTAATCTCGAAACCGCGCGTTATTAATAATCAATATTAATACACTTTTATAAGGATAAACAAATATAAAGGATTTTTATATAAAATTGTAAGACACAACAAATGTTTAAGTAACATGCCAGTTCTGAGTTCCGATATCCTTGGTTCTAGAGCCTCACAGTACCTAACATTTTTTTCCCGTTAAATATATTGAGCATGGTGTCCGAGAACTGGGGAATACACTAAGTGGTCAGGTGCCGTAGTTTAGGGCTGGTAAAAGCACATCAAGCTCGACATAGGCGCATCTCATTATCATTAAGACACATTTTACTCATAATACGCAATGAGCTGCTGAGAACCACAGAAATTAAGTGCCTCAATATATCAAAACTCATTTATTTCAACAAGAATTGCTAACACGCTTTTATAAAAATAAATACGTATATAACTGAGGACATTAATTTATAGCTGTTCAACATAGCAACGATCTATGGTACAAGAAATGTACTATGCTCTCACTCCCCCCTTCCTCCTTACCCTGTCTCTCTGTTTCACTGTCTCTCTCTCTCTCTCTCTCTCTCTCTCGGTCTCTCTGCCTGACCCTGTATCTGTGTGCAGCAGTTGAATTTTTGATGTTTAACACGACCGTGTACGGTAGGTCCAGTGCCCTAAAGGAAAAGGCATCGTACTCCTAGTCATTGGATAGTGGTTTAGGGTCGTGCCGGGGTTTATTTTCTGCCTTCTTTTTGGTAATTTTGAAACCGCTCGATGTCAACAGGTAGTACTGTCGCGAACACATTATTTACGAAAGCGCATGCGGGAGCGATAAATGGGAGGCTGATGCCGGGCGAAAATAAACAGCTTGTCTAAGCAGATAAATATGGCGCGGAGATAAAAGTTATTCCAAAAAATAAAGAGATAAACGGAATATTCTAGTGCCATCCTGATTGTCTTACTGAACATTCGATTTCTTGTTTGTTCCAGAGATATCCAGTAACATGACTCGTAGTATATTTAGGGAAGCTGCGACTCGCCAGGGGGCAGTTGTAAGATCAAGGGTGAACAGGAATTGTAACAAGAGTTGGTGTAAACAGTTGAAGTTGAGTAGGCACTTAGTTGTGGCCAATGACCTTGGTAGATTGTAATAGTGTATGTGACGTAATCCTGCTTTTGTACGTGCATTTCTACTGAAATAAAGAACATTTTGAATTCCTGCAACTTGGAATGTTAATTCTATGAACCCACAAAGTCACAATTGGTGTCAGGAAGTAGATTATTCAAAGGTGGACATACAATTGGAACACATTTTGTGGATGATGACCGAATTGACCACCGAAAAGAAGGCTGCGAACGAAGCCCTCGTCGCCAAATTTGAGGTGCACTTTGCCGGCGTACATCACTTAGTTGGGCGAGCGACTCGAGGTCTTTACGAGCCGTGTTAACGACCTGGAGTAAAAAGGCCGACAGCAACACCAAGTGACTGGACGTCTTGGTAGAGAACTTTGTCGGCAGGTGGATGAAGGAGTTGAAGGCCAACATGCTGGGACGCTACACATCTGCGCGCGTCACACCTCCTAAATACGACGGCGCAACAACTTTGGAAGTCTTCCGCCGCCTGTTGGACTCAGTGTCCAAAAAAGCAAGTGGTCACCGGAAGAAGAGGCAGCATAGGGACGGGCCGTAGAACTGCTGAACGCAGTCCTGGCAGCGGCTGCGCCCAAGGACATCTGGGAAGCCCTGGAAACCACCACCTAGTCACAGGTTACCGAAGCCAGGTGAAATCAGGGTCACAACAGCCAGGGAAGGTGCTTCAGGATTTCACCCCGACAAATGAACAACGGGCCAGCAAAGCCTTAGTCGACCTCCCACCCGAGATGGTACCTCGAGAGGCTGCCTACTCATTCGTGGACGGGTTACGAGACACCGAGATACGTCAGTGCCTAATGCTTGGTGACCACATCCACGAGGCACTAACGGCAGCATTGAGGAGGGACGCGGCCAAGGTTACGGCTACCCCGAAGACGCAAACAAGGAGTATCCACCATATTGGAGGCCGAAGACCAGTCGAGGGAGGCCATCACAGACCTAGTGGCCTGTGTTAAGATTGTTGAAAGCCGGCACACCTGGAGAGAGACTGCCCACATAAGGTAGAGCAGCCGGAAGAACGGGCCGGCGTGGCGAGGGGCACGTTGGCACCACCATCACCATCACCTCGAGTGACATTGCGCGTCGTCAGCCGACGGATGGATGACAGCCTCCTTACGGACGGTTGGGTGAGAGGATAGCCGTGCCGCTAAACGAACCATCGACAAACTCCGACAACACTACTACTGGCTGAGGCTCCGAGCAGACTCTGAGAGATGGTGCCGTCTTTTCTCGTGTGCTCGGTGATTCGCGCTACCCCAGACTAGGAGACGCGGTCGCATGCAGCAGTACAACGTCGGCCTTCAAAAGGACCACCGTCGAAATAGCTTGAGGTTCTCTAGTGTCCGACGGATGCAACAAGTACCTGGTGGTGGTCGTGCACTAGTTCACCAAGTGGACGGAGGTGTATGCCATCCCGAATCAGGAGGCAAAGACTGCCTCGTCGAACAAGTGTTCTGCCGATTTGGAGTTCCGATTTGAAGTGCTTGGATCGTCTTGCCCGCCACGATGGTGCTGTTCGGGACGACCAGCCTTGAAGAGGGAGCAGTGTAGCGAATATAATATTTACGAAAGCGCGCGCGGGAGCGATAAGCAGATAAACATAGCGCGGAGATATAATGCATGCCAAACAAAGAGATAAACGGTATATGCTAATGACATCCCGATTTCTTTACAGAGCATTCCATTTCTTGTTTGTTCTGCGACTTGCCAGGGGACAGTTGTAAAGACAAACGTGAACAGTAATTGTAACAAGAGTTGTAGTAAACAGTGGAAGTTGAGTAGATCTTTGTTTTGGTGAATGACCTTGGTAGATTGTAATACTGTATGGGACGTCATCCTACTACTGTAAGTATATTTCTACGGAAATAAAGAACGTTTTGAATTTCTGCAACTTGGACTTTTAATTCTACAAAACCACAAAGTCACAATACTAATACAAACTCAGCTGCTGCAGAAGTGGTATGCATAAAGAAAAGAACTATAATGATTATGCTGTGTCTATCGGAGTAGTTTTCTATCCTCTGTTTGTCTGTTTCTGATCTAGTTCTGTGTAAGTTACATGCTAGCCTATGGTTTCTGAAGTCACAATTATAAACCCGGCGGAGGTACATGGACTTGATTGGGTGTAAAATAACTTTAATACATGATTTCTTTTCGGAAGATCTGCCAGAGAATTGCTAATTCGCTGCCCAAACCTTCAATGAGGCACTCTGTCGCCATCATCAGGGAACTGGATGTGAGCTTGCCGTACCCAGTATTTATAACTATACAGAAGGACTTATACAACGCCTGGCTCGCTGGTTACATCCAGATCCTGAATGGCGGCGACAGAGTGCGTCGTCGAATTCTTGGACAGCGATTTAGCACCTACCTGGCTGTTCTCCAGAGAAGAAATCATTCATAATCAACGCCGGGAGAACTTCAAGTCTCTGATCATTAATGCAGTTTGATTCGCATGAGATGGCAGTCTTATGCGCCTTGGAACATAGAGGGTACTCTGATGGGGAGAGAAGATAATAGCTGTGTTATCTTACTGCATGCTCAAATCTGCATGTACCCTTACCCTGAGGCTAGTTTCTTATGTTAAGTGGCCGCCTCATATCTTATTTGTTCCTCTATTTCAAAATAAGCTGCATCCTCTGCTCTTAAAAAGTCTGTAGAAACATAACTGCCGTCCTGTCCCAAGTGAATTAATATTTGTTGCTATCTTCCTTTCTAGAGGTATTCTGCTTTAATTTTCTTAATGAGGCTGCATCATTGTTGCCAATCCTGTGATGAATGCTGGCAAATTTATCTTCAGCCAGCTTAATTATGTGCGCAATTCTGAACGTAACATATTTGTCTGACACCGAATATATTTTCGATAGCAAAAATAAGTTCTACGGGGATCAGTTAAGAATGATAAGGAGGTAGACGTAAGATATCATGATTGTATTGGTGGAGAAGACTATTTTGTGGGTGCTTTAAAGGAGTGATTATGCTGTAAATATGAAGATTGAAAACGCTAGAAGAGTCAACTCTTGGACCTATTCTGTTGGAAGGATTTGCATAGTCTAGTCTGTCAGTATATCTCTTCTGGATATTTTAACTTAGTGTACACCTTCCCTAAAATAGGTCTTTTCCCAGTTTGTATTATTATTCACTGATCGTCCGACGAACTGTTGTTTCTTTGGAGCTGTTTATGGAGACCTTCTGCGCGTTATCTTGTGGGGCATGGAAAAATAAATAAACTCGCAACGATGCCACATTCATAAATTAAACCGGCCCATGAATGGGCGAAGTAGGGTTTTGTGTAACTAAGATATCTACAAGAACTGCTCAATAAAGAATGATCATAATTTTTTACGGTCATAAATTTTCGCACTGAAATTCAATCTTATTAAGTTCTGTTAGCTTAATGTGAAACAAACAACCCGTAGTACTTCATTGTTGGTACTCCTGTTTCCCACCTATGAGAACCAGGCAAGTTCAGACATGTTCAGTATCAACTACCGCTAAAGTGGAGGTATCACACGAGGAACATTATGAGGCTTTGAAATTCTGTTTGCGTCTTCACAGGCCTTCATTTGAGGACTTTGGAGAGTCTGTTCTTCAGTACAGCACAGCTCGCAGGTGGTTTGAAATGTTTAAAGAAGGAAGACAATTTCAAAGTAAGGTTATTTGGGTGCTCTAGTTTCTGATCCTATGGAAGAGAGCATTAACACTGCGCTGCTATTGTGAGGGAGGATCGACGAATTACCTTAATATCACTTACTGAAATGCTGAACATTTCAGTGGGTGCCACCCGCACGTTGGTGACAGAATAATTACAAATGAGAAGTGTTTGTGCGCGATCGGTTCCAAGACTGTTGATTCCTAAAAGAAGGACATTCGCATGCAGGTCTGCGTCAGTTAATGTTGATGTTAGAGGAAGATCCGGAGTATATATCAAACAGAATCTCTGCTGATGAAACTTGGTTACATCATTGTGATCCTGAGAGAAAAGTTCAGTGTGGAAATATTCTTTCTCACCAACCCCCCAAAAATCAAAAGTTGTTGCTTCTGCTGGGGACGTTATAGCCATCTCATTCTTTGATATTCATGGAATGCAGCGTGTTGTACCTGCACACACATCAGTAACTGGACAATGCGACAGGAATGTCCTGAAAACATTTCAAGTACATATCAGGGGCAAAATACCACATTTCCATTAGGCAAGCTGATTGATGCACCACGACAGTGTGCGGCCGCATTTTGCTAATGTTGTTGCTCAATATGTTACAAAATCAACGTGAATTGCCTCCCTCACCCTCTCTATAGTGCGGATTTAGCCCTATGGGACTTTTCTATTCCCTAACTTGAAGAAACGCCTTAGTGGGAGGCATTATCCATCATCAGAAGCAGTCGTGAAGGTGGCGCAGGCTTTTTTGAAGTATCTCTAAAGAAAATCCAGCAATTCTTTGAGGGCTGGCAGCAACGCTGGGATATGTGCATCGCATTCCGGGGAGACCAGTTTGAGAAGGACCATCAGAATTATGAGGATGAGTAAAGTACGTTTTAAAAAAACATGTGATCATTCTTACTTAACAGCCCTTGTACAGGGACAGATATGGAGATTGCAGCGACTGGTCGATAGGTCTTATCTCGGAAAGGGTGGGTACACCGTGGGTTTATTTAGCATGTTACCTATCTGTACAAGTCTACCAGTTCTACACATGTATTCCAGAATGAAGGTTACTTCTGGAGGCATTCTCAGGGCATTCAAGTTACACTTTTCTTTTATCATATAAATATCTTAAACTTGTGGTACTTTAACGAAGGTTTTTAGCCATTGAGAACAAAATTTGTCGCAAACATTTTCATTGAAGTACATTTTCGTTTGGGGAATTCTTAGAGAACGCTCACATCGCATCTTTGGAAGATGTTACTCTGAAATGCGAAATTTCGTGTTTAACCGATTTTTGTTTTTGAGTTACACTGATCACACACCTACGTTGTCTCCAAAGGTGTGTTTTGTTTTATTTGATGTGTTTTTCTCGGTGTCGAAATTTGGGTAGAATGCAACACCTTCCTCTACTTAGTATGCACGATAAAGTGGAACATGTGCTTTTGTAAACACTACAACCTACTACCCGAGAAAGTGACCAGACGCAATGGCCGTGAACGTCAGAGTGCTGCATTTGCTTGTTTTCCCTTTAATGGACCAGTGGAATTCTAGACGTTTGTTATACGGTTAGTGGTGAAGCAATTAGTGCAGTTCTCTTGTTCAATAACTTCTGTAAGTATACGTAGAGCAGAAGTGCAATAATCTCCTACAGATGGAAGCTTTTCCAAGGAGGCGATTTGCTCAAGTGGCAAAGGCCTAATTCAAATATTGCTTTAAAGGTGCTATCCATTCATAAAGCAAATATCAAGCTATGCACTTGTTGTTCCAATTTGAAATCGTTGGTAACTTTACTTTTATTGACAACTAAATGGATATCAGAAACCGTATCTAAAGGTTTGTTCAGCTTTATAGGAAGCCAGGCTTACAGATACACTTTAAATGGATATACCATGACACGCGTTTAGAGGATGTAGGTGCGTCTGTAAAAGGTAAATAACACTGAAGTACTACTCGACAAAGCGAACAGACGTATCGGAAACAATGCGATGTTGACGTCAATCAGAGGTGTCAGTTGCAGATGCAACAGTTGCAGTATTCATTGTGAGGTGCGAGGGTCTAAATTCCTTACGACATAAATCAATATAAGTGGTAGCCTGAAACAAGTGAATATCGACATGAATTACAAGGGATACCAAAGTGTTGAGCAAGTGTAATATAACTACTATTTCCGAAATTCTTTATGGCATAAATCAATATAAGTGGTAGCCAGAAACAAGTGAACATTAAAGAATACCAAATTTGAGCAAGTGGGCAATAACTGCTATTTCCCAAATTCCTTACGGCATAAACAAAAATAAGTGGTAAACTGAAACAAGTGAATATCGACAGGCTTTCCAAAGGATACCAAAGTATTGAGCAAGTAGGCAATAACTGCTATTTCCGTAATTCTGCACGGCATAAATCAATATAAGTGGCAGCTAGGAACGAGTGAATATGGGCACACCTCGGTAGCGTGGTGGTAGCATGTTCGCCTCACGTTCATTAGGTCATGATTTCGAATCTCGCTCAGAGTGAGTTACCTTGATAAGGTCTTTTCCGGGGTTTTCCCTTATACTTAAATAAGAATGTCAGGTAACTCTAAGCTCTCTGGACCCCGGGTTCATTTGAGCATCATTTCACCCGTTTCATTCATCGTCCGATAGGACCTGACGTTGGAGTGAATATGGGCCGGAATTACACTGAATCCCAGTGCTGAGAAGTTGGGAAATAACTGCTATTTCCAAAACTCTTTATGCCATAAATATATATATATATATATATATATATATATATATATATATATATATATATATATATATATATATAATTGGTAGCCGGACACAAGTGAATAACGGCAGGAATTACATGGAATAACACAGTGTTGAGCAACTAGGCAATAACTGCTATTTCCGAAATTCTTTACGAGATAAATCAAAACAGGTGGTAGACAGAAACAAGCGAATATCGACTGGATTTCCAAAGGATACCAAAGTATTGAGTGAGTTGGCAATATGTGCTATTTCCGTAATTCTGTACGGCATAAATCAATATAACTGGTAGCCACAAATAAGTGAATATTCTGACTTTGTGGGTTCGTGAAATTAAAAGTCCAATTGCACAGACTCAAAATGTTCTTTATTTACACCGAGTTACACTTGGAACACTTGCCGATTACACAGAATTACGTAGCGCACACAATTACAATTAACCAGCTCGTCCGTCACCGTTCCACTCTGCACTCGCAGTTACGTACACTCCTCCGATGCACGTACACAGTCTTCCAGTCCGTTTCCTCACTGGGCGCTACTCACGGCAGCCCAACAAGAACTGAAATGACTTGCCAACTACAGGCTTAAATAGGGAAGATCGCCGTTTCTCGAAACTTCAGGGCGCACACAGTTGTCTCGAGGTTTTGAGACATCTGGTGGGAGGGGAAAGCGACGGCACATGGTTCCCGCCGTTTCCCTAATCATCCCTTCAGTGAGTGAAACGAGACAAATGGACAGGCGTCCCCTCAATGCTTCCACTCTAGCCCTACTGCCGGCCGGTTCTATAGGGAGTTCCGATTGGGTGAACCTGCCCCCTCCTCAAAGCTAGTAGTCGCGAACAGCACCATATTAGCGTGCCATAAGCGTTGTTGTCAGAGAAGTCTAAGCTCTAAGGAGCCTGTATTCTTTTGCACTTCATTTGTTTCACCATGCGATGTGCCGTAAGTTTAGAGGTTTCCTTTTACCCAAAAGCGTTGTTGTCAGAGAAGTCTAAAATCTAAGGAGCCTGTATTCTTTTGCACTTCATTTGTTTCACCATGCGATGTGCCGTAAATTTAGAGGTTTCCGTTTATCCAAAAGCGTTGTTGTCAGAGACGTCTAAGCACTAAGAAACCTATAATATTTTGCACTTCATTTGTTTCACAATGCGATATGTCGTACATTTAGAGTTTTTTTTATTTATCCAGATTTATGAACCCTATTTTACACAGTGGTATATTAGGGTTATAGTTGATACATAAAAGTACACAATTTTAACAAAAATATTTTAAATACTAGAAGGAAGAAAATATGTTATAATCTGATGCATATTAATTTAAACTATTTCAGGCGTTTAAACACTGAGTTTAAAAACATCATGAAGTACTTATACTGTTGTGGCTTCATTAGCAAAGATGTGAGCGGAGCAGAAAATTCAGTTCCTAGAGAGTCTAGCTTGAATATTAATTCTTGTCTTTCTCTCCAGAAAATGGGACAACTGAAAAGGAGATGAACCACAGTTTGAAATTCTTCACCACACATGCACTTGGGGTTAGATGTTAAGTGAAAACGTGATAAGTATTCACCAAATTTACCATGTCCACATTTAGAGGTTTCCTTTTATCCAAAAGCGTTCTGTCAGAGAAGTCTAAACTGTAAAAAGCCTGTATACTTTTGCACTTCATTTGTTTCACAATGCGATATGCCGTAAATTTGAAGGTTTGCTTTTATCCAAAAGCGTTGTTGTCAGAGAAGTCTTAGCTCTAAGGAGGTTGTATTCTTTTGCACTTCATTTGTTTCGCTATGCGATATGCTGTACATTTAGAGGTTTCCTTTTATCCAAAAGCGATGTTGTCAGAGAAGTCTAGGCTCTAAGGAGCCTGTATTCTTTTGCACTTCATTCGTTTCGCAATGCGATATACCGTAAACTTAGAGGTTTCCTTTTATCCAAAAGCGTTGTTGTCAGGGAAGTCTGAGCTCTAAGGAGGCTGTATTCATTTGAACTTCATTTGGTTCACAATGCGATATGCCGTAAATTTAGAGGTTTTCTTTTATCCAAAAGCGTTGTTGTCAGAGAAGTGTAAGCTCTACGAAGCCTGTATTCATTTGAACTTCAATTTTTTCCTCCTCGCAAACGATTAAATAATGGAGCTTTCCTCTGATTAAAAACGTTTTTATCAGAAAAGTCTAAGCTCTAAGGAGCCTGCATTGATTTGAACTTCAATTGTTTTGGTTTCCGTTATAACCTAATGTTGGAGGATATCTCTAATCCACAAAGATTTATAGGACTAAGCTCTAAGGAGCTTGTAGTCATTTAAACTTCAATTGTTTTGCTATCCGGTATGACCTAGCGGTGGCGGTTTCTTCTTATCCATAAAGATTTCTATCAGCTAGGTCTAAGCTCTAAGGAGCAATTATTCATTAGGATTTCAATTGTTTTGCTATCCGGTATAACCTAATGTTGGAGGTTTTCTCTTATCCACAAAGATTTTAACTGGTAGGTCTAAGTTCCATCAACCTGTATTCATTTGTACCTCAATTGTTTTGCTATCCAGTATGACCTAACGTTGGAGGCTGTTTCTTATCCACAAAGATTTCTATCAGATAGGTCTATGCTCAAAGGAGCAAGCATTCATTTGAATCTCAATTGTTTTGCTATCCATTATGACTTAATGTTGGAGGTTTCTCTTATCCACAAAGATTTCCATCAAATAGGTCTAAGCTCTAAGGCGCCTGCATTCACTTGAGATTCTATTGTTTCGCTCACCGGTATGATTTAATGTTGGAGGTATTTTCATATCCACAACGTTTTTTATCAGATAGGCCTAAGCTCCAATTAGCCTGTATTCATTTGAACTTCTATTGGTTTGCCATACGGTATGATTTAAATTTGGAGGTTTTCTCTTATACAATAAGATTTTCATCAAATAAGTCTAAGCTCTAAGAAGCCTGTATTCCTTTGAAATTCAAGTGTTTTGCTATCCGTTAATAATCAATGTTGGACATTTTCTCATATCCGCAAGCATTTTTATCAGGTAGGTCTAAACCCTAAGGAGCCTGTATTAATTTAAACTGCAATTGTTTTGCTATACGGTATGGCTTAATTGTGGAGGATATCTTTTATCCGACAAAGATTTATATCACATAATTATAAGCTCTAAGAAGCCTGGATTCACTTGTACTTCACCTGATTTGCTATCTGGTATGGCTTAATACTTGAGGTGTTGTTTTATACAAAAAATATTTTTCTCACATAAGTCTGAGCTCTAAGGTGCCTCGATTCATTTGTACTTCAACTGCTTCGCTATCCGGTTTAACCTAATGTTGAAGGTTTTCTCTCATACAAAAAGATTTTTATGAGATAGGTCTAAGCCCTAAGAAGCCTGTATGCATTTGAACGTCAATTGTTTTGCCATCCGGAGCCTGTATTCATTTCAATTTCAAATGTTTTGCATTCCGGTATGGCCTAATGTTGGTTGTTTTCCCTTATCCGCAAAGATTTTTATCTGTTAGGTGCAAACTCTAAGCAATCAATATTCATTTGACCTTCAATTGTTTTACTATCCCGTATGTCTTAATGCTGAAGGTTTTCTTATCCAAAAAGACCTTTATCAGATACGTCTATGCTCTAAGCAGCCTCCATTCATTTAAAATTCAAATGTTTTGCTATCGGGTATGAATTAATGTTGGAGGTTTTCCCTTATCCACAAAGATTTTTATCAGATGGGACTAAGCTCTCTGGAACCCGTATTCGTTTGAACTTCAATTGTTTTGCTATCCGATATGACTTAATTTTGGAGGTTGTCCCTTATCCACAAAGATTTTCATCAGATAGGACTAAGCCCTATGGAGCCTGTATTCATTTGAAATTCATTTGTTTTGCTATTCGGTATGATTTAGTGTTGGAGGTTGTCTCTCACACTAAAAAAAATTAGCAGATAATTGTCAGCTCTAAGCAGCCTATATTCATTTGAACTTCTATTGTTTTGCTATCCGGTATGGCTTGATAGTGGAGATTTTTTCTCATCCACAAAGATTGTTGTCAGATAACTCTTAGCTCTATGGAGCCTGTAAACTCTTGAAAATCAATTGTTTCATCCTCTCAAATGACTTAATGATGGAGATTTTCTGTTGTTCAAAAAGCTTTTTATCAGGTAGGTTAGTCTAAGCGCTAAGGAGCCTGGATTCATATGAACTTCAACTGTTTTGTTATCCGGTTTGACGTAATATTGGAAGTTCCTTCTTATCCACAGAGTTTTATCAGATATGTATAAGTTCTATGGAGCCTAAGTTTATATGCACTTCAATTCTTTTGCTACCCGGTTTGACCTAATTTTGGAGGTTTCCTCTGATCAAAAAAGATTTTTATCAGACAAGTCTAAGCTCTAAGGAGCCCTTATTCATTTAAACCTCAATTGATTGGCTATCCGTTATGACTTAATGTAGGAGGTTTTCTCTTATCCAAAAATATATTTATCAGGCAAGACTGAGCTCTAAGAAGCCTGCATTCATTCGAAATTCAAATTTTTGCCATCCGTTATGACTTAATGTTGGAGTTTTTTGCCGATCCAAAAATATCTCTATCAGATAATTCTCAGCTCTAAGGAGCGTGTATTAAATTGAACTTCAATTGTTTCATCCTCGCAAATGACTAAATGATGGGGTTTTTCTGTAATCCAAAAAAACGTTTATCTGTTAGCTGTAAGCTCTATGGAGCCGGTACTCATTTAAACCTCGTTTGTTTCAACCCCCTAAAGATCCTTATGATGGAGGTGTTCTCTTATACAAAATGGTTGACATTTGTTAACTCTAAGTTCTTGATAACCTGTTTTGCATTATAACCTTATTTGTTTCACTATCCTATATGCCGTAAAGCTAGAGGTTTTCTTTTATCAAAAAACAATGTTGTCAGATAACTCTAAGCTCTAAGGAGCCTGTATTCCTTTTAACTTCAATTGTTTTGCTATCCGATATAACTTAATGTTGGAGGTTTTTTCCTTATCCACAAATATTTTTATCAGATGTGGCCTTTTTACCTCCACCGCTGCGTCTGCTGATACTCTGTCTCGGGTATCAGCCACTCTGGATGTGACCTTAGCAGCCTGGATCCCGGTGGCTTGGTCGCCTAGTAGATTGCTCAATGAGTTGACTATTCTTTGCCCTGGTTAGTCATTAGAGCTGAGACCACGCTATCTACAGGGTATGCGTGAGATAGGTTGACGAAATAAAAACAACACAGTTCATCGTATCAGCTTTACTATTCAGTTCGTTTCGTGCTCACAGTTCACCAGGAGTTGCCGCCGCGTTCAGATCGAATTACTCTAGATTTCCACTATCACGTTAAAACTATACTGAAATGCTGAACTCTATCACGATGGAATAAATTACTAACACTGTTTTGAAAGTATACTTCGCCGCTTAATTCACTGCTGGGAGATCTTGTTCCCTTAATAAGATTCTCATTACTGATTACATTTCTCGGCGCAATCCGACGTTTGTGTCCCCGGCAGGCAAAACACGTCTACACGGTATCACGTCTCAGACTAGAAGACCGACGCTAAAACCTAATATTCCTTACCAAAACAGATATAGCCTCGCCTCCAGCTGGATTTCTCTGAAAAACTCTAGTTAGCGAGCTACAACCACGCGGACATTTCCCCGAAATACTGGTTTGGGTCAGGTTTGGACCGGTCTACTAATGACCTAGGTAGCGACCCATCCCGTGACCACAGCCTTTCGACGAAACATTTTCATCCATATAGACCAGCAACTTTATTACATAGCTCTGGGTTAAAATACTTATTCGCATTCTAGTAATTGAATTTAAATGCTGTTGCTTCGTTTCATGAACTTATCCATCTGTAATATTCATTATCTTAAATTCTTTCACCTTACTTCCTCATTATAATTTAATTATCATTTTATTCATTGTTAAAAACGTATTCAATCATACGGCTGATAAATACGGCATCAAACTGCCCCCGTTTCATTATTTAACTATCCCATAATTTAAGAATGGAACGTCCTTGCCCGAATAACATTACTATTATTATCAACAACTCCACACGTCGGCAACTCTGGTTCACTTTACAATTTTCTTTGCATTTCAGCTGCGTTACATACAATCATAGTGACAACATTTGTAATACTAGTACATAATTTCTTTTTGTTTTCAACACTTCACATTATAAACATCTGAAATAATCCAATACATATTAGTTTACCATACGCTATATACACTCCACTTCTGAAAGTTTTACATTTTCTTGCGTCATACAACGAACGTTTACATCGTATTAGTTATGAACTACGTAAAATTTAAGCTAGTTTACAAAATCTGTTTGTCTTCTGATTCTATATAAAGGTGTAATTTGCCAAAAATCCTTGCACCTTCTTGGATTTGTAAATTGTTTTGGTACTCAGTTTTGTTGCTTTGAGTTGGTTATTTTCATAGGATTCACTGCACTTCCACTTCACTTTAAAGTCTTAAAAGTACTTATCACCACAAGTTTTTTTTCCCACAATTTCCATATTTTGTGATTGGATACCATTAAGATTATATATATTTGTTCGTCTGAATTCATTTTCATTAATTGAGTTGTATACATTTTCATCTATACCTTATCCTATATGCCTCTGCATGATTATTTGTTTATGTCCGGTACGGACGGAGAAGTTGTTTGTGCCACCTACCCATGAGGTTTCTATTTACCGCATCTACTATTTCAAATGTATGTTCCCCAAATATTTTAATAATTTCCCCAGGACCTTTATATAGTAACTCCATGCGCTTGTTTCTGTTCTTCAAGGCGCAGGACAACTTGTGATCTTTAATTAATACTAGATCACCTATATCTGGGTTCCATTTGTGCCTTCTTCGTTTTCTCTTCGACTTCCTCTTTTCGGCCTTCTCCTTTATTCTGTCGAAAGCTAATTTAGCTCTTTGTTCTTCACTTAGGGTTTAATATTCAATACTTACATTTTTTTTTCAATTTCCTTAAAGATGGGCTCGGGTTCTTCGTTTAACATAAGTGTTACGGGTGCAAATCCTGTAGTCACATTAATGGTGTTATTTATTATCTTTTCAATGACTGGACAGTATCTTACCCAATGTTTGTGATTCTTATGTGTCAGTATCCTGAAATAGATCCCAATATCGCGTAGTATTCGTTCCGTCGGGTTTCCTGATGGAAAATAGGATGAGCAATAATATAATTTTATTCCGTGATCTGTGAGGGTTCCTTTCAAGCATTTGGATGGACGGTCGCGTTATCAGACAAGACCACTTTTACTGGTCCGTATTTCGGCATATAATTATTCACTATCTTCCCTACACAGGTGCTGCTGCTTATGTTTCTTACGGGGTATATTATTACATATTTGGTGAAGACATCATGAAGTACAAAAATGTATCGGCACCCAAATTGACCTCGAGGTAATTCTCCGTGAGCGTCCACTGTGACTAGCGCATTCTTTTCATCTCTTAAAATCGCTTGAGGTTCTGTATCGAATTTCACATTGAATGGTTTCGCTCGTTGGCACATGTCGCAAGTTGAACATATTTTCCGTACTTTTCTGGCTAAGTGTTTTATGTAGCAGTGTTCACTTATTACCAAATTTAGTTTCTCACTGCCGGTATGTGCTAAGGCTTTGTGATATGCGGTAATTAACCGGTTTTCGATCCCTCTCGGAATCATGACTTTCCACTTCGGTTCTGTCCGTCCGTGGAATTTGTAAATTTTTCCGTTGTATATTCCAATGTTCTCCTTTAATTCTGCTGTGATCGGTGACGCCTTTTCTCGAAGTTTCTGCAATTCTTCGTCTTCTTCCTGGAGCTTCGCCAAGTTTCTCAATTCTTTCGTGAGTGGTCTTCCTTCCATTGTGTCTAGGTACAAGATCGTGACATAGTGTTTGTGGTCGTCGATCGTGTCTGGTATTCGGTAGTTTGTCTTCATTCTGGATAGCAGGTCGCTGAAGATATTATGTCTCCCCGGAACATGACGGATTTCTATTTGGTGTGACGTAATCTCGTGCACGTATCTCGATATTCTTGTACTGGTTAGCTTGCAAGAGTTCATAAAAGCCAGACTCACATGATCGGTATACACAATGATGGGGTTGTAGTAAACATATTGTCGGAATTTCACCAAGGCAAAATAGATCGCAGCTATTTCTTCCTCAGTCGTGCACGCTCGTGCTTCAATTTTGGATATTCCTCTGGAGGCTACTGCTATTAAGCGGTCCGTTCCATCTTCATCCCTTTGGGTCATTATCGCTCCGTATCCAAATCCCGACACGTCTGTGAAAATAATGAACGGCAGATTTCCCCGGAGTTTTTCCAGCAAAATGGAAGCTGCGAATAATCTTTTAACACTCAGAAAGACCTCTTCTTCATCCTGCGTCCATCGCCATTTTTCATCTTTCTTCAACAACTGTCTCAAAGGGGCTACGACAGTTGCGAAGTCGAGAATGAATCTGGATTGATAATTGAGGATTCCGAGGAATCGACGTAACTGCTTTATATTCTTCGGAGCCGGAATTTTATTTATGCTGTCTATCCGTTCCGGATTTGGTCTAATACCTTCCTGGGAGATGACATATCCTAGGAACTCAGTTTGTTTGACGAAGAAGGCAGTTTTACTTGGTTTAATTGTCATGTTGGCAGCTTTTAACGGTTTAAAACGTAATCAAGGTGCTTCAGATGTTAACCAATTTCTGACGAAAATATGACAAAGTCGTCCACATATTGAGCCACGAATTTCTTTATGGTTTCTCCAAAAATAGCATACAATGCTCTCAACAATGCGCCTCCGCTTGTGTTCATTCCAAATGCGCAGACGGTAAACTGGTAAAGAATTCCAGAATGTAAAAATGCAGCAAATTTTCTCAATTCTCTCTTAAGTGGAATCTGCCAGAAGGAGGCGGTCAGATCTAAGGTAGAGAAGAATTGTCCTTTGTGCAACTTGCTCAACGTTGCATCCACGCTCTCGGGTCTAAATCTGTCTGGTTTACAATGCTTGTTTAGCTTTCTTGCGTCTAGTGTTACTCTAATTTTCCCACTAGCTTTGCTTACTATGCACAGGGGGTTCACGTATATGGAGTCTGAAATTTCGATAACCCCGTCTTCTAGCATGTCTTCTATCACTTTATCGACTTCTTTCCGAATAGCGGATGGTATGGGTCTCGCTTTATGTGTAAACGGCTCTATGGGCGTCATTTCGAAAGAGTGACTATATTTCGTGCATCTTCCTGGTTTATCCGAAAATACCTCCTGGTGTCGTAGTAAAATTCTAAATAATTCTTCTTTCTGCGCTGTATTCAGGTAGTTAGTCTGACTGACTTTTTCTCTGAACAAATCTTCAAAATTTTCGTAGTTTTCCGCCTTGCGGTACAAATTGGTAGTCTCATAATTGCAATTCCTGGCGGAATTTTCTCGGCGTTCAGCTTCCACATATTCCCTAATCGTTCCAACATCTTCATCATACATCTCATTGTTACTCGATTCGGCAGCATATTCTTCGACGTTTATTTCGCCAAGAGCCATTGCTCCAATTTTTATGTACTCAATAAACAGTACGTCTCCCCGGATTTCATCTTCACGTTCATCTCGTACAACTTCCTCTGAACCGCTATCGCCGACAAATGGCACCACTACTGTTTCTTGCCCTGTTTCTAACTTGACAAATCTAATCTCGAAATTAACAATGGCTTTCCATTCATACAGGCAATCACATCCTATAATTATGTCGGTAACGAGTCTGGGTACGACCAGGAACAAAACCTCAATAATTCTACCATTTATTTCTACGTTGAGCATGACTTGAAATTTCACTCTTTCATTCCTCTTCCCTACAGCTAGTGAACAAAATATACCGCTTACTGATAAAGACATTATCTTCAAACCCCGGTTGATTAGTTCTTCATAAAACTTTTGTGAGCACACTGTACTGTTAGCTCCAGTGTCTATTATTGCAGTGTCCGGAATTCCGTTAGTGGCAACTGCTATTCGTGGTGGTTCGAACACTTTGTCACTGTCTTCACTTCTGTTCCTCAGATTGGTTTCCTTCTGTAACATCATTTGCCCTCTGACGATCTTATTTTTCGCATACGGTTCACATAGTTTCCTCCCAGTCTTCACTGAAGGCGCGTTTGACTGGGTACATAGTTTCCCTGATTCTTGCTGTAAGCTCCAGTTCTCGTTGCATTCTTTCCTTCCAACTTTGCTTCCTGAGAAGGATGGCCGCGGTTTTCGAACACTTGCCTGGTTACTTGTAGGGCTTCGGCCCTTTCTCCATTTATCGGCGAATTTCTACCGCTCCTGCTCCTTTCTCCGTTCTGCGGCGACTTTGGCCTAAATTCCGGAATGTTGTCGACCCTCCAGTAACCATTTCCCGTGCTCCGTTCTCCCTGCCTGGGTGACCTCGGCCTAACTTCTGGTATATTGTCGACTTTCCAGTAGTCATTTCCTGAATGTCTTCTTTTTCTCTCGTTCCATCCTTCTCGGTTCCTTTCATGTCTCGCCGCGTTTACGTAATTTAGTTGTACATGTCTGTTTCGGTCGTGCCCGTTGCGGTTCCTCTGGTTGCGGTCAAAATTATTTGGGCCTCGGTTCTCCCACTGCGAATTTCCTCCTCTGGGTGCGGGACCTCGGTATCTATCTCCGACATCCTGGTTTTAATTGTAATTGATATGTGCCCCTTGCCCGAAATTATTTGAAATTTCCCTTTCGTTGCTCGCTCCAGGCCTAGCGAAACTTTCATTTTTACTCTTTGATTTGTTTGTCTCCAATGCCAACAGCAAATCGATCATGGTGGCGACGTTTGCGGGTTTAGCTATAATTAAATAGTTCTGGAGTGCCTCTGGGAAGTGTGTCGTGATAATGGCGATTAATTCTTGCTCACTCATGGGTGGATCCAGCATTTTAGATTTCCTAGCAAGTTTCGTGAAATAATTAGCCATCGACTGATCAGTTCTTGGGTCATACTTTCCACTACTCAGTTCTAATCTTATGCTAGAATGCCTGTTATGTCCCCAGTATCTGTTCATAAATAACCTTTCAAAGGTCCTGAAGTTATTATCGTTTCCCATTGATACCTCTAACCAGTTAGCTTCATTTCCCTTAAGGCATTTCCTAACAATTGTCATGAAATACTGTTCAGGAATAAACTTTACAGAAAAATATTCCTGCAGACTCCTCATAAAATCCTTAGGATTATCAGAATCCTCCTGTTCAAACACAGGTGGGACAATTTCATTTAAGATGTGGTTTGGCCATTGCATTTGACCACCACTCCTTTCAACATGTACATTATTACCTCTGGGTTCTTAACTGGAGGTACTTGGACCCATATTAAGCATCGAAATGTCGGCTGAGGCACTTTGTCTCGCTTCGTTTCGTGCAGAGCTTTCACTTATCTGACTAGCATTAGAACTAGTTTCGGTTACACACAACCTCAAATTTTCTAATGTTTCCTTCATTCCATTAATTTCTGTAGCTACCTCCTTCATTTCTTCATTTATTTCGTCTACACCCCTACCTTGCCTTCTAATTTCCCTTTCTGCTTGTTCTAATCTACTTCTATTTTCCCCTGATTCTTTGCTAGCCGTTTCTCTAATTTGGTCTAATTCCTTGCTAACTATTTCCCTCACTTTTTCAAATTGCTTTGCTACGTCCTCTCGTAATTTCTTGTATTCTCTACCTGACTTCTCACTTACTTGATTACAAACTTCGATTCTTATACTTTCTATTTCCCCCCTTACTTCAGTTCTAACTTGATTGATTTCCCCTCTAACCTCTGCTTGAAAGATTTCTAATGCTTTCTGCTGACTTTCGAGCTTCCTAACCAAATCTTGCTGTCCTGCCTCTTATTTTTGACTAGTACTTTCTAATTTCTGACTATTACTTTCTAGTTTCTGGTTAGTACTTTCCAATTTCTGACTTAATTCTAGGTTATTACTTTCTAACCTCTCCATTATCGCTTTCATCATGGCTACTATACTCATAATCGTATCTGAGTCATTTACATCTACTCCCTGGCTATTATTAGTTGTTTCCTTAGCTACACTAACCTGTACAATTTGATTGTTACTACTACATTCTGTATCCCTTCCTACGTTATTTTCTAGACCCTGAGCATTATTACTTTCCATTGTCTTTTCTAAACTATTCTGTATATTCTGAGCACTTTCTCCAATTTCTACTACTTTCTCTTTAACAATTTGTAAAGTACTCCCCTGCACGTCCATGCTTTGTGAATTTGACCGACCTTTCACCTTTCCGTTTCTTAAAATACTCTCCATCAGTTCATTGCAACAACGACAACAACACTAAAATGTTACACTCAGTACCTTTGGTTTTCTGCTGGAGCTTCCGACGATCCTGATGCTGGTTGCTTTTCGTCTCTCGAAGCGCCACGTTGGTTCGCCAAGTTTGTGGCCTTTTTTACCTCCACCGCTGCGTCTGCTGATACTCTGTCTCGGGTATCAGCCACTCTGGATGTGACCTTAGCAGCCTGGATCCCGGTGGTTTGGTCGCCTAGTAGATTGCTCAATGAGTTGACTATTCTTTGCCCTGGTTAGTCATTAGAGCTGAGACCACGCTATCTACAGGGTATGCGTGAGATAGGTTGACGAAATAAAAACAACACAGTTCATCGTGTCAGCTTTACTATTCAGTTCGTTTCGTGCTCACATTTCACCAGGAGTTGCCGCCGCGTTCAGATCGAATTACTCTAGATTTCCACTATCACGTTAAAACTACACTGAATTGCTGAAATCTATCACGATGGAATAAATTACTAACACTGTTTTGAAAGTATACTTCGCCGCTTAATTCACTGCTGGGAGATCTTGTTCCCTTAATAAGATTCTCATTACTGATTACATTTCTCGGCGCAATCCGACGTTTGTGTCCCCGGCAGGCAAAACACGTCTACACGGTATCACGTCTCAGACTAGAAGACCGACGCTAAAACCTAATATTCCTTACCAAAACAGATATAGCCTCGCCTCCAGCTGGATTTCTCTGAAAAACTCTAGTTAGCGAGCTACAACCACGCGGACATTTCCCCGAAATACTGGTTTGGGTCAGGTTTGGACCGGTCTACTAATGACCTAGGTAGCGACCCATCCCGTGACCACAGCCTTTCGACGAAACATTTTCATCCATATAGACCAGCAACTTTATTACATAGCTCTGGGTTAAAATACTTATTCGCATTCTAGTAATTGAATTTAAATGCTGTTGCTTCGTTTCATGAACTTATCCATCTGTAATATTCATTATCTTAAATTCTTTCACCTTACTTCCTCATTATAATTTAATTATCATTTTATTCATTGTTAAAATCGTATTCAATCATACGGCTGATAAATACGGCATCACAGATAGGTCTAAGCTCTAAGGAGGCTGTATTCGTTTGAACCTCATTTGCTTAAGCCTCGCAAATGACTTAAGGGTGAAGGTTTCCCTTTATCCAAAAGGAATGTTGTCCTTTAACTTTAAGCCTGTGTTGTTGGTTTAACTGCTATATAAAATGATTGTCATTTGTTAGCACTCATCTCTGTAGAGCCTATAGGGATTAGATTTTCATTTGTTTCTCTATACCGTATGAATTAAAGTTGGAGGTTTTCTCTTATCCACAAAGATTTTTATCACACAAGACTGAGCCCTAAGGAGGCTGCACTCGTTTTAGCTTCATTTGTTTTGTTATCCGGGATGACTTATTGTTGGAGGTTTTCTCTGATGCAAGAAAGTTTTTATCAGAGAAGTTTAAGCTCCAAGGAGCCTGTATGCTTTTGAATTTCAATTGTTTTGCTATCCGGTATGACTTAATGTTGGAGGCTTTCTCTTATTCAAAAAGATATTTACCAGATAAGTCTAAGCTGCAGGAAGCGTGTATTCCTTTGATCTTCAATTGTTTTGCTATCCGGTATGACTTAATTGTGGGTGTTTTCTCTTAAACACAAAGATTTGTATCACATAAGTCTGAGCCCTAAGGAGCCTGGACTCGTTTTAACTTCATTTGTTTTGTTATCCGGTATGACTTAATGTTGGAGGTTTTCTCTGATGCAAGATGATTTTTATCAGAGAAGTGTAAACTCAAAAGAGCCTGCATTTATTTGAAATTCAATTGTTTTTCTATCCTTTATGACTTTATGTTGGAGGTTTTCACTTCCCCAAAAGATTTTTATCTGTTAGCACTAAGCTTTATGGATCCAGTACTAACTTAAACATCATTTGCTTCCACCTCCGAAATTTCTTAATGTTGGAGGTTTACTCTTATGCAATATGATTATCATTTGTTAACTCTAATCCCTGTAGGTCCGGTACCCATTTGAACTTCAACTGCTTTGCTAACCGGAATGACTTAATGTTGGAGGCTTTCTCTTATCCAAAAAGATTTTGATCACACAAGTCTTAGCTCTAAGTAGCCTTTATTAACTGGAACTTCAATTGTTTTGCTATCCGGTATGACTTAATTTTGGAGGTTTGCTCTGATCCAAAGAAGATTTCTATCAGATAATTCTCAGCACTAAGGTGCCTGTATTACTTTGAACTTCAATTGTTTCATCCTCGCAAATGATTAAATGGAGTTTTTCTGTTATCCAAAATAAATTTTATCTGTTAGCAGTAAGCTCTATGGAGCCGGTACTCATTTAAATATCATTTGTTTAAACCTCCGAAATATCTTAATGTTGGAGGTTTTCTCTTATACAGAATGTTTGTCATTTGTTTACTCTAAGCTCTTTAGAGTCTGTATGCATTTGAACTTCATTTGTTTCACTATCCGATATGCCGTAAAGTTAGAGGTTTCTTGTATCCATAAGCAATGTTGTCAGATAACTCTAAACTCGAAGGTGCTTGTATTCATTTGAACTTCAAATGCTTTTCTATCCTGTATGACTTAATGATGAAGGTTTACTTATCCTCAAAGACTTTTATCAGATACGCCTAGGCTCTAAGGAGCCTGTATTCATTTGTACGTCAATTGTTTTGCTGTCCGGTATGACTTAATTTTGGAGGTTTTATCTCATCCAAAAAGATTTTATCAGATAAGTTTAAGCTTTAAGGAGACTGTATTCATATGAGCTTCAATTTCTTTGCTATCCGGTATGTTTTAATGTTGGATGTTTTATCTTATCCAAAACGATTTTATCAGATAAGTCTAAGCTAAAAGAAACCTGTATTCATTTAACCTTCATATGTTTCAACCTCCGAAATAACTTAATACTGTAGGGTATCTCTGATACAAAATGATTGTCATTTGTTTACTCTAAGGTCTTTAGAGAATGTATTTATTTGAACCTTATTGGTTTTGCACTATGCGATATACCTTAATGTTAGTGGTATTTTTTTATCCAAAATATTGTTGTCAGATAACTCTAGGTTCTAAGGAGCCTGTATTCGCTTGAACCTCATTTTTTTAAGCCTCGCAAATGACCTGAAGGTGAAGGTTTTCCTTTATACAAATGGAGTGTTGTTCTTTAACTTTAAGCGTATGTTGTAGGTTTAAATCCTATATAAAAAGGATTGTCATTTGTTAGCACTCATCTCTGTAGAGCCTCTACGCATTAGATTTTCATTTGTTTCACTATACCGTATAACTTAATGTTGGAGGTTTTCTCTTATCCATAAAGATTTTTATCAAATAAGTCTGAGCCCTAAGGAGCCTGGATTCGTTTTAACTTCATTTGTTTTGTTATCCGGTATGGCTTAATGTTGGAGGTTTTCTCTGATGCAAGTAAATTTATATCAGAGAAGTCTAAACTCTAAGGAGTCTGTATTCATTTGAACTTCTATTGTTTTGCTATCGGTTTTGACATAATGTTGCAGGTTTTCTTATCCAAAAAGACTTTTATCAGATACGTCTAAGCTCTTAGAAGCCTGTAATCATTTGAACTTCATTTGTTTTGCATTCCATAGTTCTGCTTATTCTGCAATCTTTTGGCTATCTGGTATGACGTAATTTTGGAGGTTTTCTCTTATCCAAAAAGATAGTTATCTGTTAACTCTAAGCGCTAAGGAGCCTGTACTCATTTGAGCTTCACTTGTTTCATCCTCCAAAATGACCAAATGTTTGCGGTTTTATAATATCCAAAATTATGGTTATTTGTTAACTTTAAGCCCTATGGAGCCAGTTCACTTTTGAACTACATTTATTTTATCCGCCGAAATGACTAAATTTGTAGGTCTTCTCTTATACAAAATGACTGTCGTTTGTTAACCCAAAATTCTTTGGAGCCTGTACAAATTTGAACGCTATGTGTTTCGCGATCCGGTATGAATTAATGTTAGAGATTTTCTCTTATTCAAAAACATTCCGGGTAGTACCCAATTGCAGTCAATAAATACATACATACATACAAATAAGTCTAAGATCTCAGGAGTCTGTATTAATTTGAACTTCATTTGTTTTATCCTCACAAATGACTTAAAGTTGGCCGTTTTCCTTCATACAAAAAGATTATCTTTCAACCGTAAGCACTGTGGGTCCTCTACACATTTGAACATCATTTGTTTCATCCTCAAAACTGACATAATTTTGGAGGTTTTTTCTTGTCCAAAACGATTGTTATTTGTTAAGTCTAAGGTCTACGGAACCTGTACATTTTGAACACCATTTGTACCACTGTCCGTTATGACCTAATGCTGGAGGCTTCCTTCTTTCCAAACATATGAATATCTGTTAACTATAAGCTCTAAAATGTCTGCGCGGTTTTGAACTTCATTTATTTCATCCTCCGAAATGTTTGTCATTTCTTAACTCTAAGCAGTTATAGAGTATTGAGCAAGTAGGCAATAACTGCTATTTTTTTAAATTATGCACTGCGTAAATCGATATTAGTGTTAGCCAGAAACAATTGAATATCGAATGGACTTACGAAGAATACCTTAGTGTTGAGCAAGTGGGCAGTAACTGCTATTCCCTAAATTATATATGGCATAAATCAATATAAGTAGTAATCAGAAACAAGTGAATATCTACAGGAATTGCAAAGATTAACAAGAGTTGACCGAGTAGGCAATAACTGCTCTTTACGATATTCCTTACGACATAAATAAATGTAAGTGGTCGCCAGAAACAAGTGAATATTGGAAGGAATTACAAAGGATACCCAAGTGTTGAGCAAGTGGGCAATAACTGCTATTTGAGAAATTCTTTACGACATAAATCAATAAAAGAAGTAGACAGAAACATGTGAAATCGACAAGAATTACAAATAACACCAAATTGTTGAGCACGTGGGCAATTACTGCTATTTCCAAAATTATTTACATTAATCAATATAAGTGGAGCCAGAAACAAGTGAATGTGGGTTGGAATTACAGAGATTGTCACAGTGTTGGGCATTGTGGGATATAACTGCTAATTCCGAAATCCTTTACGGCATAAATCAATATAAGTGGTAGCCTGAAAGAAGTGAAAATCGACATGAATTCCAAAGAATACGAAAGTGTTGATCATGTGGACGTTAACTGCGACTTCTGTAATTCCTAACGACCTAAATCAATATAAGTCGTAGACAGAAACAAGTGGTTACTAACGATTTCATATTGGAGCTAGTAGATAGCTTGATAATTGCTTTAGGAATGGATAGCGGCCGTGGCATCTTTTAACGCAAATTTTGAATTAGGTCTTTGCCACTTTAGGAAACCACCTTCTTGGGAAAGCGTCCATAAGAGATGTAATGATAGACCAACTTATGCAAAACCTTACAAAAGAAAATTTCTAAGACTTGAACTTTGCTAGGGTTCTCAATCTTCATATTTACAGCTTAATTACTCATTTAAAACACGCACAAAATATTATTCTCCACCAATACAATCATAGTATATTACGTCGACCTCCTTATCATTCTGAACAGATCCCCATAGAACTTACTTGGACTAGCGAAAATATATTCGGTGGCTAATAAAAATGTTACGTTCACTATGGCGCATATAATTCAGTTGGCTGAAGATAAATTTGACAGAATTCAGCATTCGGTTGATAACAATGATGCAGCCTCGTGACGAAAATTAAAGCAGAATACCTATAGAAAGAAAGATAGCAGAAAATATTAATTCACTAGGGAGAGGACGGCAATGATGGTTCTACAGGTTTTTCAAAATGGGAGGATGCAGCGCATTTTGATATAGAGGAACAAATAAGACATGAGGAGGCCTCTTAACATCTCTAAAATACATCGTAGACTGCAATAGCACTTAACACAGGAGACCAGCCTCAAGGTAAGGGTACAAGCAGATCTCAGCATGCAGCAAGATAGATCTAACATCTTAAACCCCCCTGTATCAAACTACTGACTATGCCCCAAGGCGCATCAGACTGCCATCTCAAAGGAATCAAACTGTATTAATGATCAGAGACTTGAAGCTCTCCCGGCGTTGATTATGAATGGTTTCTTCTCGGGAGATCAGACAGGTAAGTGCTAAATCGCTGTCCGAGCTTTCGACGACGCACTCTGTCGGCACCATTCAGGATCTGGATGTAGTCAGCGAGCGAGGTGGTCTGTAAGTCCTTCCGTATAGTTATAAATACTGGATACGGCAAGCTCACATCCAGTTCCCTGATGACGGCGACGGAGTGCCTCGTTGAACGTTTGGACAGCGAACTAGCAATTACATGGTAGAACTTCCGAAAAGAAATCATGTATTAAAGGTCTTTTACACTCACTAAAATCCATGTTCCTCTGCCGGGTTTGAAATCGCGACTTCAGGAACCAGAGGCTAGCATGTAACTTACACAACACCAGATCAGAAACAGGCAAACAGAATGTAGAAAGAGCACTCCGATAGAAAGAGCATAATCATTTAAGTTCTTGTCTTTGTGCATTCCACCTCTGCAGCAGCTGAGTTTGGAAGCTACATATCTTATATCCGTAAATATCGTATATATGTACTAGTATTGTGACTTCGTGGGTTCGTAGAATTAAAAGTCCCAAGTTGCAGAAATTCAAAACGTTCTTTATTTCAGTAGAAATACGCGTACAGTAGCAGCAGCAGTAGCAGTAGCCTTTACAACTCTTGTTACAAATCCTGAACACGCTTGTCCTTAAAACTGTCCCCTGGGAAGTCGCACCTTCCTTAAATATAGTACGACTCATGTTACTAGATATTTGTGGAGCAAACAAGATATCGAATGTTCTGTAAGACAATCAGGATGTCATTAGAATATTTCGTTTATCTCTTGGGATGCCGTTTATCTCTGCGCTATGTTTATCTGCTCAGACAATCTGTTTATCTCCTCCCGGCTCCATCCGTCCCTTATCGCTCCCGCACCGTCCTTTGGTAAATAATGTGTTCACGACAGTAGTAACTGTTGACAGTGAGCGGTTTCAAGATTGCCAAAAAAAGTTAAGAAATAAACTCCTGCACCACCCGAAACCACAATCCAAGGATTAGGAGTACGATGCCTTATCCGTTAGGTCACGGGGACTACTATACACGGTGGCGTTACACATCAATAGATCAACTGCCGCACAGAGGTAAAGGATAAGGTAGAGAGACCGAGAGAGAAGAGAGGGGGAGAGAGGTAGGGAGGGGTTGAGGGAGGGAGAGAGCATGGAAATAATATAGCCTTTCCGCTTGTTTTACCATAACCCGTTAGCTATGTTGAACAGCTGTAAATGAAATTTGTCAGTTATATAAAAGAGCGTGTTAGCAATTCTTGCTGAAATTAATAAGCTTTTATATATGGAGGCACTTAACTTCTGTAGCTCTCAACAGCTCATTGCGTATTATGAGTAAAAGGTGTCTTAATGATGATGACATTCCTCTATGACCAGCCTGATGTGCTTTTATGAGCCCTAAATCTACGACACCTGACCACTTGTTGTATTCCCTGTGTAATAGACACGATGGTAAAGATATTTAACGGGTAAAAAATGCTAGGTACTGCGACGGGTCTGAACCAGTGACATAGGGACTCAGAGGTGGCATGTTACTTATGCAGTTTGTGTGCTTGACAAATTTATTTAACACAAATTTTATGCGTAATTATCTTTATAAAAGTGTATTAATATTGATTACTGGTAGTGTGCGGTTTCGAGATTACCAAAACGAAGCCAAAAAATAACCCCCGGCGGGATTCGAACCCGCAATCTTCGGATTAGGAGTCCGACGCCTTATCCATTAGGCCACGAGGTCTTGTGCGCACTTTCGTGTTATTTATACTATATCAGTGGAACCGCTGCTCTATTTAGAGGCTGAGACAGAGAGACGCACACAAAGAGAAAGAGAGAGAAATATTAAGGGAGAGGCATATAAAATAGCCTTTACTCATCTTATACAATGGACCTTGCTCTGTGGAATAGCCATACATAAAAGGACTCAGCTGTATACAGAATTATAACTATACAAATTTATGAGCATTCACTACTGAAATTAATATTGAGCTTTTATTTATGGGTTAACTATAATTTAAGTGATTCTCAGCAACCAATTTTATAGTGGGCGTGGTAGTCTTCTTAATTTTGATCAAAAGCGTTCTCAAGCTTGACGTTATTTGTCGAGCCCTAAATAAACGACAATTGACCACTGATATATTTCCCATTCGGCGGAAACCATGTCAAAGATTTTGACATAAAAAATTCGTCTTTTCGCAGAATTAAACCCTCACTTTCGAGAAAGTAATAGCTGCCCTGTTACTTACACAGTTTGTGTGTTTCACAGTGCTATAAAAAGAAAACGTTTCCTATATCCGTAATAATATATAGGAGTGTGTTAGCATTAATTGATAAAATTAATTTTGTGCTTTTTATGGGGCCGTTATAACTAATGTGGTTCTCAGCGGCACAGTGCACACTGGACGTGAAAATCCCTTTAATTTTGGACTTGCCCTCTATATCAGGCTTGAGGATCTTTTACATGATCTAAATCTACGACACTTGACCACCTGGTCTATTGCCCTTTCAAAGAATCATATTCGCTTGCACCTACAGTAGCATTCGCAATAAGATGAATTTTGTGAACGTTCATCTCGACCAACATGAACTACGTAGTATGATACTGCCTACTATGTACCAGAAAAGAAATTGTGAATATGGAACATCTATATTCATTTCAAGCTTAACAGATGTGCCCTGACGTCCCCAAATACTGGGAGGCTAGAGGTAGAGTGACTTGGTTGTCAACTACTGAGCATTGGACACAGACATACACACACATTTACATACTGTGACTTTGTGGGTTCGTAGAATTAAATGTCCAATGTGTAGAAATTATAATGTTCTTTACTTGCGTAGAAAAGTACTGCGTAGCAGCAGTATTACACCACATATCACAATCTACAGTACCAAGGTCGACGAAAATAACAAACGTTTTGATTACAACATCAGTTCTCGTTGCAGCACTTCACAGCCTTTTACTGCTTAGTCAGTGTTTTACAAAGCTCTTCTTACATGTCTTTACAAGCCCACTCTGCTGGCGTTTCACAATCTCTTCTATTTCATTCATAAATCTGAGAGATTTCTCGAACAAATAAGAAAAACAATTATTCTCTGTCACTCGAGATATCACTAGAACCTTCCAAACAGTGAAACCCTACCTCGGCCGGCAAGTCATTATCCGTTTATCTTTATCTGCCGGCTCTTTGTGTAGACTAGCCGTGCTATCGTAGATAACGACTTCGCAACACTGATCCCTATTCAAGGCTGGTCGTCCCGAACAACACAATCATAGTGGGCCAGACAGCCTTGTTGTAGTACGATCATCTTTTCTCGGGTCGTTTCGGGATGCGGTAGACCACGTTTGTTAATCCTCTTCAGCATCCGTACGGTCCTTGCCACGGCTGTTGAAGTTTCATGCCGCGTCCCTTTGTTCGCGTTAGGGCGGTACAACTAGACTAGGTCACCCTGCTGGAACCCTTGCCTGTTGACTTGCCTGAGGTATCGGGTCTTCATCCGGTCGCTCGCATTCTGGAGGATTTGACGAGCCATTTCATGCATGTCGTGGAAACGGTCCACCAGGTTCTCCAAATACTGAGTTGATGGCTGTTTTGCATTCGGGGGCTTCCAAAAGCCAGATCATAGTGGAGCCGTAACCCTTGGCCAAACATTAAGCTGACCTGCGTCATCCCAGTGGTGTTGTGTGTAGACGAGCGGTAGACCAGCATGAACAGTGGCACCTTGATGTCCCAGTCTCGCTGATGACCGGACACGACATTCCTCAGCTGTTCCTCTAAGGTTTTGATGTAATTTTCGACCATGCCACCCGACTGGAGATGTAGATATGTTGTGCGGGTATCGTTCACTCCAAACCTTTCCAGTGCCTCCTTCATCAGGTTGAACTCAAAAGTGGTGCTCTGGTCACTGTGGTGCTCCCCAAATCGGCCGAACACTTGCTCCACGAGGCAGTCTGTGATTGTCTTCGCTTCCTGGTTCAGGATGGCATACACCTCCGGCCACTTGGTAAAGTAGTCCACAACAACCATCAGGTACTTTTTTCCTTGGTCGGACACTGGTAATAGTCCATCTCTCTCGACGGCGGTCGTTTCGAATGCCGATCTGACGTTATACTGCTGCATGCGAGCCCAGCACCTAGTCTGGGGGCCGCGACCCACCGGCACACACGTGGCATTGACGGGACCATCTCTCAGCGTCTGCTCGGTACCTCAGCCAGTAGTAGCGCTTTCGGAGTTTGTCGATAGTTCGGTTTGCTTTTAGGCGTCCTCTTGAAGTACCGGCGTGCTCTTCCCCCAAGACCTCCGAGGTCTTAATTCGGGGAAGTACCAACTGTTCTCTCTGGGTTTTCCCATTGGACGATTCCCACACCCGGAACAGCACGCCCTCTCTTGTGTACAGATTGCCCCATAGGGCCCATTAAAAATTTTAGAAGGCGCTCCTCGGTGCGATATCCTCCCAGGTTGGTCTTGTCCCTGCTTCCAATTTCCTCAAGAGTGGCCCCACATCTGCCTTCGCCAGGTGCTCCCTCCTCAGGCCGTGCTATCCCAGCCATTCGCAGGCAATGCCGTGACTACTCGGACAGCTGGGGCACGCTCTTTCTCTTCCACTACTGTACCTTGGCCGCACGCCCCTGGGCAGGGTCTTTGGGACATGGAGTCTGGGCTACCGATGCTCTTCCCTCTACGATGTTCAGTGGTGAAGTCGTACTCCTTCAGCCTCTGTACCCAGTGTGCCGTCTGGCCTTCCAGGTTTCTAAAGCTTATTAGCCAGGTTAGGGCGGAGTGGTCAGTCCTCAGGTGGAATGACTGACCATACAGCTACTTGTGGAAGTGCTACGATGTCTCTACTACCGCCAGTAACTCTCGCCGTGTGACGCAGTAGTTCTTCTCCGCCTTCGATAGTATCTTGCAGTAGTAGGCTATCACATGCTCGTGGCCGTCCTGGACTGGCATAGGACGCCTCCAATGCAGTGTTCACTGGTGTCGGTGTCCACAATGAAGCCGCCGCCTGGTTATGAAAATCGATAATTGAGGCACTGCACAGGGTCTTCTTCAAGTGTCGGAAAGCACCGCCGCGTCATCTGTCCACACTTAAGTTCGGTGTTCGTCTGCCAGGCGCCTGAGGGTTTTGGCAGCGTTGGAGAACCCCTCTATGAAGCGGCGGTAATAACAGCACAGTCCCAGGAAACTGCGTAACTCTCGCTTATCCTTTAAGCGAGGCCAATCTCTCACAAACTGTGGCTTCTCCGGGTCTGTGGCCACTCCGGTTGGTGAGACTATGTGGCCCTAGTGGTTGACTTCCTTACGGAAGAGCTGGTATTTCTTTGCAATTAGCTTAAAAATGGTCACCTGCAGTCTCTGTAGCAATTTACTCAGATTCTCCAGATGGTCTTCCATGGTCTTACCGACGATGATGATGGCGTGCAGGTATAGCAGGTAGGCGTCATAAGTCAGTCCTGTCATCGCCGACTCCATGAGGCGTTGGAAGGTAGCTGGTACGTTGCAGAGCCAAAACGGCATAGCTGCGAACTGCCAAAGCCTTTGGCGTGTCGAATATGCAGTCTTTTCCTGGTCTCCCGGGTCTAGAGCCACCTGCCAGTGACCCGACTTCACGTCCAGGGTCCAGAACCCCTGTGTACCAGTTAGCATGTCCAGGGTGTCGTTAATCCGGGGTAAGGGGAAACAATCCTTCCGGCTGACAGCGTTCAGCTTCCTGTAGTCCACGCAGAAGCGTAGCTCGCTGTTCTTCGTCACGAGGACTACGGTGGAACCCCAAGGGCTGTCAGACTCTTCAATCACTCCCCTGGATTTCATGTCATCTGGCATATCCCGTACCACCGCTTGTTTCTCCAGCCGGAACGCGTAGAGGTGGTTGCCTAATAGGCCAGGCGTCTCCGCTGTCGATGCGGAGAACCACTTTATCCGTGCGGCAGTAGTCGCTGTTTCTTTGGCTGATGACGCGCTGGTATCGCCTCAGCAGTCGTCGAACTTTCTGCAGCTGTTCTGCGGTCAGGTGTTCGTCTGCCCTCTCCAATAAGCCTTCCAGCCGGAGCCCCAGTTGTTGCGTCGGCACAGTTAGAATTGCGTTTTGTGGAAGTAAGACGTGGTATTATATTCCTAATGGACGGTATTCACTTTGAAAGGGGCTACAGTATGCAGCAAGCTTTAGCAGTTATATAACAGTGATAAACTTAGTGATGGGTTTTACCAGTTTATATGCAAAGAACATGCAAAAGTAAAATTGTTTTGCAATTAGTGTTCATTATCTCAAGTGTAGAATGAGTAGAAGAATATTTACAACAGCATTTTTTACAAAGTGATATTGCACATCATTATAAAAGATTGCAGTATCTCTATATTGCGTGAGCTAAACGTGAGCAAACATATGAGTCAGATGGAGAATGTAATGTTATGTCGGCATGTTCGCCATAGTAGTTCAGTGGTTTAGGGCAACCGCACGGAGAGCGTGCGATCCGTGGTTCAAATCCCGAGAATGGCAGTGAATTTTTTTAATCTGGCTCTACTCATTCAAACCTTAGCCTACACACGGCTAGTGTGAAGGAAATGATAATTTCCATCAGTATTCATAAAAATACATCCTAAAAATTGTTTTATGATAAATGAAATATCTATCTCTAATTTTATAAGAATATACTCAGAAGAATTCCTCATTTTTAATGACTTTTGTATAATTGGTAAACTATACACAAAATATTCAAGAACATCTCAGCAAACAAGTCAGGTAAGAAGACGATTAGACATCGACGTTTCCTGAGCTTAGACCGCTCCGATCATCTGGATATTGTTGCCAGACGCATGTTATTTGGCGGGAGAGAGAGAGAAAGATGGAGAGAGCAACCGAGTAAGAACAGACCGATAGCCCCAAGCCACGCCTACATTTGGAAGAACGCTTGACGCTGGCCGAGGGAGAGAGGGGGGCGGGGAGAGAAAGAGCCAGAGAGATGTCTGAACAGTTCCCTCTCCTTCGTGAAAGGCTGTGTAGGTTCGGTAAATTTAGAGAAACGATGCTTTGGTTGTAAATAAGAAAGAGGCAAGCTGAGCGTCTAGTCGAGAACTGTTAACTGCAGTGTGGTCGTGTGGCTGACGGCCTTGCAGATTGGGTTTGTGTGTTACGTCATTCTGGTGGTCAGTGTTGCACAGTGTCTTTTAACTTGAAAGAAAGAGCGTTTCGAATTTCTACAAATTAGAACCTTAATTCTACGAAACCACAAAGTCACAATATTTATAAGAAAAATTATGAACACTAAATAGATATAACACAAAAATCAACAAAGAAAAACACTACCAATACTAACATTACTGAACAAATGACTGCAGTAAATTAAATGCCAGGTCAGGAGATAGCGTGAGTGTAGTAAACTAATTAGGTCCGAGAAACAACTACTTCATTTGATGATCAAGGTGTATATATCTGTGTTTTTTAAGCCGACTGCTTTCCATTTTTAAAGCCGGTTTCCCAGAGGAGCTGAACTGGCATTCAATGTACTGTAAAAAGTCTTTTGTTCAATGTTGCGAGTATTCGTAATGTTTTACCTTTGTTGATTTTTATGTTACATCGATTTAGTGTTTATAATATTTTCTTAAATATCCTGATGACGGAGCCATCTACCCTCCCGAAAGTGCATTCCCAATCGTCTTTTTATCTGCTTATTTCCGGAGTATATCCCAGGAAGGCTTCAGGTCTTATCTATACAGAATGTTACCACAAAAAGTGTAGGTCTCATTAAAATCCACATTTTATGTGCTATAAGCAATTTTGTGTGTACTTAACCGTCTCTGAGATATTTGTTGTTATTGATTTGAACTTCTAATATTTAGACAATGCCATCGGATTAAGTGGGCACGCTCTTAACGTCACCAGCGTCGCCGTTGCAGCCGCTTCCCTCCTGCTTAGTTTTCCAAGCGCGAACCGTCTTGTACTTCGATAAAATTAAGACGAATGGATAAAGACAACCATCACTGTTTCAGATATTACAATACTGAATTTCCTTGATGTTATTTCCGTTTTCAAAGAAGGTGTTGCAGACATTCTCTTTGTGCTCGAAGATAAGCATCACAGAATAGATTTTCATACACATGTTGGAGTTTCTGCTTAGATCTCTTGCTTAGTCCTTCCCTATATTATTTTGCAGTTCTTGTAATGCTCAAGGTTTAGAATTATGCATTTTGTAATTCCAAAGTGAGAGGTGCATTCAAATTAAAGCACCTCCTCTTTTCAGGAATCGGACCAAATAGGAATTTAAAAAAATACACGTGGACATTTTGTGAATGAGTGACAGAGATGGCAGAGATCTGCAGCGCATAGAATTCTGATAGCAGTGACGAGAGTTAGGACTGCTTTGATACTTAAAATGGCGGAGTTTTCGTTGCAAGAACAGCGTATAGTCATTGTTTGCTCCATTTTCCTTGTATGGACCTATTGAAATTCATCGACAGTTGAGTGAGGTATGTGGTGATGGGACCATGTAAGTGTCTAATGTGCGTTCTTGGGTGCGACAGTTCAATGAACGACGAACATCGTGTGACAACAAACCAAGACAGGCACTGCCTCGAACCTTCCGGTCTGACGACATGATCCTGCGAGTGGAGAACGTTGTTTTGTAGGATACCGAGTGAACACTTTCAGATCTTCGTGCAGGATTGTGTGCATAGATCCCACGGAAACGCCAATGTTAAAGGCGATGACCGCAACTGTCTTAGTTTGTTGTCGCACGATGTGCTTTGTTCATTGAACTGAACACTGCTACGGGAATTTTAATGCTGAAGATGTGGTACGGTATTATCCTCACCTGTAATCCTTCCGCGTTGCGTCTGGAGTTGGTGGTTCAATTCAGCCCTTCGAGAGGAAAATGACGAAGTCACGGGTTACTAATGTTCTCGATCCCAGTCTTCTGTTCAGATCTGGCACTCAGATGTAACGATGCCTCTAGACGATCTCCGGCGCTGCTCCAGGCGGTGTATGAGAACTATGATAACACAGGCGTGGTCTCGAGGCAGGGAATTAACTTCTATCTTCTGAAAAAATAATTCCATTTTTACATTAGTATAATTTAATTGTTTTAATTCGGGGTAAACACACCGTAACGTGGATATACATACAATCAAAGTAATAAAATGGTATTTACCCAGAAATTGTAAATTGAAGTTTATAATTTATTTAGATTATAGAACATAATTTACATCTTTACTACACGAGGTTCTGATACAATTGTTCGTCCGCTCACTTCAATAATTCCAAATGCGAACCACGCCTTTCTACTTCGCGGTCACTATCGAGATGCTTTTCACTTCCACATACTTAATATAAACATTATAATTTTTTTAATTTTTTTATAATCTAAATAACGCTACCAAGTAAATAAACAAAACCCATTTTTGTGCCAAACAGAATCAACTATTTCAGCACCCATGAACGTACATTAGACACACCCATGGTCCCATCACCACATGTCTCACTCAACTGGCGATGAATTTCAATAGGTGTCACATCATGAAAATGGAGAAAACGAATGATTACACATTGTTCTTGCAATGAAAACGTCGCCATTTTAAGTATAAAAACACGGCGAACTCTCGCCACTAGAGTGCTATTCGCTGTACAGTGCTGCCATCTCTGTCACTCACAAAGACTGAAGGTGTATTTTATAAAATTTAGAAGTTCTTATCTGGTCCCGGTACTGAAAATAGGTGTTATGACTTCAACGAACCTCGTAAACATCGCAAGGCATTAACAAAGATGGAGATTTATGTTTTATAACCCGTTTGAGCATGAGAATACTGAACAAAGTATGTCTGTAGATCTTCGTTTGTTATATGCGGCGCAAGTAAAGAAGGTGACGCTACAGGGACGTAATACCGGAAACTACAATCCCAGCCTGAGGGTGGAGATGCCAGAGAGCGTGTCCCCTTACTTTGATGACCCTGTGCTTTTCTCGATACTGTGACCATTTGAATTCCTAAAATTAAGTCTAATTTTCAGAACTTCAAAATGCTCTTTATTTTCTTGGAAATACAGTTTGTATAGCCCAACAGGATGACGTAACTTAAACCAACACAGTCACTCGTGGCTTCACCACACGTAAACAAACAAAAGAACTCCCTTTTAAAACACTACATATACAGGTACAGTAAACTACTATTCAGTATAGTTCACACAGCTACACACACAAAAGACATCTACCTAGAGACTCCGTTCACGCCTAGCAGCTCCCGCACGACTGCGTGACAAGGGTGCCCACCACCGCATTTATACACGAGCCACTGTTTCTCGAAAGTTGCCGAAGACAGACGATATTTCCTGAGGTAGCGAGAACACCATGCAATTGTCTGTCTCCTTCTGCCACTGTTGCTCCCTCTCCCTCCCTCTCTCTCTCTCTCGACAAGTGCCAAGCGCTCATATCTCTGCAGCCGTGGCTTGGGCGCTATCTGTTCTCTTTCACTCCCCGCTTCTATCTCTCTTTGCTCTCGTCCACGCAGCAAAACAATGCCTCGTAGCAATACCGAAGGTCGTTGAAAGATTTGAAGCTCTCACGGTGATGATTATTAAGTAGAGATTCTCGGGTTACCAGCACAATGCTGCTCGCGCTTTCGGCCATATTAACTGTTGACCTCCTTCAGTAAGTGTAGTATAAACATTTATACAGTAAACATGACCGAAAGCTCGAGTAAGTTTGTGCTGGTAATCCGAGAAGCTCTACAGAAAGTCGTTGTTCACCTTACCTTTACTGTTACGTTTCATGGTGGGACAAACGATAGTGGATAAATATTTAAATAGCTTTGGGAAAGGAATAGTGTGGGTATAAAAGACGAAGGCAGAGTTTGATTTTGATTTTCCTTAAGTTTTCTTTTTGGCGTGCTTAGTACTCGTATTTAAGGTTTTAGTTGTATTCATTAATACTTACACGCTGCCATATTGTTATGGTTTTGTTTAATATTACAAACAAACTTATAGTATCTCTTGTTGAGATTGGTAGTTTTAATCACACTTTTTAATTAATTATGGATATTCTGTAAATATTTTATTGATATCTTGCTTTTGCGAATACTTTTTGTCTTAAAGTCATATTTTCTTTATTTAGGGAGTTAGGTGTTCATGATTTTTCAAAGTATATTGTCACCCAAATAACGGAAGGCAGGACCAACTGGCAGCGAACCTTTTAGACCACGCCAACCACTTATATTTCAGCGTTAACAAGGGGATGGTTGGAAAAGCATCATTAGCCATCTCTTTCCCCTCCCACGGACCTCTGGAACAGTCACGAAGATTCACTGAACCGCGAGACGTCCAGAAACGGCGATCTTCTCCATATAAGGCCTGCAGTGGACGAGTCAAAGAGTTCATGGCGAGCAGCTGTGAGGAGCGCCGAGTGAGCCAACGGACTGGAAGACTGTGTACGTGTATCAGAGGAGTTGTACGTGATTGTAAGCTTGGAATGGACCTGTGACAGACGAACTGGTGAATTGTAATTGTGTGCGCTAAGTAATTCTATGTTGTCGGCAAGTCCTCCAACTGTAATTCGTTGGAAATAAAGAACATTTTGAGTTAGTGCAATTGGAATTTTAATTTCACGAACCCACAAAGTCACAATATATTTAGTGTAAATGTGATGTGTTCCAGACTCATATCAGCTTAACCTTAATGCTTTCCTAAGTCTTACATTACTTGGATCGAGTAAGTGAGTGTGTTGTGTTTTAGGACCCGTCGACAACGAGGACATTTGGGCCCGTCTTGGATCGATAAATCAGGGCTTCATTTGGAATTCCCTTTTTATTCGTTCTATGTGTGAGAGCAATTAACTTTTATAATTTCTAATTCTGTCATTCAGATTTTCCTTTAATTCTTTTCTAATTTAAATTGGTCTCTTCTATTACAGCCCTTTACTGGCCTTTGAAATTTAATTTTCTGTAGCTCGAAAGTTAAATTGTTCTCCTTTCGTATCCAAACTGTATAGTTCTAAACTCCGAATTATTAATAATTTCTTCGTTTCATCCTTTAAGTATTTAGGAGCTCATATACTTACACATACTGAAATGTTAACTTTATACACATAATTTTCATGTCATGCTTATACATGCGCAATTAACAATTATTATTTGCTCTGTAACGAGATTATTATGGTGGTGGCGGTAAATTTACATAAGTATGTAAGAAAATAAAACAAGAATACCTAAGCTAGGATCTTACTGGTATCTAGTGTACAATATTGATAGGTAACCGGCTATATAAATGCCGTTTCGGCCGCCAAATATGTATTAGTAACCAAAAGAACCTGTAACATTCTTCTACTTTAATTAAAGCTTCAAAGTATTCTAGTTCTATATTAGCATTGTACAATAAAAATACCTCAACTATTATATAACACATTCTACATTTCAGATCAAAATTTATATAATGCATGTCATCCATACCACTCAAACATTTATACTAAACGGATACAAAACGTCAACATCTCAGAGTTCTTAAATATCTGACAGCCTCTGAGCTACATGTTAGAGTGTTATAATACTCTTCAACACGTCTCTTGTGGAAATGCTAAATCTTTTTGATGATGCTCTTAGGATTGCCGGATTAGATCACGGCCTAAACAACAATTATTAATTCTTCTTCTGTAAATTCGACGAATTTATCTATGCCATACGAAATGAAATCGTTACAGTAATATGTTAGATCACAGCTTAAACTACAGCTGTGGTGAATGAGTTTCTTTTTATATTTTAGAAAATGATTAAGGTTTTGGTTATCTGAGGCTAAAATGCGTTTGTAAATATAAAAATAAAGCTAAAGTGTATAACGTTATTAATATTTTGCATCCATGCCTTATTTCTGCTTGTTTTTATTAACCAACAAAACTAAACTTCTGTCCTGCCATCTGTTGGGCATATACGTAGGTACTAGTACAGAGATGTGCACCAGATAGCAGACTGTCTACATACGCTTACAGAAGCCACCGTTGCACCTCCATCGTAGCTTTTGACACACACACAACCACACACACACACACACACACAAACACACGACCGGACATTGTAGATCTGAATGTCAGACCTTCGGTCTCAAGCCAGATCAGGGCTAGGCCCTCTACTGGCAGTGGAGTGTTTTATAAGGAAGGATAATATACGGCAGAAGATGAGTTTGGAGGTATATATAAGCCATCGGATGTATTATTTTATGTACATAGAAGCAGTCGCGGGCGTTTGTAGCGCACAACAGGATAGATGTCGTACTCACCTAGACCACGCGTTTTGATAGAAGGAACGTGAAAGGGTGTGGATGTAGTCTGTTATTGCGGGGATACGTAGGTCACGTCGGATAACTAGATTTGGGATGTACCACGTGGAGTCTGTAACAGTGCGGAGGAATGGGGATTGTAGAACTTGAAGGCGGTGTAGGTGAGACTTGGCTGCTACTCCCCATATTTCACTGGCGTGTGTAATGGCTGTCCGGAGTACTTGCTTATACAGGAGCAGTTTTGTAGGTTGCAGCTTTTGAGGAGCGCTCTGCACTAGTAACTGCGTTTGCCAACAACAGGTGGCAGGACTGGCGTCGTGTTTTTTATTTAAAAAGAGCAGAAATAAAGCATGTGATGAAAAATGTGAATAATGTTATACACTTTTATTTGTATTTAGATTTCCAAACTCACGTTGGCAGCAGATAAGTCAAACTTTAATCATTTTCTAAAATATAGAGAAACATATTCTCCAAGGTTGTTTTTAAAGCTGTGATCTAAACTATAGTCTGACTTTAAAAGAAGGTACGTGAAGGTCATCAAGCAAGGGACGCCAAGGGTAACAGGGAAAGATAGTTGTTATCGTAACGTAAACAAATGTTGCCCGATTGGTTAAACTGGTGAATCACATACTCTGATAGCTCGAACCCTTGATTATGTTTCAAGTATTGAGAGGATACAGAGGGAGGATATCTACATTACTTCCTGTCTGCTGTTGGGCAACATTGTGAAACCTCATGTGGAGAAACGAATGATATGTATTTTACTTTGTTTAGTTGAATACAATGTTTTCACTATAAACAATAATCCTAGAAGAAAATCTCACAAAGTGTTAGTGTTTTCCTGATCTTCAGCCTATCAGAAATGATCTCTGAAATCCCTTCACTGTGATTCAATTCTTCATAGAAATCCGATTCCTGGAGAAAAAAATGCACGTACACACAACTACATCGGTCGACAATCTAGAAAGCGATTGAGTATCATAGAGAGAGAGAGAGAGAGAGAGAGAGAGAGAGAGAGAGAGAGAGAGAGAGAGAGAGAGAGAGAGGCGACGTTGCCGCTTGTTGCTGCCACCTGCAGAGTTGGTTAGCATTGTGTGTACGAAGGTGACTCGGTTGCGAATGCAATGGTTATTATCATCATCATCATCATTACTATCATAATCATTACTATTATGATCATGATGATCATGATCATCATCGTCGTCGTCATCGTGATGGTGATGGTGTTGGTCATTTTTATTTTTATTATTATTATTGCTGTTGCTGCTGCTCCAAAGAAAACTTACAGTACCCTTTCGAATAGGAATCATATGCAGTATACTTTTAACCCATTAACACAAAGTCTTTTATCTTGGAATTTGAATCTGCAATATCTTTGGAATGTATTGAACCTGTAAAAACGAATCCAATGTCCTCTATTAGTGACTTCGAATCCGGTATTTCCATGTTCTTAATGCATCACTTAAGTACATCTACAACAATATAACAAAGAGAATAAATTCCTATATAAATACGCGCGCGTAAATATATTTGTGTGCATTTTAATAATTCTAATAATAATCTTTCCCCGTTTAAAAGCATCGTTCTCTGGGACGGACATATGCTGTAAAAGACTTTACTGTTCTAATTTATAGATTAGTGAAGACCTAAAAGGATTTACAAAGTCCATGTACTGGAATGCGGAAAAGTTCCAGTTATAACAAGTTTTGCAGAAGGAACTGATACTTCATTGACAGTGCTATGGAGTATCAAATAATTAATTTACTGAAAACGCAAGAAAAGTAAGACGACACGGATACTCGTTCTAACCATCTTAGTAATTCACGTTATCTTAGCAACTAAGAAAACGGAAGAAAAATGACAGAGATTCAAAAAAGAGATAAAACAAACAAAAGGGATATGGAGGTACCCACAGGTTTACAATTGCAAAAGGACAATCTAAATATTTGAACAGTCCCCAAATTCGAACATTTTGCTGCATTGCCTTTTTTATGCTAGAATTAGGTACCTTAGAAGAATATGGTAAATAATTGTGTAACGGTGGAAAACTGTATGCAGCTGACATTCATAATTAGCAGCTTGTAGGAAATGTATCATTCTGAAAGCGATTAACTTTCGTGCCCGGGAGTGGTGGATCTTAATAACCAGTATCTTCATCTCCGTTTTCTGATAGTAGGGTTTCTATGTTTATAAAACAACGTACATATTGAGACTATAATGAGGAGGAGGTACACATGTAAGTATCACTTATTGTAATTTTTTGTAAGGAAAATACTGGATCAAGACCATTAGTTCCCCAAAAGGAATCTATAAGTTATGCGGTATTTCCAGAACTTTTAAAATAGACACGTAGTATTGACTTAGTCCTAATAATGGTTTTAATATTTTAACGTTCTTATGCTTTCAGTTGTAGATTCCTTTTTAGTCTGTGATACCATATCGGAAGCTTTTGGAGTAACTTTTGGTGTAAATAACTTCATAGCTGATTTAAGAATTTTCCATACTGTGACTTTGTGGGTTCGTAGAAATTCCAATATCACAATCTAAAACACCAAGGTCGATGACGGTAACAGCTTACTCATCTTCGACTGTTTACAGCAGTCTTGTTACATGTCTTTACAACTGTGTACTACTCACGACTGACCCTTTACGAATCGTCGCTCTCTTAAATACCTCATTGATAAATTCGAGAGATTTCTGGAGCAAATAAGAAAAACAACTATTATCTGTCAATCGAGATATCACTAGAACCTTCCTTACGTGAAGCCCTATCTGGGCCGGCAAGTCATTTATCTCAAGTGCTATGTTTACCTGCTTATGCTAGCCTTGTCCGTCTGTTATCTTTATCTGCAGGCTCTCTGTGTACTCAAGCCGCGCTTATCTCTCGGCACCGAAATTTCTGTGCTTTGCGCCCCGACAATACATATATTTACACTGAATTGTCAATTCTGTCTACTGAGTATTTTTATGAATTTATCGGAGTTTTATTTTTAGAAGACAGATGCTGGATAACTGTTTTCTAGGTATGCTGTATTATTTCCGTCCATTATATTTATTCACTGCTTAAGAGACCTACCCTGTCGAAGCACATTACAGGTGTATTAATTTATCTTCACAGAAATCCTGTGCGGTAGGGATGAGTAGCAACTGTGGTGGGGATAGTGCACCTATCGCCACAATGCGTCACACCCGCAAGATTACGAGAGGGGAGGGAGGTGCATAAGGTGTCTAAAAACAAATTTTATTTGCGATTCAGTTTCAACCTCCCAATATCTTAATGTTAGAGGTTTTATCTTATACAAAATGTTTGTCATTTGTTAACCCTAAGCTCTTTAGAGCCTGTATTCTTTTGAACCTCATTTGTTTCACTATCCGATATGCCGTAAAGTTGGAGGTTTCCTTTTATCCAAAAGCATTGTTGCCAGTAAGTCTAAGCTCCAAGGACCCTGGATTCATTTGAACTTCAATTGTTTTGCTAACCGGTATAACCTAATGCTGGAGGTTTTTTAAACAAAAAGACTTATCAAATACGTATATGCCATAAGGAGCCTGTATTCATTTCAACTCAATTGTGTTGCTATCCGGTAAGACTTATTGTTGGAGGTTTTGCCTTATGCAAAAATATATTGTCACCAAATTATCGGAAGGCACGGCGAGCTAGTAGCAGCAGGGTAGGAACAGCAGCCGGCAAGCACTCGGTCCCGCCTACCCATATTTCTTGTAGTGGTAACGAGGGGGATGTTTGGAAAAACATCATTAGCTATCACTTTCCCACTCCTTGACGTCTAGAACCTGCAGGATGATTCACCGAATCGCGATACTTCGAGAAAAAGCGATATTCCTATAAAAGGAGCTGCAGTTGATGAGCGAGTTCAGTTCTGGTCCAGCAGCCGTGAGGAGCGCCCAGTGAGCGAACGGACTGTGTACGTGCATCGGAGGAATGTACGTAACTACGTGCAGTGAACCCCTGACAGACGAACTGGTGAATTGTAATTGTGTGCATTACGTAATTCTGTGTAATCGGCAAGTGCTCCGATTGTAATTCGGTGGAAATAAAGAACATTTTTGAGTGGTGCAGTTGGACGTTTAATTTATCGAACCCACAAAGTTGCAATACTCATCAGGTAAGTCTAAGGTCTAAGGAGCCTGTATTCATTTGAATTTCAATTGTTTTGCTGTCCGGTATGTCTTAACTTTGGAGGTGTTCTCTTATACAAAAAGATTTTTATCACATAAGTCTAAGTTCTAAGGAGCCTGGATTCATTTAAGCCTTAATGATTTTACTATTCGATATGCCATAATGTTAGTGATTTTTTCTTATCCAAAAATATTTTTGTCAAACAACTCTAAGTTCTAAGGAGCCTGGATTCATTGGAACTTCATTTGTTTAAGCCTCGAAAAGTACTTAAAGGTGAAGGTCTTCCTTTATCGAAAAAGAATGTTTTCCTTTAAATTTAAGACTATGTTGTAGGTTTAACTCCTATACAAGATGATTGTCACTTGTAAGCACTAATCTCGGTAAAGACTGTACGCATTAGATCTTTATTTGTTTCACTATTCCGTATGTCTAATGTTGGATGTTTTCTCTTATCCACAAAGATTTTCATCAGTTAAACCTAAGCTCTAAGGAGCCTGTTTTCATTTGAACTTCAATTGTTTTACTATCCGGCATGACTTATTGTTGGAGGTTTTCTCTTACCACAAATATTTTTATCAGATAGGTCTAAGCTCTAAGTAGCGTGTACTTCTGAGTGCATCCAGTCCCAATAGTACCTCCTCAGCCATCTTCGCGACGAACATCTATGGACGCACAGGAACTCCGTCGCTAGGCTATCTTCAGCAAAACCTCCATCTCCACAGGCAAAGCGTCGCCCGATGTCGCATTAGCTGGTATGGTCAGTTCGGCTTCCTTGTCGACAAACACTTGGCTATGTCAGGTCTGATGACGGTCGCGGCTGCCTCGGTGTGTACGAGCACGCCGTCTAAAAGCACGGCTACTCCCTCACACAACCGTCCGTGATGAGGCTGTCATCCATCCGTGAGCTGACGACGCGCAGTGTCACTCGAGGCGATGGCGATGGTGATGCCAAAGTGCCCCTCACCACGTCCGCCCATATCCGTTTTTTCGGCTGCTCTTCATGGTGTGGGCAGTCTCTCTCCCGGTGTACCGGTCGTCCACATTCCTATCACAGGCCACTGGGTCTTTGCCGGCGAACCTCGACTGGTCTTCGATCTACATAATAGCGGATACTCCTGGTTTGCGTCGTCGGGTTAGCCGTCACCTTGGCCGCTTCCATCCTCAATGTTGTGGTCGCCGAGCATTAGGCGCTGACGTACTTCGGTGTCTCGTACCCCATCCACGAATGTGTAGGCAGCCTCTTGAGATTTCCTGCAGCGTCTCCCCTGGCTGTTGTGACCTTGATTTTAGCTGGCTTAGGTAGGCTGCGATTAGGCGGTGGCTACCGAATCGGTTTCCACGGCTTCCCAGATGTCCTAGGGCACCGAAGCTGCCTGGACCGCGTTTAGGATTTCTGCGGCACGTCCCAGGAAGCTGGCTATTAGCTATGCGGCCTCTTTCTCTGGTGACCACTTGTGCTTGGGCACTGTGTCGAACTGGCGGCGAAAGTCTTCGAAAGTTGTCGCGCCATCGTATTAGGGAGGCTTAACGAGCACAGATGTGTCGCGTCTCGGCGGGTCGGCCATCATGCCCTTCAACCTCCTGCCGAGGATGTCCTCTACCTTGGCGTTAAGTGACTTAGTGTTGCTGTCGGCCTTTCCCTCCAGGTCGTTAACGCAGCTCGCCAGGTCCTCGACGCGCTCGCCCAACTCCCTGATGTCCTACTTTACGCCGGCCTACTGCTCCTCAAATTTGGCGACGAGGGCTTCGTTCGCAAACCTCAGTTCTGTGGTCATATAGGTGATCTTCAACAGAATCTTTTCCAATGTCATGTCCATCGTTTAGTGTTCCACTTGCTGACACCATATCCAAGTTACAGGAATTCAAAGTGTTCTTTATTTCCGTAAAAATAAATGCACAGGAGCAGGATGACATCACATACACAATTACAGTCTGCCAAAGTTGTTGACCAAAACAAAGAGCTTACTCATCTTCCAATGTTTTCAACAAATATTGTTACAATTCCTATTTACGGCTGTCTTTACAGCTGTCACCTGGCGAGTAACAGATTCCCTAAATATACAACGACTAATGTTACTAGATATTTCTGGAACAAACAAGAAATCGAATTTTCTGAAAGGCAATCACGATGTTAGTAGTATATTCCGTTTATATCTTTTTTCGTTTGGAACAACTTTTATCTCCGCGCTATACATATCTGCTTAGACAAGCTCCTTATCTCCGCCCGGCATCATCCGTCTCTTATCACTCCCGCACCGCGCTTTCATAAATAATGGGTTCGCGACAGAGTTAACTGTTGACATTGAGCGGTTTCAAGATTACCAAAGAGAAGGCAGAAAATAAACCCCGGTACGACAATAAACAAATATCCAAGTATTAGGCGTACGATGCTTTATCAGTTAGTTCACGTGGACTACTACACTCGGTCGTGTAACACATCAAAGGATCAACTGCCGCACACAGATAGAGGGTCAGGTAGAGAGACTGCGAGCGAGAGAGAGAGAGAGAGATAGAGAGAGGGAGAGAGAAGGGAGGGAGGGAAAGGGCTTGTAAATAACATAGCCCTGTCACTTCTTGTACCATAACTCGTTAGCTATGCCGAAAAGCTATAAATTAAAGTTCTCAGTTATATACGAAATTATAGTTATAAAAGCGTGTTAGCAATTCCTGTTGAAATTAATGAGTATTTATATATGGAGGCACTTAACTTCTGTAGTTCTCAGCAGCCCATTGGGTATTATGAGTAGTAAGAGGTGTCATAAAGGTGATGAGATGCCCCTATGTCCAGCTTGATGTACTTTTATGAGCCCTCAATCTACGACACCTGCCCACTTGGGGTATTCACTATTTAACGGACGCCATGCTAAAGATATTTAAAGGGGAAAAATGTTAGGTACTGTGACGGGTTTGAACCAATGATATCGGGACTCAGAGCTGGCATGTTACTTACAGTTTGAGGTTTACAATTTTATATAAAAACTCTTTATACGTAATTATCTTTATAAAAGTGTATTAGTAATGATTACTGATAATGCGCGGTTTCGAAATTACCAAAACAAAGCCAAAAAATTTTCCCCGGCGGGACTCGAACCCGCAATCTTCGGTTTCGGAGTCCGATGCCCTATCCAATTAGGCTACGAGGGCTTGTGTTCGCTTTCGTGCTCTTTATGCTATGTCAGTAGAATTGTCGCTGCACTCCAGTCAGAGGTTGAGCGAGAGACAGAGAGAGAGAGAGCGAGACTGAGAGAGAGAGAAAGAAGGAGGGTGAGAGATGTTTTAAATGAAATAGCCTTTTTGTTATACAATACTCTTTACTGTGTGGAACAGCCAAACATGCAAGGACTCAGTTGCATACGGAATTATGCCTATACAAGTTTATGAGCATTCAATTTTCAAATTAATATTGAGTTTTTATTTATGGTTTCACTATAATTAAAGTTATTGTAAGCGGCGAATTTTATATTGGAGGTGAAAGGCACCTTCATATTGATCAAAAGGGCCTTTGTCTAGTTTGAGCTGATTTTATGATCACTAATTAAACGACCCTTGATGACCTTATATATTTGCAAATCAACGGACACCATACTAAATATTTGACACCAGAAGGCATAGTCTTCAAGCGGATTTGGAACCTCCAACCTCGGGAAGGCAACAGGCGGCATGTCAGTTATACAGTTTGGGTGTTTCCAAGTGATACATAAAGAAAAGTTCTCCTATAAGCTTAATTATATTTAAACAAGTGTATTAGTTATAATTGGTTTGATAATCTTAACACATTTACACACACTGTATAGTTGTTCCATGTTTGGTGTTAATAATTAATTTACATGAACTTAGTGCAGGAAATATTTTCCTGTGGAAGGAAGTTTGGGTTCGAACAAACTTGTCATATCCTTTGAAGATCCTGGACCTTTCCACAGTAATTTCGGTATTCATCCGATTGTGCCAGATGTTCGTAATTGGTCACATATATCTGTTTCCCGCATAGGCTAGGATGTGTTCTTACGGGAAATTCTAGATTTCTAGAACAGAGACCTCACACTACCATTCGAGATAGGCAAACTCGGCGCCGGTATTTTGTGGTTGGGTGTTCACACACGCTATCGGGAATATTGCTTTATTTTCCTGTAATATGTATATTTTAGTAACCCCGATATAAGTTTATCTAAACATTAGCTAAGCAAGAACTTTGTAGACCTATATCTGTACTCCCTCAGGGGCCTGTTGCAAAAGGTCCGGGAATTGGCGATCCCGGGCTCCCGACCCAAACTGATACCCTCGATGAGGGTTCCTCTTAACGCTGAGGGCCAGGCAAACCCCCCCCCACCCACGTGTCCACCGTGCGTGGAGACCCGTGTCGGTGGAAACGTTTGTCCTGGTGGTTGAGGGATGCGCATCTGAGTTCGTTCCAGTCTTCTTCTGAATTCGGGGGGTCGCGCATTTCCAGTACACTACTTTGGTTTCTGCTTCGCCTAAATGGGAGTTTAGGGACTAACTCTACCCTAATCAATCGGCCAGGCCTAGGTACTGTACCGAACTCCAAAGTAAGTGGGATGGCGAGCCCGCTATATCTTCTGTGTAGCCCTGTCATCTCAGTGGGATGACCCCTTATTGGGCTCCATGGTGGGTGGGGAGCACTGGGGGATGAAATTTATTACATTTATTATGGTAAAACAAAACAATTATAAAAATTATTAGCAAAAGTGGAAGGTAATACCGCAGTGTATTGGTTCTCGCTATTTAGTTATTTTTAGACCTGACGACGGTCAGAAATTCAGTACCGAGTACCCGTTCGTTATCGAGAAAGGGCTTGGATAGTATTGCTAGTTCTGTGAAGAATGTACTAGATCTCGCAATGGTACACCCTGGTCGAAGCAGTTTCTTCAACACAGGCGCGTTGAATTGCATAGGACTCTGAACTCCTCGCGTGGTGTTCTAAACACCAGCGCATTTGATGGTATGTCCAATGAGGAGATATATGGAAAACTTGCCGGAACAAGGTGTGATTAATGTATGTCAAGTTCACCGCAAAGAACGAGTTGAACTAATGCCCATTCTTACCCTGTTACTTACCTTTGATCGGGAAGAACTCCCGAAAAGGATTAAGGCAGCGAATGAAGCTATTGAAGTGAGGCGGTATATACCAAATCCACTGAGGTGCTACAAATGCCAGCCCTTTGGCCATACAAGTGATTCTTGTACTGGATTTGCTACTTGCGTTGCCTGTGGGGAAGTGAAGCATGATAATGCATGTACTCCACCCACAACGTGCGTTAACTGCAGTGGTAATCGTTCATCAAACTCCAGAGAATGTCCCCGTTTCATGGAGGAGAAGGCGATCCAAGAGATCCGGGTAAGAGACAGGCTCTCCTGCGTGGAAGCCTGGAAACTCTTGCGTATTTGCCGGCCTTCTGTACCTAGGATCCTTACTCATAGTGCATTTGCGGCTAAGCCGGTACCTAGCCGCTAAACACAATACAAACTAGCGAAAAAAACGCGGAAGTAATATCCTAAAGATCAGTTACACAAAGATCTCAGACAAAGCAACAAAAAGCAACACGAACTATAGTGAGCACACCGACCAAGTCCAGTCCTAAGAAGAAGGTTTCAGCCAAGTTACCGCCGAAAGCACCTACTTCACGAACAAGTGAACCGGAAGTATATAATGTATCGCCAAGGTAATTTAAGACCACTTATCACAGAACGGACTTCCTCAAGGAAAATAGTAAGACCAGTGAAAGGAAAGCTACCCAGCACAAAAGTACGCGAAGATCTCCGTCATCATCTGAGGAATTATCTGGAGAGGGCCCCGATCGGCGACCTACATCTTTGCCGCTCGCAGTTTCCGATCCTGTCGAGAGACCGGATTTGAAGTTACCAGTGCAGAAGCCGACCTCTTCCATTGACTATGTGGAGCGAGTGGATACTGTCCTCTCTGCCCAAACAACAGTGACGAAAATGGAGGAAGAACCTGCTGAAATTGCTAGCCCAGCCCCAAAGAAAAGGAAGAAATTGGTTCGACCACCACTGGGCAGGTAGCTTTTTTCGTGGCAAGTTGATATTGGAATTAGTAATTTTTATGCATATGGGTATTTTATCGGTAGTATAGTTTTATCTGTATTTTACCCATTTGGACTTATTTATTTTATTGTCATTTTGTTTTAAACTCTTTTTAAAATTTTGAATAATTAATATCAATTGCTAGTGCCATGAAACAGTTTTTTGTAAGGTCGCTGATGACCACTGCAGTAGAGCGCACTTATACACATTATCATAATCGCCCTTATCTGTACAATTTATGGGACATGAATAATTCCAGTAAAGTTTTCTGTGTCATGTGCTTTACACGCCTTTTTGTTTACATTCTCATTACATTGGGATATACCATACATACGTTCATTAGTCTGGCTGTTTGGAAATATGAGGTACTCAAAATATTATTATTCAAAAATGTAGATTCCGTTCAGATATACAATTTCTGTCAAATAAGCTGTGCAAGTGTGCGTGTGGGGAGGGAGGGATGCGCGCGCGGCAGGCAAACCAATATCTGAGATTTTCCTTGCTACTGATTTTAGTATCCAAACACTTATACTTTCCTGAAATAGGAATTTATTATTAGTACTATAATCACCAACATCATAATCATCATTTCTTAGCCATATAAGTAGAACGAAATTCCAAAACCATCACAAAGAGACCATCTGTACAATTTGATTTAGATGAGGTGGCAGACCTCAAAATATGCGTACAACATTGGAAGACTCCATCTTCTGTTGTCAGGTGAGGAAAGGTAGGTTCACTTAGTAATTTACTTGGGAGAGGACGGCGATGATTCTACAGATTCTTCAAATGGGGAGGATGAAGCCCAGTTTGAAACACAGAAACCAATAAGATATGAAGCGCCCATTTAAGACGCCTAAATTACATCGTAGGCTGTAATAGCACTTAATACATGAAACGAGCCTCAAGGTAAGTGTACAAGCAGATCTCAGCATGCAGTGAGATCAGAGAGCTAATAACTTCCCCCCCATCACATAACTCTCTACTCCTTCAAGGTGTATCGGACTACCACCTCATATGAATCAAACTGTATTAAAGATATTTACTCGCAATAAAACCTATGGTCCTCCTCCAGGTTTGAAAGGGTAATTACAGGAACCAAAGGGCAGCATGTTACTTACACTACGCCAGATCAGATATACGCAAATAGACGACACACAAACACTCCGTTAGGTAGAGCATAAGAATCAAATAGTTCATTTCTTTAAACATGCCACACATGCAGAAGCTGAGTTTGGCAGTTAACTATGTAAAACTCTCTTATATCCGTAATTATCCATGTAGGAGTATTTAACATTTAGAATGAGCGGTTTCGAGATTACCAAAAATGAGGCGGAAAATAAAAGACGGCAGGTCTCGAAACCACAGTCACCAAATTAGGAGTGCGATGCCTTTATTGGGTCAAGAGTGCTACTATACACTGCCGTGTTAAAATACATCAGTAGAACAATTGCCGCACACAGATGGAGGTACAGGAGGAGAGAGACACAGAGAGAGAGAGGATATAAAATAACTTAGCCGTTTTCCTTCTTATCTCTTAGTTCGTTTGCTGTAAGGAACATTTATAAGTAAAGTAGTGGCTACATAGGCATTTACACTTATATCATCTTGTTGGTATTACCTGTTGAAACTAATAATGAGTTTTTATTTATGGAGGCATTTAACTTTTGTAGCTCTCAGGATTATATTGTTGTTGCATATTATGCGTATGTAATCATAACTTACTGTTGATAAGAAGCCCGCATGTCGAAATTGATGTGCTATTACTAACGTTTTATGTACGACACCTGACCTCTTGGTATATTTCCTAGTTAACGGGCACCGTACTAAAGATTTTTAACGGAAAAAAATGTTAGACACCGCGATGGGTTTGAACCAGTGACATCGGGACTCAGAGCTAGCGTGTTACTTATAGTGTGTGTGTGTCTCGTAATTTTATATAAAAACCCTTAATACGGATTTATCTTTATCAAAGTGTATTCATATTAATTATTCATAATGCGCGGTTTCGAGGTTACCAAAACGAAGCCAAAAAATAACCCCCGGCGGTATTCGAACCCGCAATCTTCGGATTAGGAGCCCGACGCCTTATCCATTAGGCCACGAGGGCTTGTACTCACTTTCGCGATATTTATACTATATCAGTGTAACTGCTGCTCCATTCAGAGGCTGAGAGTGAGACAGAGAGACCCACACAAAGAGAGAGAAAGAGAGATATTAAGGCAGAGGCATATAAAATCGCCTTTTCTCATCTTATACAATGCACCAGGCTCTGTGGAACAGCCATACGTAAAAGGACTTAGCTGTATACGGAATTATAACTATACAAGTTTATGAGCATTCATTTTTGAAATCAATATTGAGATTTTATTTATGGCTTAACTATAATTTAAGTGATTCTCAGCAACCAATTTTATACTGGGCGTGGTAGTCTTCTTAATTTTGATCAAAAACGTGCTCAAGCTTGACTTTATTTTACGAGCACTAAATAAACGACAATTGGACTATTATATGTTGCACATTCAACGGAAAACTTGCTACAGATTTTGACATAAAAATCGTCTTCAAGCAGGTTTAAATACTCAGTCTCGGCGTGTTACTTATTCATTTTGCGTGTTTCAGAGTGATATATAAAGGAAAATTTTCCTGTATCCTTAATTAAATTTATAAAAGTGTGTTAGTAGAGAAAACTAATTTTGTGGTTTTTATGGGGCGATTTTATCTTATGTGATTCTCAGCGGCCCGTTGCACACTGGCTGTGAAAAACTCCTTAATTGTGCACACGGCCTCTTTATCAGGCGGGGCCCAAATGACCTTGTTGTCGACGGGCCCTTAAACACCACACACTCACTCACTCACTCTTTATCAGGCTTGAGGTTCTTTTACATGACCTACATCTACGACAACTGACCACCTGGGTTATTTCCTTTCAAAAAACCATATTCGCTTGTACCTATGGTAGCATTGGCAATAAGACGAATTCTGTAAACGTTCATCTCGACCAACATGAAGTGGGTAGGGTGGTAAGTGTTGGTAAACATAGTTTACACATGAGTAGAGAAAGTAATGTGAGTACAACTCATCATATTCTCTGTCTAGTAAGATTTTGTTTATGTTTTAAGTTTTATAGTTACGTAAACGTAATGCAGAATTAAAAGATCTTCAAAGCATATTTTCACAACATATAAGACTTCATTTGTTATAAAAATATATTTTATATATTGCAATTTTCTTAAAATCATTGGAACTATTTGACTGTTTGGTACTATGAGATAGAAAAAATCTTATTACACAAAGTATGTAATTTCATTTAAGTATAGAATTTCCATCAAATAATGGTGTGTGTATGTGTGTGTCTGTGAGGTGGATAAACTAATTTAAGAGACATTATTTGTTTCTGATTTTGGTTTGGAAACATTTGTGCTTTATAAAACCACACAAGGAAATAAAAACTCAACATTTCTGCAAATTGCACAATACCCTAAGATAACTCCAAAGCTACCAAGAAATTCACCAATTGTCATCTTTCGTCTCATAATTGCACATGCTTATCTGAACAACCATCTTTATAGGATTGGACTTTCAAACTCAGCATACCGCCTACAATGTACCAGAGCAGAAATTATGAATATGGAACATCTAGAATCATGGCAAGCTTATAAGTTGTGCCCTGACGTCAACAAACACTGGGAGGCTAGAAGGAGAATAACTTGGTTGTCAACTCCTGAGCACTGGACACACACACACACACACACACACACACACACACACACACACACACACACACACACACACACACACACACACACACACACTTAAGTGTCCAAAGAACCTTTTTACTTTGGCTTGCACTTATTTCAGCAATAGGAAAACAACATTATCAATAAATAATTACACGGCCCTGTAAGAAGTCCAGAAAGGGTGTCCTCAAGGATCCTGCTGCGTTCCAGGGTTTTGGAGTATTATGTACAGCAGTATGTTAAATCTACAGTTCACTAGAAGAACAAAAGAGATTGCTTTTGCAGATTACGTTATCATCTTAATAAGAGGAACATCCAAACTCGAAGCATAAAGCATAGCGAACCAGGACATACTGAAGATCCAGAATCGGACCACAGACAACAAACTACAATTCAATGGCAAGAAACCGCAGACTCTGTTTATCTCCAGGAAGAGAAAAAAATGATAAAGAAATTAGCATTTACTTAAATAACAAGAAACTCAGACAAACGGAGGAAATGTAATACTTAGGCATCTAATTTTACAGCAATTTAAACTTCAATGCGCACATTGCCCATACTGCAGGAAAATTCACTAAACTCATCAATATATTATCACGGACATCCAAACTACAATGGGGATTAGGACGCAGATCTCTGAGAACGATCTATGAAGGAGCTATAGTTTCAGCGATGACATATGGTTCACGAGTGTGGATAGAAGCCATAAAGTAATACAAGAGCATTATTAAATACAGAAGAGTGCAGAAACTAATTAATATAAAAATTGCTAAAGGATACCGTACAGCATCATACGAGGCTCCATGTGTAATAGCTGGTGCACAACATCTACAAGTAACCATAGAGGGAAGGGTAAGGACTTATCTGGCAACAAGAGATATCAATGAACAACACGACACTCCAGTAGAAATGTGACACCGGAGACACCCGGCACAAAATCCCTCAATATATGAGACAGACAATGACAGTACATGCGCATTTGAAATATACACAGACGGCAGCAAAATGGGAGACAAATTTGGCGCAGCACAGTAATATTTACAAACTGCAGGTTGACCCCTAAGTTAATGTTCAAGCTGCATGCTCGATGCTCAAATAACCAGGCAGAGCAACTTGCAATTCTTGAGGCGCTGAAGAAACTAAAGGAGCTAGAAAATGAAGGGTACGCTGATAAACGAGTTGCATTGTTCACTGATAGCAGGATAACACTGGATCTCCTTAAAACAACTCGAAACACAATTACCTATCTGAGGCAATCAAAGCTAAAATCCTCGACCTGAGAACATCAGACTGAATGCTGCATCTTGGATGGATGAAAGCACACTCGGGCATATATGGCAATGATATAGTAGACAGACTATCAAAAGAGGCTGCTGGGGAAGATCATGAAATACAATATAATAAAACACCTAAAGAAGTCCAGATAAATCTGGAGGGAGACACTGCACTGAACGCATGGCAACTACAATGGACAGCATCAGGCAAAGGAGCCATTTCCAAAGAATTCTTCCCATCCGTGATAAATAGACTAAAACAATAACTGCCATTTGGCAAGAGTTTACAGCAATTGTCACAGGACACGGTAAGCTCCGTTCATACCGCCATCTATTTGCTTAACTAGATACCCAGTATACAAATGTCAAGAAGAGGAACGAACAGTAGACCACACAATATTCCAATGTCCAATCATATACAAAAAAAGAACCAATATGATCAGGAACATAAAAAGCAGACAATGCGCGTGGACATTACCAAAGAGGAACTTACTAACACACATCTAAAATGTTTCGTCAAATTTGTTAAATCAATAAAATTCACAGATATAGGACAGCGAAATGAAGCATAAAAATTCAATAAAACTGCTAAATAATTGCAAGTATTTTAATAAGAATATTGTAAAATATTGTAGGAAACATTTAAATACCAATGCAAGAAATGTAACATTATTGGAAAATTATTGCAAAGGTTGTTTATAATGTAAATAAAATAGAGCATGTATTAATCGTAAGGAATGGTGCATGCCAGATAAACATCCCCACACCCCCCAAACTCCACACCCCACACCCACACACAACCCCACCCCCACACCCACACCCACACTTTTCTGGATTCGGAACACATTATTAGTACTATCATCATCAAAATCATCATCATCATCAACATACTTTCTTAGTCATGTAAAGATAAGAAAATTTCAATGTCATCACAAAGCGACCAGCTCTATAGTTTCTTTACAAGCCAAATCAAGCCACGGTCCCGAGAGCGCGTAATGGAGGTGTAAAGCAGAGTGGGAAGGCTTGGCAGTAACAAATGCTGTAGAGAAACTGTATTCCAATATTTTCTGCAAGACCAATGACTTCACACTACCTAGGCCAGCAGGTCACGAAACGAGAAGTTCATCTTTGCTACTCTTTATACCTAAGTGATACATGGACTTCGTTTATCAGTAAGTTGATATTTTCATCTGTTACATTATCATATCTCAACACAAAACCTTACAATCAACACTGAGCTAAACATAGTCGCAACAATAGACACACAATAATCTATGGCTGATTGATCAGTGAAGTATTAACAAGTATTCACATCACAAACACTTTTCTGATGGCTAAATGTGCAATGTAAGCACTGATTATGCTGTAGTCACGCAGATCCCAGCATGCTATTCAGAGTTTTGGATTTATGTACTGTTTTATTAATGAACTATATGCAATTAAATAAATCCTGTAAACAGATTATGCGAAGTCAATCTTGATGTTTTGTAACTTCAAAAGCTAAATATGCAATTTAGCATCCTCCAGCATTAATGCAAAGGAAATTGACTTATTCGTTTTTAACAGAAAGTATACAAGGAAGTTGCACATTTCATTACTGAGTGTAACGAAACGACGAATAAGACACAAAAATAAACTATAAAATCTATAATAAACTATAATTAGGTATAATTTTATTCAGCATTAAATATTACATTATTTTGGACTAGGCAGCGCAGGATGTTATTGGAACGCACTGGCCACCAAATCAGCATCACTCCTTCCTTGCTTTTGGTGAGTGACCCTAGCCTCGCTTTCAGGTAATGGGGCAAAGGGCAGTTGTTTGTGAAAAAGTCAATAATGACTTGCACAGTTCTAAGATCATTTTGCCATGTTCTTAATTTTACAGTATTTTGAAACAGTAACTGTAAAATAAACATTTCCTTTTACTTACAAATGCATTATTTAGCATTATTAAACACAATTAAACAAAATGATTATCGCATTGCACAAGGTATTTAGTTCTGGTTAAGTTTACATCTCTTTGATATTGTTCTCTGTTATTTTTTCATTTAATGCTTCCATCCTCACTCTAACTAACATTAACTTCTCCCTAAACGGTTTAAGCTCCATACGAGGGCTGTTCTATAAAGTATGGTCATAAGCTTTTTAAGATCATAATTTTTCGTAAAAAAATTCAATTCTATTTTATTCTGTTAGCTTACTGTTAGCCGTAGTAGTTCCGTTGTAGATACTCCTGGTTCCCGCCCGTGAGAACCAGGCAAGTTCAGATATATTCAGTGTCGCCTACCACTGAAATGGCGCTAACACGCGAGGAACCATAAGCGGCTTTTGAATTCTGTTTTCGTCTCAACATTTCTTCAGTTGAGCCCTATACAATGTTACAGGGTCTGTTTTTCCCAACAGCACAGCTCGAAGGTGGTTTAAAATATTTAAGGGGAGACAATCAATGTTAAAGGAAAGTGGACCCGGTGCTCCAGCTACTGATCTTACGGAAGAAAACATCAACATTGCTGCTGCCATGGTGAGAGAGGATCGAGGAGTTACCTTAAAATCACTTTCTGAAACACTGAAAATTTCATTGGTCCCACATTTCCGTGAAGCAGGCTGAATGCTGCACCACGATAATGCGCGGCCGCATAATGCCAATGTTGTTTTTGAATGTCTTGCAAAAATCAACTTGAAGTGCATCCCTCACAATTCCTATAGTCCGGATTCAGCCCCATGTGACATTTTCTATTCTGTAACTTGAACAAACGCCTTCGTGGGAGGCATTATCCTTCATCAGAAGTGGTGTTGAAGGCTGCGGAGGCGATTTAGAAGGATCTTTCGAAAAATGGTTTCCAGCATGTCTTTGAAGACCGGCAGATACGCTGGGACATCTGCACCGCATTCAGGGGAGACTATTTTGAGAAGCGCCATTAAAATTATGAGGATGAGTAAGGGTACGTCGCCAAAAATATAATGTAATCAGTTTTAATTGAACAGCCCTCGTATTTCCACCAGCTTATTTGCCGTCATCGACTGCTATAGCGGAATGTTGGAACACTTTAACACTCATAAACAACTAATTTAAAAATAGCTTCTTTATTGTGGTTTCATAAGTCAAAGGAATTCTTAATAGTAGCAAGTTACCGTGGAGTATGTCGGTATGTTTACAAACAGCTACAACACGCGACGCTGTGTCTCCTCCCTGCGAACTTCGATAGTGCGAGGCACGCGGCGTTGTTCCTGTAACTTCCTAATTCATGCTCTTTCTGGAATCTTTTTATACATCTCTTTTTCGGTAAAATCTATAAATATGTGTCTCATAAATGCTGAGCAACTACTTCGGTATATTGGCTCCTTGTCGTTTCGAAACATCCTGTATATGAATCGATGTTTGTTAGCATCACAAATACTCAAGAATGGCTGAACTGATTTGCTTGATTTTGGTTTTTAAATATTTGTATATGTCCAAGGAATAAGACCTGAAGGGATAGTGGATCGGGTTATTAACTGAATACAGAAGAACACACAGAAGCTTCTGAGAAATACATACACCGTCTTTTATTTTTGACAAACAAAATCTTTACAAGGTAGAAAGGTATTACTCTCCTAGCCAAGTTATTTCACATAACATTTTATGAAATAAGTTTTTATATTTTGTTATCAAGACTGAATTTTTTATGCAGCTTGATGATAAGCCTATCTAAGATCGCATACAAAATTAATTTCAGAACGCGCTATAACAAAATAAATACTTCCCCACAGACAATTGTTGTCAGATATTAGCGAATCCTTTCGGCCTTCTTTAAAATTTGCGTTTGTGAATTCCAAAATTTGAAATGAATTGTCACAAACATAAAAAGAATAGCTTTCTGACTTTTATGAAGTTCGTGAACAATTCTGTTCTATGGCAAGGAGAAGACGACATGACTTAGGTTATAGACGTCAGTCAAACGTACGACGAGCTACGTCAAGTGCTGACCGCACTGATGAGCAACGAGATGCAGCTAACGGTAATAGTCGTTAGTATATATCATAATTGCGTTCTAGAGTGTGATTTTTCATGGGAGTTGTTTTCGTACAAATCAATTAATACAATTATAAACTGGGATGACGTAGTCAAATATTCTACAGAGAATTTAAATTTATATGAATTGTCTGGACTCCCAACTTACAATTTAAAATCAAAAGTAAATCAGTAGTGGTCGTGCTGCGCAAGAATAATCAATTGCGACGGTGCAATGAACGAAACTGTGAAAAACCAAATGAATAACAACAATCACCAAGAGCAAATACAAAGGAGAGGATATCTTAATGCCGTGTATTCCGATGATTTCAGTGGATTTAACTCTTGATTTTAATGGTGTAAAACTTCCCAAGCATTTAGCTTTTGCGATGATCATAAATAAATGGTGAGGACAGTCGTTGGAAGTTTGCGGAATCATCTTGGAGTTTCGCTGTTACTCTCACGGACAATTATACGTCACGTGCTCACGGGACGGAAAAGCATCATCTTGATATACAGGATGTCTCTAAAGCCACTATCCATTTCAATGAAAACGCATTATTTTGTTTATTTTGTTTTCAAATACTGGTATCTTAGAGCAGTAAGTTTATCACAGAAGAACGGGTTGCCCTTGTAAGTGCACGGGTACGCGGATTGTCATATGAAGGCGCCAGAGCCGAATTTACCCGTAAATTCCGCAAACCAGCTTCATCATGGGCATACGTTCGTCTGCTTGTGAACAAATTTAAGGGTACCGGTCGTGTGTGTGATGAGACACGACCTGAACGGCCAAACGTCTTGGCAGAAACAGTGCAGCAGGTTCAAATTGCCACTGATAGGAGTCCTAAAGCACCAATTCGACGCCTCAGTAGGGAACTGAACGTCCTTCGCAACACAGTGTGGAAAATTCTACGTTTCGTTTTACGCAAACATTCCTATCACATTCAAGTTCTGCACCATTTTGAGGACGAGGATTTCGCCTGTCGTCGGACAATGTGTTATGATCTCCTGGAATGTGCAGTAAATGAGAATTAAATGGACAATATTTTATTTTCCGATAAAGCTACTTTTCATGTTTGTGGGAAACTGCCCAGACCCAACAGCCGGTTATGGCCATATGAAGAACCACATGCGGTATCGGATTGGGAACGTGATACATCGAAGGTCAATGTTTGTCTGGGTATGACAAACGCAAAACTATATGACCCATTTTCTTTGCGGAATCTTCAGTAATATGTAACATCTACATCAACATGCTAGAACTGTTCCCGGAACCGGAGCTTCAAGAGGATGGCGTACTGGATACAGTTGTGCTTCAGCAAGATGGTGCGCCTACACATTTTGCACATCTCCCGTGATTACCTGAACAGAACCTTTCCAGGGAGATATATAGGTAGAGGTTCACCTTTGCTGCGGGATTCCCGTTCACCGGACCTCTCTCCTTTAGACTTTTTGCATGGGGTAAAATCAAATCTAAAGTGTACAGTAGCAAAATAGATTGGTCTGCTTGAGTTACGGTATCATATCATCTGAGCAGCAGGTCAAATTACAGTTGACATGTTTTAGTCTACATTTCGTTCCACTACTGAAAGATGACGTATGTGTTTTGAGCTAGATGGAGGTCATGTAGAAGGCCACTAGAATACTTGTAACACTTCAAAGTAATATTGATTTTTCAATACTACTTTATTTGGCCTTCCTTCATTGAAATGGATAATGACTTTAGAGACACCCTGTATTTACGCATCACAAGAAGGAACAATATTCTATTTAAACCTCAACCTAATTGCAGAATAAGTAATTAATCCGAATTTGCTTTATTTATATAAATAAGTTCAGACAATTGTTACTGGCGGTACGAAGGTTGCCGCGTCAGCTAGTACATGCACATATATATGCGAGCCGTCCTTCGTTGAATTTAGTTACTCCCGCATAACACGGATGCCAAAAGGTTTGCGTAACATGTCAGTAAATGGGGCGCCGCATCAACAGAGAGGTAACCTTGCTAAACCTAAGACCAGATCGTGAAGACCAAATCCTAAAAAATGTAGCTGGTCCAATTGGTCGTAGCTGGGGCACTTGCTCAGGAGTTGGGGTACCGGGTTCAATTCCTTAGCTGGGGAAATTCCTCTATATGGGAGAACGGCGGTCTCTCACCAAAAGAATATACAGAAAAGAACAAAGCATATTAATTATCTGTATCAAGGCTAATCAACAACTCATACTAATTTATAAGCAATACACAATACCTTAACTTGTACTTTACAATTTCCAACATTAAAAAATTCTGTGCGACACGTTGCACCCGGAAACATCTCCCGGTTGTAAAACGCATCTGTGTACGTCTTAAAACACCTGTAGAAGGTAGAGGTCTCCTTGGTAAACGTCGAGAATACAGCCTTCAGACCTCAGATGCATTGAGATGCCTCTATCTATAGGTCATTATTTATATCTGTGTACTCCTCGCTTGAGTACCTTGACTTGCTCTCTGATAGACTATAGGAGCCGACTCGAATACGAATAGATACCGGCTCTCGCAGTCGTGGTCGTAGGTATGTGTATCTCTAGCGTCCAGCACGTAGAAAGTCATTGGTTCTAATCCTGCCTTGCTAAAATGTGTTTATGTGTAAAGTTCACATGTGTAAGCGATGGAAAAATAATAAAACAAACGGATGTAATGAATACGGCAATATAAAAAATAAGTAAAATTATATATATATATATATATTCATGGGCGTGTCGTATAGTTTTAATTATCACCCGGTACTTTTTATGCTTGAGTGATAAAAAGTTTTCGGTGACATCATTGATCTCGCGGGACATGTCACTAGCTTAATTGTTTTGAGTTCTTTTGTTTCTTTACAGTGAGTGCAAAAAGTAACTGAGGGGTAAGATGGAGAAGGTAAGTCTCGTAGTGTGATCAGTTCCTTGGCAAAACGGCCCATGTAATCCATGGTTAGAAGGCGGTTATGCAAATGTTTGCCCTTCACATGACACAATTTTGAGGTGGAAAAGGAATGTTCAAGTTGGTCATATCTCCCCGAGAGATGAGCCAAAACCTGGTAGACCGTCAATGACAGACGATGTAGTCAGAGTGAAGAAAGCGGAGTGTTTGATACCGGAAGACAGCAGTAACCATCCAAATGATCATGAATGAGACACATCTTAGATATGATAGTGTGTGGAAAATTATTCATGACGAAATCCGCGTGTCTAAGGTGCTGGGCTCCACGATTACTCACCCCTTTCGAAAAACAAACGCGGCGAAAACTTTCAAGACGGATATTGATGCAATTGGAACAGGATGAAGCTGATTTTTTGATCTTCTGGTAACTGTAGATGAATCCTGTATCTATCAGTACGATCCGAGCATGGAATGGAATCATGCCCTCTCCCTCTCCATCTCAAATAGGCAAAGGTGTGAAAGTCAGGTGAGAAGGTCATGGTTTCAGTCTTCTGGGCGTATCTTGGGGTCATCCTTACAGATTATCATGCCAAGGGTCAAAACAGCACTGACAGATAATACTGCAATCTCCTGGACAAGTTACGAGGATCTCTGTTTTAGAAATGACGCGTTGTGCTCTCTAAAGTTGTTCGCCTTCTGTCTGACAATGCACCAGCTCATTCCAGTTGCAGTTGACAAAACAAGGGAATGTGGCTTTCAAACTTTACAGCATCCGCCTTATTGGCCGGATCTCGCAAAAACAGACTTCTTCTTTTTCCCAGAAATGAAGAATCCGTTGCGTGGTTGCCGATTTGGCAACTCAACGACGTCATTAAGGAAGCAAAATAATGATTTTGCAGACTTCTACAGTCAAGGTATTCAGAAAGTCAAGAAACGCTGGGAATAATAGGTAAATCTTGATGGAGACTGCATAGAGACGTGGTCACAAGCAAATATCAACACAAGCTCTACTTCATATTTTAAAGGGTCATAATTTAAACTTTACGACAGCCCCTCGTATATACACATAAAGAAACAGGAGTCCACGTGACCTTATCAGAGCGAAACCAGGAGGAAACAAGTATTTTTCAGCGCAACTCAGTGAAGCTTCGCTTGTACGTGCACTTCACCTTTGAACATATATGTCCACCTCGGTAGCGTAAATGGTAGCGTGTCTGCCTCACGATCAAGAGTTCACGAGTTCGAATCTCGGCGGAGTTGAGCTATCACGAGCATTTTCAGGAGTTTTCCCTTATCCTGAAAGTCGAATATCGGGTAATTTTAAGCTCTTTGGGCCCTTAATTTATATTAGCAGCATTGGACCCATTTCAGTCATTTTCCGACATGACTTAACGTTGAACGACGTAAATCTCTTTGAACAGCAGCGACAGGGCAACCCTTCTTGCAGAGAACGCGGCTGTCGTGAGCCAATGGTGTATATATGAAAATGATGATGATTCAGAAGTGGAAGATGCAGTTGGTGTGACACCTCGCAAAACTAGAAAATATTATGTAACCCAGCTGCCTGTGAAAATTACAAGAACTTTTAATACAGTAACATTCGATGACTCCAAGGTTATGAACAGGTAGATTCTAAAACTGGACCAACCACCATTTGACTCTCAAGCACATCGTTACTGAATGGGAACTTTAGAGCTGATGACGATAGCACTACAAAATATTCAGTGAACTTCAATTACTCCTTAGCTCTGTTACTAGTTGCAAGTTAATCCAATTCTTTAAAAGTAAAGCGACGTCAAAATCTGTATACTGCTTTGTTCTAAATCCAATGTTCAATGCACATATAATAAAGCCACGACATGATTGTAATTTTAAGTATATCGGTGGGCTTAAAGGACCAATACCTAAAAGTCAAACAAGACATTTTCTCAGATTTTAATTTTTTACATTTCAGCATAATCTACCTGTTACTCTACACACTCCTCTCCGCGATGCTGCCATCTCGCTGACCTTCGAAATAGTATACAGCGTTTTTCTCTGCAAATAATATTTCTCTACATTTGACCTGAATATCTGTCCCCCGATCGCAATTTTCAGATGAGGGAAAAAATTAAGTCGCTTGTGGCAAGGTCTGTCGTGTAAGACAGATGGTTAAGCAGACTGATGGTGCAGCAGCTCAAACCGTAATTCGTGGATTTTCGCAGTTGCAATTGTGAGAGGGTACGTTCTCTTCGTGAAACAGGACTTTCTTTTTCTACAAATGTGGTAGCTTTTCCAACAAGTTCTGTTTTCAGCTTGTCAAATAATGGTACTTAATATGCTCCAGACATCTCATAGGAATCATTGTGTATTAACGATCAGAGACTTGAAGTCCTCCCGGCGTTGATTATGAATGATCTCTTTTCGGAAAATCAGCCAGGTACGTGCTAAATCGCTGTCCGAGCTCAAGACGAGGGACTCTGTCGACATCACTCAGAATCTTGAGTTAAGCAGCGAGCGAGGCGTTCGCTAAGTCCTTCCGCATACTTATAAATACTGGATACGGCGAGCTCACATGGAGTTACCGGATGATCCAGACAGAGTACCTCGTAGAGCTTTTGGACAGCGAATTAGCAATTACCTGGCAGATCGTCCGAAAAGAAATAATGTATTAAAAGTATTTTACACCCAATAAAATCCATGTTCCTCCGCCGTGTTTGAAATCTTGACTTCAGGATCCAGAGGCCAGCATGTAACTTACACAACAACAGATCAGAAACAGGCAAACAGAGGATAGAAAACACTCCGATAGATAGAGTATAATCATTATCCGCAAGGTCACATGGGCATCTATACACGGTCGTGTTACATTCTCAATAGATCAAATGCCGCACACAGATAGAGGTGCAGGTATAGAGACTGCGAGAGAGAGTGAGTACGGTGGGAGCGTGGGTGGGTGGGTGGGTGGGAGGGAGGGAGGGTGGGAGGGTGATGTCATGGAAATAACATAGCCTTTACACCTCTTGTACCATAGCTTGTTAGCTTTGTTGAAGAGCTAAAAATTACAGCTGTATGTTACTTACGGAATTATATTTATAAAAGTGTTTTAGCAATTCTTGTTGAAATTAATGAGTTTTTATATATGGAGGCACTTAACTTCCGTAGCTCTCAGCAGCCCTTTGCTTATTATGAGTGAAATGTGTCTTAATGATGATGAGATGCCCCTATGTCCAGTTTGGTGTGCTTTTATGAGCCCTAAATCTACGACACCTGACCACTTGTTGTATTCCCTATTAAAAGGACACAATGTTAAAGATATTTAAAGGGGAAAAAATGTTAGGTACTGCGACGCGCTTGAACCAGTGATATCGGGACTCAGAGCTGACATGTTACTTATACTGTTTATGAGTTTTACAATTTTATATGAAAACACTTTATACGTAATTATCTTTATAAAAGTGTATTATTATTGATTACTGATTATGCACGGTTTGCAAATTACCAAAACGAAGGCAAAAAATTGCCCCCGGCGGGACTCGAACCCGCAATCTTCGGTTTCGGAGTCCGATGCCTTATCCAATTAGGCCACGAGGGCTTGTGTTCACTTTCGTGCTCTTTATGCTATATCAGTAGAAATGACGCTCCATTCCTGTTAGAGGTTGACAGAGAGAGAGGGGGGGGGGAGAGTGAGAGAAAGTTGAAAAATAAAATAACCTTTTCTTTTGCAATAATCTTTACCGTGTGAAACAGCCACATATCAAAGGACTCAGCTGTATACGGAATTACACATTTACAAGTATATGAGCATCCATAGTTGATATTAACATAGAGATTTTATGTTTGGTTTCACTATAATTAAAGGGATTCTCAGCGGTTCACTTTATATTGGGCACGAAAAGTTCCTTAAAATTGATCAAAAGCGCCCCTAACAAGTTTGAGGTTATTTTACGATTCCTAAATAAAGGACACACAATTCAACGGAAACCACGCTCTAGAATTTGGCAATAAAAAGAATAGTCTTCAACCGGGTTTGAAACTCCCAGCCTCAAGAATGCTACAGGTGGCATGTTAGTTACACTCTATGGGTGTTTCACAGTGATATATAAAGAAAAGGTTTCCTATAAGCGTAATTATATTTATACAACTGTATAAGTATTAATTGAGGCGTATCAGCGGTTTGAAGGTTACCAAACAGCAGGCAGAAAGTGACCTCCTGCGGGAATCGAACCCCAGATTATGAGTCCCATACCTTACCCATTTGGACAAGAGACTTCTGACACACTTAGGTGTTTGTTAAACGCTATCACCTGAATTAAAACAACCCCCCCCCCCCCCACACACACAAACACCTCACTTTCAAAAAATATTCATGGGCACTCAATATATAAACTATCGTTGACAACTCTGTATCAAGATAAAGGAATGCAGTACATTACTCCTTTACCATAAAGAATCTTGTTTACCCCAAGTCTTTCTATTGCCTCGTTGATGAGGTTGGACTGAAAATTAATACCCTAGTTGCTGTGGAGCACTAACGGCAACCAAAATTGGCAGAACACTTGCTCCATGAGGGAGTCTGTCATTGTCTTTGCCTCTTGGTTCGGAATGTCATACACCACCGGCCACTTGGTGAAGTAGTCCTCGACTACCATCAGGTACTCGTTGCATTCGTCGGACACTGGGATTGGTCCAGCTATGTCGCCGGTGATCCTTTCTAAGGGTGCTCCGACGTTGTACTACTGCATGCGACCCCGGCAAATTTTCTGGTGGCCGCGACTCGCGGCGCACACGTGACACTGACGGCACCATCCCTCACCGTCTTCTCGGAGCCTCAGCCAGATGTAGCGCTGTCGGATTTTGTCGATGGTCCGGCTTGCTCCCAGGGTTCCTCCAGAAGTACCGGCATCCACATCCTCCAAGACCTCCGGGACCTTACTTCGGCGAAGTACCAACTGTTTGTTCTCTCTGAGACTTCTCTTAAGGGGATTAAGATACCTCGGACAGCACGCCCTCTCTTGCCTTCAGTGTGTCCCATTGGGCCCGGTAGGACTTCTATATGGCGCTACTTGGTGCAATGTCCTCCCAGGACATTGCTCCTGCCTCTACTTATCTTATTTTGCAAGCGGTACGCGCATAGGTGGTTGCCGAATAGGCCGGGCGTCTCCGGTGTCGATGCGGCACTGGTATCGCCTCAGCAGTTGTCGATCTTTCTCCAGCTGATCTGCGATCAGGTTGTCGGCGTCCCTCTCCAATAAGCCTTCCAGCCGGTGCGCCAGTTTTTGCGTCGGCACCGGCCACTGTGTTATGTCGATTGCTGTTACGCTAACCATGGGCTTGCTCGTCCCCAACGCCATCCCAGCCCGAAAGACGTTATCTGTGTCCGTCAGATTGAGCAGCCTCACTGGAACCTCCTCTCGGCACGGCAGTAATGTCCTACCTACACAGCGTCCTTCCACAGGTCTATTCTGGTCCAGCATCATGTTCTTCGGCCGCTGGCTCTCCAGTCGTGCCATCACCACCCCTCACTTCTCGCCGGGACACCAACGTCCTAATCAAGACGACCCTGCAGATTCCCAGGCGCTCTTCAAGCTGCCGAAGTATCACTTCTCCATTAACGCCGGAAGTTCCTGCCGACGTCGACCGTCGCCACGTAGACCCTGAGGGCATCCAATCCCAATATTACCTTCTCAGCTCCCTTCCCGGCGAATACCTATTGATGCACGGCACTCTGTCACAAGGTTAATTTCAGTAGAGCCTCCTTCTCTACAGGCAAGGTGTCGCCCGATACCGTCAGAAGCTGGTAAGGTTCGCTTGGCTTACTCGTCGGCAAACCCTTGGCTATGTTCGGAATGATGACGGTCATGGCTGTCCCGGTGTCTACGAGCACGCGTCAAGTCTACCCTCTCACCCAAGCGCTCGTTATGTGGCTGTCATCCAACCGTCATCTGACGGAGCGCAGAGTCCCTTGGGGTGATGGTGATGGTGGTGCCCACGTGCCCCTCGCTGCGCCGGCCCGTACTCGTTTTTCCGGCTCCCCTTTCTGACGCGGGCGGTTTTTCTCCATGAGTTCCGGCTGTCCACAGACAACTAGGTCTTTAGCGAAGTCCCTCGACTGGTCTTCGGTCTCCATTATACTGGAAAATCCTGGTTTGCTTCGTCGGGGTATCGGTCACCTTAACCTCCTCCTTCCTCAATACTGCGTTAACCCCTTCGGGGTTAGTTCTGTAGTCGCCAGGCCAGGTGCCGACGTATCTCGGTGCCTCCTACCCCGTCCACGAAGTTGTTGGCGGTCTCTCAAATGCGAACTTGGGTGGCAGGTTGACTAAGGCTTTGCTGGCCAGCTGCTCAATTGCAGAAGTTCAAAATGCTTTTATTTACTCAGAAATACACGTACAGTAGCAGGATGACCTCACATACAAAATTACGAACTAACAAGGTTATTGATCAAAAGCATATTCGTGTTAGGATGTCAGAATGGCGTTCTAGAGTGAGTTTTGTTCCGGGGGAGTTGTTTCCATACAAATTAGTTAACACAGTTATTAACCAGGATGACTTATTCATCTATGCCACAAAGATTTTAAATTTATTACATTTGGCCGGATTCCCACCTCACAATTTAAAACAAAAGTGGATCAGCAGTGGGCTTGCTCCATAGAATTAAGCAACCACGACATTGCAATGGGACAGAACTAAATGTTGAAAAGATAATGAATTACGTCATCGAGGCAACAATCATCAAGGGAAGGTACAAAAGAGAAGGTATCTTGATCACGCGTAATCCGATGATTTCAATGGATTTATATTTGATTTTAAGCGTCTACAATTTTCCATGCATTTGGCCTTTGCGAAGACCATAAATATATGACAAGGACAGTCGTCGGAGGTTTGTGGAATCAAGTTTCCCCGTTACACTTAGGGTCAATTATACGTCGCGTGCTCGCGCGTCGGAAAACCATCATTTTGTTATACAGGGTGTCTCTAACGTTATAACCCATTTCATTAAAAACGCGACAGTTCCTCTCTACGCCTGTCTTTACAACTGTCCCCTAGCTAGTAACAGCTTCCTTAAATATACCATGACTCATGTTACTAGACATTTGTGGAACAAAGAAGAAATCGAATTTTCCGTAAGACAATCAGGATGTCACTAGAATATTCCCTTTATCTCTTTATATGTTCGGAGCAACTTATTTCCGCGCTATAGTTACCTGCTTAGACACGCTGTTTATCTCCGCCCAGCATCATCCGTCCCTTATTACTCCCGCAAAGCGCAATCGTAAATATTGGGTTCGCGACAGAGTTAACTGTTGACAGTGAGCGGTTTCAAGATTACCAAAGAGAAGGCAGAAAATAAACCCCGGCACGACCCTAACCCACTATACAATGATTAGGAGTACGATGCCTTATCCGTTAGATCACGTGGTGTACTATACATGATCATGTCACACATCAAAAGATCAACTGCCGCACACAGATAGAGGGTCAGGTAGAGAGACTGCGAGAGAGAGAGGGAGGGAGAGAGAGAGAAGGTAGGGAGGGAAAGGGCATGAAAATAACATAGCCATGTCACTTCTTGTACCATAACTCGTTAGCTATGTTGAACAGCTAACAATTAAAGTTCTCAGTTATATACGGAATTATATTTATAAAAGTGTGTTAGAAATTCTTGTTGAAATTAATGATTTGTTATATATGGAGGCACTTAACTTCTGTAGCCTCAGCAGCCCATTGCGCATTATGAGTAAAAGGTGTCATAATGATGGGATGTTCCTATGTCCAGCTTGATGTACTTTTATCAGCTCTAAATCCACGACACCTGACCACTTGGTGTGTTCCCTATTTATCGGACGCCATGCTAAAGATACTTAACGGGGAAAAATGTTAGGTACTGCGACGGGTTTGAACCAATGATATCGGGACTCAGAGCTGGCATATGAGTATCTCAGTTTTACAATTTTATATAAAAAACTCTGTATCCGTAATTATCTTTATGAAAGTGTAATAACAATTTTTACTGCTAGTGCGCGGTTTCGAGATTACCAAAACGAAGCCAAAAAATTGCCCCCGGCGGGACTCGAACCCGCAATCTTCGGTTTCGGAGTCCGATGCCCTATCCAATTAGGCCACGAGGGCTTGGGTTCACTTTCGGGCTCTTTATGCTATATCAGTAGGATTGTCGCTTCACTCCAGTCAGAGGTTGACCGAGAGACAGAAAAAGAAAGTGTGAGAAAGAGAGAGGTTATGAAACAAAAGTCATTTATTATACCCTACTCTTTACTTTGTGGAATAGCCTAGCATAAAAGGACTCACCTGTAAACGGAATTATACCTATACAGGTATATTAGAATCTATTCCTGAAATTAATATTGAGTTTGTATTTATGGTTTTACTATATTTAAGGAAATTATCAGCGATTACCTTTATATTGGTCGTGAAAGGCCCCTTAAAATTGATCAAGAGTGCCTTTGTCTAGGTTGAGGTTATTTTACGAGCCCTAATTAAACGATAGTTGACCACCTGGTGTATTTGCAACCCAGCGGACACCAAGCTAAATAATTTGACAACAAAAAGAATAGTCTTCAACCGGGTTTGAAACCCCCAGCCTCGGAAAAGCTACAGGTGGGATGTTAGTTATACAGTTTGGGTGTTTCCCAGTGCTATATAAAGAAAAGGATTCCTATAAGCGGAATTATATTTATACAAGTGTATTAGTATTAATTGAAGAGTATGAGCGCTATAGAGATTACCAAACAGCAGGCAGAAAATGGCCTCCAACGGGACTCGAACCCCGGATTAGGAGTCCGATACTTTATCCATTATGACCCGAGGCTTGTTACACAGTAAGTTGTATCTTAAACTATCGCACGTGAACTACATGCACACACACACAACTCAGTTTCAAAAAAAAAGTATTCAGTAAGGACTAATATATCAATTACCGGCGACAACTCTGTACCAAAATTCATGGGTGCAGTACATAACTTCCTCTACCATGTATATAACACGCAACGATCCTCCCTAACGGAAAGAAAATTCCCGGTTATCATATTGATAAACAACATACGATATTAAAATAGCCCTTTGGTTTCCAGATTTTTCACTTAACTCGTTTAATAATCTTAACACATTTACACACACAATTTAATTGTTCCCTCTTTGGTGTTAACAATTAATTTACATAAGCATAGTGCACGAAATATTTCCCTGTGTAAGGAAGTTCGGGTTAGCAGAAACTTGTTATATCCTAGGAAGATGCTGGACCTTAAAACAGCAACTTTGGTATTCATTCGATTGTGCCAGAAGTTTGTAATTGGTCACATATATCTGTCTCGCCGGCAGTTGGTGGTTAGGTGTTCACAAACGCTATCGGCAATATTGCTTTATTTTCCTGTAATGTATGTGTTTAAGTAACTCCCATATAAGTTTATCTAAGCATTAGCTAAACAAGAATACTGTAGGCCCTTATCTGTAATCCCTCAGGGGCCTACTGTGGTATGTATGGGAATTGCCGATCCCGGGCTCCCGACCCGAACTGATACGCTGGATGGGGGTTCCTCTTAGCGGTGAAGGGTCAGGAAAACCACCCACGTACGGGTAGGCCGTGTGTGGAGACCCGTGCCTGTGGAAAGGTTTGTCCTGTTGGTTGAGGGATGCGCATCTGATCTCGTTCCAGTCTTCCTCTGAATTATGGGAGGGTAGGAATTTCCAGTACACTACCTCGGTTTCTGCTTCGCCTAAACGGGAGGCTAGGGACTAACCCACCCCTATTTATTCGGCCAGGCCTAGGTACTGTACCGAAATCCAGAGTGAGTGGGATGACGAGGCCGCTATATTCCCTGTGTAGCTCTGTCATCCCAGTGATGTGACCCCTTATTGGGCTCCGCGGTGGGTGGGGAGCACTGGTGGATGAAAGTGAAAAGTAACATCCGAGTGTATTGGTCCTCGCTATTTAGCTATTTTTAGAAATGTAGATGGTCAGAAATTCAGTACCGTGAACCCGTTCGTTATTCAGAAGGGCTTAGATGATATTGCTTGTTCTGTGAAAGCATGTACTAGATCTCGCAAAGGCATACTCCAGGTCGAAGCAGTATCTTCGACACAGGCTGCTAAAATCTTGAAAGCCAATATGCTTGCGAGTTATCCGGTGCGCGTTGAATTGCATACGACTCTGAACTCCTCGCGTGGTGTTCTAAATACCAGCGCATTTGATGGTATGTCCAATGAGGATATTTAGGAAAATTTGGCGGAACCAGGTGTGATTCATGTATGTCGAGTTCACCGCAAAAACGAGGTGAACCAGTGCTCATTCGTACCCTGTTACTTATATCTGATTGGGTAGAACTCCCGAAAGATGACGGCAGGGTATAAGGCTAATGAAGTGAGGCAGTATATACCAAATTCACTGAGGTGTTATATATGCCAGCGCTTCGGTCACACACGTGATTCTTGTAATGGATTCGTTACTTGCGTTGCCTGCGTGGAAGTCAAGCATGATAATGCATGTACTTCAGCCGCAACGTGTGTTAACCGCAGTGGTAATCATTCAACATACTCCAGAGAATGTCCTCGTTTTATATAGGAGAATGCCGATCCTAGATCCGGGTAAGAGACAAGCTCTCCTGCGTGGAAGCCTGGAAACTGTTGCGTATTGGCCAGCCTTCTCTATCTAGGGTCGTTTCTCATAGTGCATTTACAGCTAAGCCGTTACCTAGCCGTTAAATCGCAACACAAACCAACGAAGTAAACGGGGAAGTAATATCCGAAAAATCAATTACACCAAGATCACAGCCACAGCAAAAAACACCAGCACAAACATCAGTGAGCACGCAAACCAAGTCCAGTCCTAAGAAGATGGTTTCATCCAAGTCACCACCGAACAAGTGAACCGGAAGTATATAATCCATCGCCAAGGAAATTTGAGCCGACTTACAATAGAACGGACTTCCTCAAGCGAAATTAGTAAGACCAGTGTAAGGAAAGCTACGCAGCACAAAAGTCCGCGAACATATCCGTCAACATCTGAAGAAAAATCTGGAGAGGACGCCGATCGGCGACTTCTATAATTGCCGCTCGCAGTTTCCGATCCTCTCAGGACCGGATTCAAAGTTACCAGTGCGGAAGCCGTCCTCTTCCACTGACTGTGTGGAACGAGCGGATTCTGTCCTCACTGCCCAAACGACAGTGAGGAAAAGGCAGGAAGAACCTGCTAAAAGTGCTGGCCCAGAATAAAAAAAGGAACAAATTGGTTCAACGACCACTGGGCAGGTAGCTTTTCACATGGCAAGTTGATATTGGAATTAGTAATTTTTATACGTTTTGGTACTTTAACGGTACTTATAGTATTTAACAGATTTTTACCCATTTGGGCTTATTTATTTTATTTTCATTTTGTTTTGATCTGTTTTAAAAATTCTGAATAATTTATATCTGGCTAGTGCCATGAATAAGTTTTTTGTAAGGGCGCTGATGACCACTGCAGTAGAGTGCACTTATACACATATCATCATCACCCTTATCTGTACAATTTATTGGACATGAGTAATTCCAGTAAGGTTTTCTGTGTCATGTGCTTTCCGCGCCTTTTTGTTTAAATTCTGATTACATTGGGGCTATACCATACATACGTTCATTGGTCTGGCTGTTTGGAAATATGAGGTACACAAAATATTATTATTTAAAAATGTAGATTTCGTTCACATATACAATATGGGTCAAATAAGCTATGCAAGTGTGCGTTTGAGGGGGGGGGGGCTGCGTGCGCGGCAGACAAACCAACATCTGAGATTTTCCTTGCTATTGATTTGAGTTTCCAAACACTTATACTCTACTGAAATAGGTATTTATTATTAGTACTATAATCACCAACCTCATATTCATCACTTCTTAGCCATATAAGGAGAACGAAATTTCAAAACCATCACAAAGAGCCAACTGCACAATTTGATTTAAATGAGGTGGCAGACCTCAAAATATGCGTACAACATTGGAAGACTCCATCCTCTGTTGTCAGGTGAGGAAAGGTTAGTTCACTTATTAATTTACTTGGGAGAGGATGACGATGATTCTACAGATTTTTCAACTGGGGAAGATGAAGCCCAGTTTGAAACACAGAAACCAAAAAGATATGAAGCGGCGATTTAAGACGCCTAAAATATATCATAGGCTGTAATAGTACTTAATACATGTAACGAGCTTCAAGGTAAGTGTACAAGCAGATCTCAGCATGCAGTGAGATCAGAGAGCTATTATCTTCCCCCCATCACATAACTCTCTACTCCTAAAAGGAGTATCGGACTACCACCTCATATGAATAAAACTGTATTAAAGATATTTACTCGCAATAAAACCCATGGTACTCCTCCTGGTTTGAAAGCGTGACTACAGGAACCAAAGGGCAGCATGTTACTTACACAACACCAGATCAAATATACGCAAATAGACGACAGACAAACACCCCGTTAGGTAGAGCATAAGAATCAAATAGTTCATTTCTTTATACATGCCACACATGCAGAAGCTGAGTTTGGCAGTTAACTATGTAAAACTCCCTTATATCCGTTATTATCCATGCAGGAGCATTTAACATTCAGAATGAGCAGTTTCGAGATTACCAAAAAGGAGGCAGAAAATAAAAGACGACAGGTTTCGAAACCACAATCACCAAATTAGGAGTCCGATGCCTTTATTGGGTCAAGAGTACTACAATACACTGCCGTGTTAAAATACATGAGTAGAACAATTGCCGCACACAGATAGAGGGACAGGAGGAGAGAGACAGAGAGAGAGACGACATAAAATAAGATTTTCTTCTTATCTCTTAGTTCGTTTGCTGTAAGGAACATTTAAGAGTAAAGTAGTCGGTACATAGGCATTTACACTTATGTCATCTTGTTGGTATTACCTGTTGAAATTAATAATGAGTTTTTATTTATGGAGGCATTTAACTTTTATAGTTCTCAGGAATATATTGTAGTTGCATATTATGCGTATGTAATCATAACTTACTGTTGATAAGAAGGCCGTATTTCGAACTTCATGTGCTATTACTAACTGTTTATGTACGACACCTGACCACTTGGTATATTTCCTAGTTAACAGGCACCGTACTAAAGATTCTTAACGGAAAAAAAAAATGTTAGCTACTGCGACGGGTTTGAACCAGTGACATCGGGACTCAGAACTGCCGTGTTACTTATAGAGTGTGTGTCTCGTAATTTTATATAAATACCCTTAATACGGATTTATCTTTATCAAAGCGTATTAATATTAATTATTTATAATGCGCGGTTTCGAGGTTACCAAAACTAAGCCAACAAATAACCCCCGGCGGGATTCGAAACCGCAGTCTTCGGATTAGGAGTCCGACGCCTTATCAATTAGGCCACGAGTGCTTATACTCACTTTCGCGTTATCTATACTATATCAGTGTAACTGCTGCTCCATTCAGAGGCTGAGACTGAGACAGAGATTCCCACACAGAGAGAGAGAAAGAGAGATATTAAGGCAGAGGCATATAAAATAGCCTTTTCTCATCTTATACAATGCACCTTGCTCTGTGGAACAGGCATACATAAAAATTCCTAGCTGTATACGGAATTATAGCTATACAAGTTTATGAGCATTCATTGTTGAAAATAATATTGAGATTTTAGTTATGGGTTAACTATAATTTAAGTAATTCTCAGCAACTAATTTTATACTGGGCGTGGTAGTCTTCTTCATTTTGATCAAAAGCGTTCTCAAGCTTGACGTTATCTTACGAGCCTCAAATAAACGACAACTGACCACTGATATATTTTCCATTCGACTGAAAACATGCTAAAGATTTTGACATAAACAATCGTCTTCAAGCAGGTTTAAACACTCAGTCTCGGTAAAGTAATAGCTGGCGAGTTACTTATACATTTTGTGCGTTTCACAGTGATATATGAAGGAAACTTTTCCTGTATCCTTAATTATATTTATAAAAGTGTGTTAGTATTAGCTGAGAAAACTAATTTTGTGGTTTTATGGGGCTATTTTAACTTAAGTGGTTCTCAGCGGCCCATTGCACACTGGCTGTGAAAAACTCCTTAATTGTGCACACGGTTCTTCATCAGGCTTGAAGTTCTTGTACATGACCTACATCTACGACACTTGACCACCTGGGTTATTTCCTTACAAGAAACCATATTCGCTTGTACCTCTGGTAGCATTGGCAATAAGACGAATTCGGTAAAAGTTCACCTCGACCAACATGAAGTGGGTAGGATGGTAAGAGTTGCTAAACATAGTTTATACATGAGTAGAGAAAGTAATGTGAGTACAACACATAAGATTCCCTGTCTAGTAAGATTTTGTTTATGTTTTAAGGTTTAGTAGTTACGTAAACGTAAGGCAGAATTTAAAGATCTTCAAACGATATTTTCACAACATACAAGATTTCAGTTGGCATAAAAATACATTTTATGTATTGCAATTTTCTTAAAATCATTGGAACTATTTGACTGTTTGTTACTATGAGATAGACAAAATCTTATTACACAAAATATTTAATTTCATTACAATTTCCATCAAATAGTTGTGCGTATATGTGTGTCTGTGGTGAATAAACCCATTTAAGAGAAACTATCTTTTTCTGATTTTAGTTTGACAACATTTGTGCTTTCTAAAACCACACTAGGAAATGAAAACTCAACGTTTGGGCAAATTGCACAAAACCCTAAAATAACTCCAAAACTACCAAGAAATTTACCAACCGTCATCCATCGTCCATAATTGCACGTGCTGATCTGAATAACCTTCTTTATAGGATTGGACTTTCAAACTCAGCATACCGCCTATTATGTACCAGAGAAGAAATTATGAATATGGAGCATCTACAAACATGGCAAGCTTAAAAGTATGCCCTGACGTCAACAAATACTGGGAGGCTAGAAGGAGAATAACTTGGTTGTCAACTGCTGAGCATTTGACACACACACACATACACACACACACACACACACACTTAAGGGTCCAAAGAAACTTTTTACTTTGGCTTCCAATTATTTCAGCAATTGGACAACATCATTATCAATAAGTAATTACACGGCCGTATAAGATGTCCAGAAAGGGTGTCCTCAAGGATCCTGATGCGGTCCAGGATTTTGGAGCATTATGTACAACCGTATGTTAAATCTACAGTTCACCAGAAGAACAAAAGTGATTGCTTTTGCAGATGACGTTGTCATCTTAACTAGAGGAAAATCCAAACTCGAAGCACAAAGCATGGTGAACCAGGACATACTGAAGATCCACAATTGGGCCACAGACAACAAACTGGAATTCAAAGGCAAGAAACCGCAGACTCCGTGTTTCTCCGGGGAGAGAAACGAAGATAAACAAATCAGCATTTACTTAAATAAGAAGAAACTCAGACAAACGGAGGAAATGTAATACTTAGGCATCTACTTTTACAGCAACTTCAACTTCAATGCGCACATAGCCCATACTACAGAAAAAGTCATTAAAATCATCAAAATGTTATCACGGACATCCAAACTACAATGGGGATTAGGATGCAGATCTCTGAGGAGGATCCATGTAGGAGCTATAGTTCCCGCGATGACATATGGTTCAACAGTGTGAATAAAAGCCATAAAGTAATACAAGAACATTATTAAATACTGAAGAGTGCAGAGACTAATTAATATAAAAATTGCTAAAGGATACCGTACAGTATCATATGAGGCTCCATGTGTAATAGCTGGTTCACAACATCTACAAGTAACCATAGAGGGAAAGGTAAGGACTAATCTGGCAACAAGAGCTAACAATGAACAACACGACGCACCAGTAGAAATGTGACACTGGAGACACCCGGCACAAAATCCTTCAATATATGAGACAGACAATAACAGTACATGCGCATTTGAAATATACACAGACGGCAGCAAAATGGAAGACAAAGTTGGCGCAGCGGCAGTAATATTTACAAACTGCATGTTGACCCCTAAGTTAACGTTCAAGATGCATGCCTGAAGCTCAAATATGCGGGCAGAGCAACTTGCAATTCTTGAGGCGCTGAAGAAACTAAAGGAACTAGACAATGAAGGGTACGCTGATAAACGAGTTGCATTGTTCACTGATAGCAGGATAACACTTGATCTCCTTAAAAGCAACTCGAAACACAATTATCTGACTGAGGCAATCAAAGCTAAAATCCTCGACCTGAGAACATCAGACTGGATGCTGCATCTTGGATGGGTGAAAGCACACTCGGGCATATATGGCAATGAAGTAGTAGACAGACTAGCAAAAGAGGCTGCTGGGGAAGATCATGAAATACAATATAATAAAACACCTAAAGAAGTACTGATAAGCATGGAGAGAGACACTGGACTGAGCGCATGGCAACCACAATGGACAGTATCAAGCAATGGAGACATTGCCAAGAATTCTTCTCATCCGTGAGAAATAGACTAAAACAAGAACTGCCATTTGCCAAGAGTTTACAGAAATTGTCACAGACATGGAAAGCTCCGTTTATACCGCCATCTATTTGCTTAACTAGATACCTAGTATACAAATGTCAAGAAGAGGAACGAGCCGTAGACCAAATAATATTCCGATGTCCAATCATATACAAACAAAGAACCAATATGATCAGGAAAATAAAAAGCAGACAATGCGCGTGGACATTACTAAAGAGGAATTTACTAACACACATTTAAAATGTTTCGTCAAATTTGTTAAATCAATAAAATTCACAGATATAGAACAGCCAAATGTGGCATAAAAATTCAATAAAACTGCTAATTAATTGCAAGTATTTTAATAATAATATTGTAAAATATTGCAGGAAACATTTCAATACTAATGCAAGATATGTAAAATTATTGGAAAATTATTGTGACAGTTGCATATAATGTAAATAAAATAGAGCATGTATTAATTGTAAGGAATGGGGCATGAAACACGCGCACGCGCACAAGCACACGCACACGCACACACACTTTTCAGAATTCGGAACAAATTATTAGTACCTTCATGATCATAATCATCATCATCAACATCATTTCTTAGTCACTTTAAAATAAGAAAATTAAAATGTCATTATAAAGCGACCAGCTCTACAGTTTCATTACAAGCTAACACAAGCCACGCTCCCGAGAGCGCGGAGTGGAGGTGTAAAGCAGAGTTGGAGTGCCTGGCAGTAACAAATGCTGTAGAGAAACTGTATTCCAATATTTTCTGCAAGACCAATTACTTCACAATACCTAGGCCAGCAGGTCACCAAACGAGAAGTTCATCTTTGCTACTCTTTATAGCTAAGTGATATATGGACTTCGCTTATCAGTAAATTGATATTTTCATTTGTTACAGTATCATATCTCAACACAAAACCTTACAATCAACACTCAACTAAATATAGTCAGGACAATAGAGACACAGAATAATGTATGGCTGATTGATCAGTGAAGTATTAACAAATATTCACATCACAAACAGTTTTTTCTGATGTCTAAATGTGTAATGTAAGCACTGATTATGCTGTAGGCACCTAGATCCCAGCATGCTACTCAGAGTTCTTGATTTATGTACTGTTTATTAATGAACTATATGCAAATAAATAAATCCTGTAAACAGATTATCCGAAGTCAATCTTGATGTTTTGTAACTTCACAAGTTCAGTATGCAATTTAGCATCATCCAATACTATTGCAAAGGAAATTGACTTACTTGTTTCTAACTGAAAGTAAACAAGGAAATTGCACATTTCATTACTGAGTGTAACGAAACGACGAATAAGACACAATAATAAACTATAAAATCTATAACAAACTATAATTAGGTATAATTTTATTCAGCATTAAATATTACATTATTTTTGACAAAGCAGCACAGGATGTTATTGGGACGCACTGGCCACCAAATCAGCATCACTCCTTGCTCTTTTGTGAGTGACCCTAGCCTCGCTTTCAGGTAATGGGGCAAAGGGCAGCTGTTTGTGAAAAAGCCAATAATGACTTGCACAGGTCAAAGATGATTTTCCATGTTCTTAATTTTACAGTATTTTCAAACAGTAACTGTAAAATCAACAGCTTCCTTGTACTTACAAATGCATTATTTAGCATTATTAAACACAATGAAACAAAATGATTGTCGCATTGCACAAGATGTTTAGTTCTGGTTAAATTTATCTACATCTCTTTGATTTTGTTCTCTGTTATTTTTATCATTTAATGCTTCCATCCTCACTCTAACTAACATTAACTTCTCCCTAAACGGTTTAAGCTCCATACGAGGGCTGTTCAATAAAGTATGGTCATAATCTTTTTACGATCATGATTTTTCGCCAAAAAAATTCAATCTTATTTTATTCTGTTAGCCTACTGTGAAACAAACACGCCGTAGTGGTTCCATTGTAGATACTCCTGGTACCCGCCCGTGAGAACCAGGCAAGTTCAGATATATTCAGTGTCGCCTACCACTGAAATGGCGGTAACACGCAAGGAACCATATTCGTCTGTTTGGAATTCTGTTTTCGTCTCAACAGATCTTCAGTTGAGCCCTATACAATGTTACAGGGGGCCTATGGAGAGTCTGTTCTTCCCTACAGCACAGCTCGAAGGTGGTTTAAAATATTTAAAAGGGGAGACAATCAATGTTAAAGGGAAGGTGGACCCGGTGCTCCAGCTACTGATCTTACGGTAGAGCACATCAACATTGCTGCTGCCATTGTGAGAGAGGATCGAGGAGTTACCTTAAAATCCGTTTCTGGAACACTGAAGATTTCGTTGGTCCACATTTCCGTGAAGCAGGCTGGATGCTGCACCACGATAATGCGCGGCCGCATAATGCCAATGTTGTTGCTGAATATCTTGCAAAAATCAACTTGAAGTCCACACCTCACACTCCCTATAGTCCGGATTAGGCCCATATGACATTTTCTATTCCGTAACTTGAACAAATACCTTCGTGGGAGGCAATATCCATCATCATAAGTGGTGGTGAAAACTGCGGAGGCGATTTTGAAGGATCTTTCGAAAAATGGTTTCCAGCATGTCTTTGAAGACCGGCAGATACGCTGGGACAAGTGCATCGCATTCACAGGAAACTATTTTGAGATGAACCATCAAAATTATGAGGATGAGTAAAGGTACTTCGTCAAAAATAAACTGTAATCAATCTTTATTGTAGAGCCCTCGTATGTCCACCAGCTTATTTGCCGTCATCGACTGTTGTAGCGGAATGATGGAACACTTTAGACACTCATAAACAAAAAATTAAGGAATAGCTTCTTTATTGTGGTTTCATAAGTCAAAGGGATTCTCAATAGTAGCAAGTTACCGTGGAGTATGTCGGTATGCTTACAAACAGCTACAACACGCGACGCTGTGTCTCCTCCCTGCGAACTTCGATAGTACGAAGCACGCGGCGTTGTTCCTGTAACTTCCTAATCCATGCTCTTTCCGGCGTGTTTTTATACATCTCTTTTTCGGTAAAATCTATCAATAGGTGTCTCATAGAAGCTGAGCAACTACTTCGGTATATTGGCCCCTTGTCGTTTCGAAACATCCTGTATATGAATCGATGTTTGTTAGCATCACAAAAACTCAAAAATATGACCTGATTTGCTTGATTTTGGTTTTGAAATATTTGTATAAGTCCAAGGGAAAAAACCTGAACGGATAGTGGATCAGGTTATTAACTGACTACAGAAGAACACACAAAAACTTCTGAGAAATACAAACGCCGTCTTTTATTTTCGACAAACAAAATATTTACAAGGTAGAAAGGTATTACTCTGCTAGCCAAGTTATTTCACATAACTGAATATTTTATGCAGCATGATGATACACCTATCTAAGATCGCATAAAAAATTAATTTCAGAAAGCACTATAACAAAATAAGTACTTCACCACAGACAATTGTTGTTAAATATTACTGAATCCTTTCGGCCTTCATTAAAATTTGTGTTTGTGAGTTCCAAAATTTGACATGAATTGTCACAACATAAAGAGAATGGCGATCTGACTTTTTGAAGTTCGTGGACAATTCTTTTGAATGGCAAGGAGAAGACGACATGGGTTAAGTTATAGACGTCAGTCACACGTGCGATGAGCTACGTCAAGTGCTGACCGCACTGATGAGCAACGAGATGCAGCTAACGGTAATAGTCTTAGTATGTATCATAATTGCGTTCTAGAGTGTGACTTTTCATGGAAGTTGTTTTCGTACAAATCAATTAATACAATTATAAACTAGATGACGTAGTGAAATATCCTACAGAGAATTTAAATTCATATAAATTGTCTGGACTCCGATCTCACAATTTAAAATCAAAAGTGGAGCAGTAGTGGTCGTGTTGCGCAAGAATAATCAATTACGACGGTGCAATGAACGAAACTGACCGTGATAAATCAAATGAATAACAACAATCACCAAGAGAAAATACAAAGGAGAGGATATCTTAATGCCGTGAATTCCGATGATTTCAATGGATTTACCTCTTGAACTTAATGGTGTAAAATTTTCCATGCATTTAGCCTTTGCGATGACCATAAATAAATGGTGAGGACAGTCGTCGGAAGTTTGCAGAATCATCTTGGACTTTCGCTGCTACTCTCACGGACGTGCTCACGGGTTGGAAAAGCATCATCTGGATATACAGGATGTCTCTAAAGTCACTATCCATTTTAATGAAAACGCATTATTTTGTTACTTTTTTTTCAGATACTGGTATCTTAGATCAGAATGTTTAGCACAGAAGAACGGGTTGCCCTTGTAAGTGCACGGGTGCGCGTATTGTCATATGAAGGCGCCAGAGCCGAATTTACCCGTAAATTTCGCAAACCAGCTTCATCATGGGCATACATTCGTCTGCTTGTGAACAAATTTAAGCGTATCGGCCGTGTGTCTGATGAGACACTTCCTGAACGACCAAACCTCATGGCAGAAACAGTGCAGCAGGTTCAAATTGCCACTGATAGGAGTCCTAAAGCATCAATTCGACGCCTCAGTAGGGAAGTGAACGTTTTTCGCAACGATGTGGAAAGTTCTACGTTTCTATCTACCAAAACATTCGTATCACATTCAAGTTCTGCACCATCTTGAGGACGAGAATTTTGCCTGTCGTCGGGCAAAATGTTATGATCTCCTGGAATGTGCACACAATGAGAATTTAATGGACAATATTTTATTTTCCGATGAAGCCACTTTTCATGTTTGTGGGAAACTGCCCAGACACAACAGCTGGATATGGCCATATGAAGAACAACATGCGGTAACGCTGTGGGAACGTGATACGTCGAAGGTCAATGTTTGTCTGGGTATGACAAACGCAAAACTATATGTCCCATTTTCCTTGCCGAATGTTCAATAACATGTAAGATCTACCTCTACATGCTAGAACTGTTCCTTGAACCGCAGCTTCAAGAGGATGGCATACTGGATACAGTTGTGTTTCAGCAAGATGGTACGCCTCCACAGTTTGCAAATCTCCCGTAATTACCTGAACAGCACCTTTCCAGGAAGATAGAAAGGTAGAGGTTCACCTTTGCTGCGGGCTTCCTGTTCACTGGACCTTTCTCCTTTAGACTTTTTGCATGGGGTAAAATCAAATCTAAAGTTTACAGTAGCAAAATAGATTGGTATGCTTGAGTTAGGGAATCGTATCAGGTGAGCAGAAAGTCAAATTACAGTTGACATGTTTTAGTCTACATTTCGTTCCACTACTGAAAGATGACGTATGTGTTTTGAGCTAGATGGAGGTCAAGTAGAAGGCCACTAGAATACTTGTAACACTTCAAAATATAATATGTATTTTCTATATTATTTTATTTGTCCTTCCTTCATTAAAATGGATAATGACTTTAGAGACACCCTGTATTTACGCATCACAAGAAAGAACAATATTCTGTTTAACCCTCAACCTAATTGCAGAATAAGTAACTAATCCGAATTTGCTTTATTTATGTAAATAATTTCAGACGTTACTGGCGGTACGAAGGTTGCCGGATCAGATAGTACATGTACATATATATGCGAGCCGTCCTTCGTTGAATTTAGTTACTCCCGCATAACACGGATGCCAAAAGGTTTGTCTAACATGTCAGTACAGGGGGCGCCGTATCAACAGAGACGTGACCTTGCTAAACGTAAGACCAAAGCGTGAAGACCAACACCTAACTAATTTAACTGGTCCCATTGGTCGTAGCCGGGGCACTTGCTCACGGAGTTGGGGCACGGGGTTAATTCCTGAGCTGGGGACATTCCTCTATATGGGAGAACAGCGGTCTCTCACCAAAAGAATATACAGAGAAGAACAAAGCATATTAATTATCTGTATCAGCAACTCATACTAATTTATAAGCAATACACAATACCTTAACCTGTACATTACAATTTCCAACATTAAAAAATTCTGTACGACACGTTGTACCCGGAAACATCTCCCGGTTCTAAAACTCATCTGTGTACGTCTAAAATCGCCTGTAAAAGGTAGAGGTCTCCTTGGAGAACGTTGAGAATACAGCCTTGAGACCTCAGATGCGTTGAGATGTCTCTATCTATAGGTCTTAATTAACATAAGAGATTTGTTCCGGGCTTTGGAGCCGTGGTCTGATGGAGTTAAGCTGTCCATACGTTTCGTCCATCCCTGCGGTGGACATCATCAGTGGCGTGGTCTTAATATTCTAGGTGAAGGTTCAGGCACAACAGAGACGCCCAGAGGTCCAGAGGTAGCCTTGGTCGGGCTGGGCAATTTTTCTTTTTCCCCGTCCGGGTGTCTTTTGCCGCAGTACCTAGCCGCTTTGCGGCTTACCGTGCGAAGTGAGTCAAGTTTCGTGGCATTTGGTTCTGCTGGCGGTAGGTTTTTGTTTGTTTGTTTGTTTGTTTGTTTGTTTGTTTGTTTGAGATTTGGTGTTAACTGGTTGGCCTTGAGTGTTCTCTGAAGGCAACAGCTAGGCGGGTTTGTTACTTTCTCCCGTTGGGGGATGATCTGTTTTAGAGCTTTTGCCCCGTTTTGAGTACGGGTGGCCTGACGCTTGAGCCATCAGGCGTTATGTGAGTTTCGCTAGAGGTGTCGTATTTATATCCTGGTTGGACAAACTGGATTGGTTTGGCTGGAGCAGAGGGTGTGTCCTCGGTGGGTGGGGTTTCCCTGTACTGATATTTGTTCGCGTGATTTTTCTGCCTTAGGTTTTGTTTTAGCCCTTCCAGTATCGGATGCCAGATGTTTTTCAGTTTAAGAGCCTCTCCCTTTCTGTTGAAATTATTGGGGTGTTTGTAGATTTCAATAGCTTCGCGTGGTAGTCTGGCGTGGTAGTATGGTGTAGAAGAAAGCACCTTCGTCTCATCATACTGGATAATATGTTCACCATCGGCCCAAATGGCATGTTCCGCGACCGCAGACTTTTCCCATTGTCCCAGACGGCAGTTGAGCTTGTGTTCTGAAAGCCGGGTGTTGAAACTGCGTTGTGTGGTACCGACGCATACAGCACCGCAGGAACAAGGAATACGGTAGACGACGGCTGAAGCGAGAAGGTCCCTTGGGTCTTTGGATGAGCGTAATAGCGAATTAATCTGCCTAGTGGGCTTGGAAATAGTTCTAACCTTGAAGCTTTTAAGCAGTCGCTCAATTCTGTCCGTCACATTCTTAAAATATGGCAGAAATGCAATGCCTTTGTATTCATGCGGACTGTTCTCGCAGATGGCAGGGCGAGATATTCGTGGTCGTGTAGCTCTGCGGACTTCACGTGTTGTGTTGCCGTTGGAACGTGAGGCCGTTGGAGGTGACGGAGTTCCTGTTGTAATGAGCCGGGTTCACAGATGCTGGAAACGCGGTCCTTGAGGGCTTACTTGATGGCACGTTTCTGTTTAGGGTGATGGTTGGAGTTTTTGTTTAGATATCTGTCTGTATGGCTCAGTATGTGCTATACAGAAACGTATACGGTTCTGTATACGTCGGTACCACACAACGCAGTTTCAACACCCGGCTTTCAGAACACAAGCGCAACTGCCGTCTGGGACAATGGGACAAGTCTGCGGTTGCGGAGCATGCGATTTGGGCTGATGGTGAACATATTATCCAGTATGAGGAGAAGAAGGTGCTTTCTTCTACACCATACTACCACGCCAGACTACAACGCGAAGCTATTGAAATCTACAGACACCCCAATAATTTCAACAGAAAGGGAGAGGCTCTTAAAATGAACAACATATGGCATCCGATACTGGAAGGGCTAAAACAAAACCTAAGGCAGAAAAATCACGCGAACCAATTAACTATCAGTATAGGGAAACCCCACCCAACGAGGACACACCCCCTGCTCCAGCCTAACCAATCCAGTACGTCAAACCAGGATATAAATACGACACCTCTAGCGAGCGTCCCTGTTGTGCCTGAACCTTCACCTAGAAGATTAAGACCACGCCACTGATAATGTCCCCCGCAGGGATGGACGAAACGTATGCACAGCTTAACTCCATCAGACCACGGCTCCAAAGCCCGGAACAAATCTCTCATGCTAATTCTAACTCCGGCCGTGAAAGCTTCCGAACACTCATATCTATAGGTCGTTATTTATATCTGTGTACTCCTGGCTTGAGTACCTTGACTTGCTCTCTGTTAGACTATAGGAAACAACTCGTGAAGCAATAGATACCGACTCTCGCAGTCGTGGTCGTAGGTATAAGTATCTCTAACGTCCAGCACATAGAAAGTCATGCTACAGTAGCAGCATGACGTCACATACACAATTACGCAATACCAAGGTTATTGACCACAACAATAGTCGCGTTAGGATGTCAGAATGGCGTTCTAGGGTGGGTCTTTTTCCGAGGGAATTGTTTCCATACAAATTATTTAACACAACTATTAACCAGGATGACTTACTCAACTATCCCACAAAGATTTAAAATTTATTACATTTGGCTGGATTCCCACCTCACAATTTAAAACAAAAGTGGATCAGTAGTGGGCGTGCTCCATAGCATTAAGGAACCACGATATTGCAATGGGACAGAACTAAATGTGAAAAAGATAATGAATTACGTCATCGAGGCAACAATCATCAAGGGAAAGTACAAAGGAGAGGAAATTTTGATCACGCGTAATCCGATGATTTCAATGGATTTACCATTGATTTTAAGCGTCTACAATTGTCCATGTATTTGGCATTTGCGGTGACCATAAATATATGACAAGGACAGCCTTCGGAAGTTTGCTGAATCAACTTGGAGTTTCCCGGTTACACTTACGGACAATTATACGTCGCGTGCTCGCGCGTCGGAAAACCATCATTTTGTTATACAGGGTGTCTCTATAGTTATAACCCATTTAAATAAAAACGCGGCAGTTCCTGTTTACGGCTTTCATTGCAACAGTCCCCTAGCTAGTAACAGCTTCCTTAAATATACCATGACTCATGTTACTAGACATTTGTGGAACAATGATGAAATCGAATGTTGTGTCAGACAATCATGATGTGACTAGAATATTCCCTTTATCTTTTTCGTTGTTTGCAATAAATTATTTCCGCGCTATGTTTATCTGCTAAGACAAGCTGTTTATCTCCGCCCAGCATCATCCGTCCCTTATCACTCCCGCACAGCGCAATCGTAAATATTGGGTTCGCGACAGAGTTAACTGTTGACAGTGAGTGGTTTCGAGATTACCAAAGAGAAGGCAGAAAATAAACCAGTCACGACCCTAAACCACTATACAATGATAAGGAGTACGATGCCTTATCCGATAGATCACGTGGACTACTACACCCAGTCGTGTTACACATCAAAAGATCAACTGCCGCACACAGATAGAGGGTAAGTTAGAGAGACTGCTAGAGAGAGAGAGAGAGAGAGAGAGAGAGAGAGAGAGAGAGGGGAGGGAGGGTGAGGGCATGTAAATAACACAGCCCTGTCACTTCATGTACCATAACCCGTTAGCTATGTTGAACAGCTATAAATTAAAGTTCTCAGGTATATACGGAATTATATTTATAAAAGCGTGTTAGCTATTCCTGTTGAATTTAATGTGTTTTTATAAATGCGGGCACTTAACTTCTATAGTTCTCAGCAGCCCATTGCGTATTATGAGTAAAAGGTGTCATATTGATAATGGGATGCTTCTATGTCCAGGTTGATGTACTTTTATGAGCCCTAGATCTACGACACCTGACCACCTGGTGTATTTCCTATTTACCGAACGCCATGCTAAAGATATTTAACGGGGAAGAATGTTAGGTACTGCGACGGGTTTGAACCAGTGATATCGGGACTCGAGCTGACATGTTACTTATAGTTTATGGGTTCTACAATTTTAGATAAAAAACTCTTTATACATAATTACCTTTATAAAAATTAATTAATATTGATTACTGATAATGCGCGGTTTTGAGATTACCAGAACGAAGCCAAAAAATAGCCCCCGGCGGGACTCGAACCCGCAATCTTCGGTTTCGGAGTCCGATGCCTTATCCAATTAGGCCACGAGGGCTTGTGTTCACTTTCGTGCTCTTTATGCTATATCAGTAAAATTGTCGCTTCACTCCAGTCAGAAGTTTGACAGAGAGAGAGAGAGAGAGGGAGGGAGAGACAGAGAGAGGGGGAGAGAGAGAGAGAAAGTTAAAAAATAAAGTAACCTTTTATTTTTCAATACTGTTTACCGTGTGAAACAGCCACACATAAAAGGACTCAGCTGTATACGGAGTAATACATTTAAAAGTACATGAGCATCCATAGTTGAAATTAATATGTAATTTTTATTTATTGTTTCACTATAATTAGAGTGATTCTCAGAGGTTCAGTTTATATAGGCCACGACAGGTTCCTTAAAATTGATCAAAAGCGCCTCTGTCAAGTTTGAGGTTATCTTACGACCTGGTATATCTGTAATTCAACGGACATCATGCTAAAGAATTTGACACCAAAAAGAATAGTCTTTAACCGGGTTTGAAACTCCCAGCCTCAAGAAAGCTACAGGTGGCATATTAGTTACACTCTATGGGCGTTTAACAGTGATATATAAAGAAAAGATTTCCTATAAGCGTAATTATATTTATACAACTGTGTAAGTATTGAGGAGAATCAGCGGTTTGAAGATTACCAAACAGCAGGCTGAAAATGACCTCCGGAGGGACTCGAACCCCGGATTATGAGTCAACGCTTTACCCATTTGGACACGAGAGTTCTGACACACTTAGGTGTTTGTTAAACGATATCAGCTGAACTACAGCAGACCCGCCCCCCCCCCCACACACACACACACACCTCAGTTTCTAAAAATATTTATGGGCACTCAATATATAAATTTTCGGTGACAACTCTGTACCAAGGTAAAGGGATGCAGTACATTACTCTTTTACCCTGTAGATTCTTATTAACCCCAAGTCTTTCTATTGCCTCGTTGATCAGGTTGGACTTAAAATTAATACCCTAGTTACTGTGGAGCACTAACGGCAACCAAAATGTTCAGAACACTTGCTCCATGAGGGAGTCTGTCATTGTCTTTGCCTCTTGGTTCGGAATGGCATACGCTTCCGGCCACTTGGTGATGTAGTCCGCGACCATCATCAGGTACATGTTGCATCCGTCGGACACTGGGATTGGTCCAGCTATGTCGCCGGCGTTCCTTCATAAGGGTCCTCCGACGTTGTACTGCTGCATGCGACCCCGGCATCTTTTCAGGGGTCTGTGAATCGTCGCGCACACATGACACTGACGGCACCATCCCTCACCGTCTGCTCGGAGCCTCTCCCAGATGTAGTGCTGTTGGATTTTGTCGATGGTCCGGTTTGCTCCCACGGTTCCTCCAGAAATACCGGCGTGCAATTCCTCCGAGACCTCCGGGACCTTACTTCGCTGACGTACCAACTGTTTGTTCTCTCTGAGTCTTCTCTTAAGGCAATTAAGATACCCGGATCAGCACGCCCTCTCTTGCCTTCAGGGAGTCCCATTGGGCCCTGTAGGACTTGTATACGGCGCTACTTGGTGCAATGTCCTCCCAGGCTGCTCTTGTTCCTGCCTCTACTTATCTCAAGAGTGGCCTTATGTCTGGCTCCGCCAGCTGCTCGCTCCTCTGTCCTGCGCTATCTCAGCCATCCGCTGGCACTGCCATGACCAGTTTGACAGCTGCGGCACGCTCCTTCTCATCAAACCTAGCGCACTGGCCACACAATTCTGGGCAGGATCTGCAGTATATTACGTCTGTATTACATAGCGATGTTGTGAACCCATTGATAAAACGGTGGTAGCAACTACCGAGCCCCAGAAAGCTGCGCAATGCTCATTTTTCCTTCGGCAGAGGCCAATCTCTCACGGCCTGTGTCCTATCCGGGCCAGTGGCCACTCCGGTTGGTGTGAATATGTGGCCCAAGTAGTTGACGTCCTTGCAGAAGAGCTGGCACTTCTTCGCGTTCAGCTTAAAGCTGGCTGCCTGTAGTCCCTTCTCAGGTTTTCAAATTGGTCACCGATGCCTCTACCGACGATGATGACGTCGTCCAGGTATTGCAGGCAGGCGTCATAAATATGGCATCTCATCGCTGACTCATGAGGCGTTGAACGGTAGCAGGTGCAAAGCTGCGCAAAAGGAAATTACTGCAAACTGCCACAGCCCTTGGCCTTCTATACTGCAGCCTTTGGTTGTTTCTCGGTTCTAGAGCCCATTGCCAGCAACCCGACTTCATGTCTACGGTCGAGAACCACTACGCACCAGCTAGCGTGTCCATGGTGTCGTCAATCCGAGGTAATGGGGAGCAATCCTTCCGGGTGACAGCATTTAGGGTCCTGTAGGCCCAGCAGAAGGACATATCGCCGTTCTTCTTTGTCACTAGAACCACAGGGGAACAACAGGGCCTCTCACACTTTTCAACCGGTCCCCTGGATTCCATGTCATCTAGCATATCCCGTACCGGAGCTTATTTGCCAGCGGTACGCGCATAGGTGGTTGCCGAATAGAACGAACCCTTCTGGTGTCGATGCAGCTCTGGTATCGCCTCAGCAGTTTTCGATCTTTCTCCAGCTGATCTGCGATCAGGTGCTCGGCGGCCGTCTCCAATAACCTTGCAGCCGGTGCGCCAGTTTTTGCATCGGCAGCGGCCACTGTGTCTTGTCGATTGCTGTTACGCTGACCATAAGCGTGCTCGTCCCCACAGCCATCCCGGCCCGAAAGACGTTATCTGTGTCCGTCAGATTGAGCAGCCTCACTAGTACCTCCTCTCTGCACGGCAGTAATGTCCTACCTGCACAGCGTCCTTCCACAGGCCTATTCTGGAGCAGCATCATGTTCTTCGTCCACTGGCCCTCCAGTCGCACCGTCGCCACCACCTCGCTTCTCGCGGCAGCACCAACGTCCTAATCAAGACGACCCTGCAGTTTCCCAGGTGCTCTTCAGGTTGCCGAAGTATCACTTTTCCATTAACGTCGGAAGTTCCTGCCGACGTCGACCGTCGCCACGTAGCCCCTGAGGGCATCCAATCACAATATTACCGTCACAGCTTCCTTCCCGGCGAATACCTATTAACGCACGGCATTCTGTCACAAGATTAGCTTCAGTAGAGCCTCCTACTCTACAAGCAGGGTGTCACGCGATGCCGTCAGAAGCTGGTATGGTTGGCTTGACTTCCTCGTCGGCAAACCCTTGGCTATGTCCGGGATGATGACGGCCATGGCTGTCCCGGTGTCTACGAGCATGCGGCAAGTCTACCCTCTCACCCATGCGATCGTGATGTGGCTGTCATCTAACCGTCATCAGACGGAGCGCAGTGTCCCTTGGGGTGATGGTGATGGTGGTGCCCACGCTCCTCACACTACGCCGGCCCGTACTCGTTCTTACGGCTGCTCTTTCTGACGCGGGCAGTTTTTCTCCTGGTGTCCAGGCTGTACACAGACATCTAGGTCTATACCGAGGTTCCTCGACTGGTCTTCGGTCTCCATTATACCGGAAAATCCTAGTTTGCTTCGTCGGGGTATCGGTCACCTAGACCGCCTCCATCCTAAATACTGCATTAGAGCCTCGTGGTTAGTTTTATAGTCGCAAGGCGTTAGGTGCTGACGTATCTCGATGTCTCGTACCGCGTCCACTAAGTTGTAGGCAGCCTCTCGTAATAGGAACTTGGGTGCCAGGTGGACTAAGGCTTTGTTGGCCAGCTGCTCAATTGCAGAAATTCCAAATGTTTTTATTTCCGTAGAATTACACTACAGTAGCCGAAAGAGACAGGCTACGGTGCGTTTGAATCAGCTGATAACAGCAATCCTAACCTGTGCATTATAGGCTTTGGGCTGTATGTCGTTCGTGTGGTCTGTGTGATATTACGTTTGTTTTACTTTGTTAACTAGTGAAATGAATAATATTTAGTGGTTCAGGTTAGTGAAAAAGTGTCCTATTATCATGTAGTTAACACACATTCCAGTTTATTCGTAAATTTTATGTATTTAGTAGTGTTTTCAAGTAGGCTGTAGGTTAACCTCTGGGAACGTTCTAAGGCTTCGATGCCATATTGCATCTTCTCCCTTGAACTTAGATTGGAGCATTTATTTTAGTAAATTCTGCTTATTCTTTTATTATACGTGTGATATTACACAGTTCTCTCTTTGTTTAAATGTACAGAAAAATTAACTCCATTATTGAACGAAATAATAACTTCTGTGTTCAACCACATGGTGGATACAACTTAATGTTACTATTACTATTATTTTCCTTTTTAGGTACTCAGAGTTGTAAAAATGCCCCGGCGTTGTAGTGTCTTTGGGTGTAGATCAAATTATGACACAGAAAGTGAAAAACTACAACATTTTCACTACCAAAAGACGAAAATCTTCGTAGGATCTGGCTACGGCATATTCCAACGGATTTTTCGAAATTAAGAAATCCTTTTGTGTGCATAAAGCATTTTGAGGAGTCGTGTGTTATAAGAATAGACAGGATTTCTACTTCAAAGGGAGAGTTGATAGAATATGAAAGAAAAATCCCTAAACTCACAGAAAATGCTGTACCAAAAATATTTCCTAATACACCCTCTTACTGTTCTAAAACGATTCCCAAAATAAAACGTCTTGCTGATAAAGAAGACGAAAATTTGGTCCAGGCATTTCGAGAGAGTGTTCAATCAAATAAACAGCACGCGGAAAGGGATTTAATAAATAATGTAGATAGCATTATTTCTTTTGTAGATATAAGAAAAATCAATTCCAGTAAGGCTAATTGGACAGTAATTAAGGACGAGGGAACAATTTATATTTGTTTAATGGGTATAAACAATGGCACACCTTGTGCCATTTCTTTTATAACAGTCAAAGATGATATAACTTATACTGTTGTATTGGACAACGTTTGCATCAGTGATTCTAGTATTAATAAGGTGAAAAAATTGAATTCATTTAATGTTTTGGATAGTATTATGACACAAATTTAAAATAGTGAAATATTACCAACAGTTAGAGATAAAACAGAATCTGCTATCCAGCTGCTACAGTCTCTACCAAACCATGATGAGAATGAGCATATGAAGTTTATTGTAGGGTAATTAAATCAGTCACAGACTCCAAAGAATAACATGCGTTATGGCAGAAAATGCATTATTCTTGCTTCCACTCTGTATGTCCATTCATCATCCGCCTACAATGCACTAAGAAAAAACGATATTTTGATTTTGTCACACCCACGTACACTGCAGAAACTAATTTCGTTCTATGAATTTTCCTTGGAAAGTAGTTCTTACTTGGAAAACAGATTTAAACATTTAAAGAGTCATGAACACATTATTATCTCTCGTGATGGATGAAATATATATTTAGCCACAACTGTCATTTGAAGGAGGTGCGATTTATGGCATTAGTGCAACTGATCCTCAGAAATGTGCAAAAACTGCTCAAGTCTTCATGATATCCTCACTGCTTTCTAAATATGTTGATGTCGTTTCCATTATACCAGTTATCCATTTAACAAGTGAACAGCTGAAGACATACATAATAGAAGTTCTGGGTATGTTGGAAAGAATTGGTTTTACAGTTATTAGTTTAATTGTAGACAGTAATATTGTGAACAGAAAAGCATATGAACTTATGACCCCAAATAAAATTTTGCAGCCTTGCATTACTCACCCACTAGACTCATCAAGAAGGCTTTCCTTTGTATTTTACACCATCCACATTTTAAAATGTATCAGAAATAATTGGGAGACCAAAAGAAATGCAAATAAGACCTTATATTTTCCTGATTTCAGTCATCACTCCAATATACCTTCATATCAATACAGGCACTTAGAGTTAATGTATGAAAAGGAAAAGAAAAACCTAGTTAAGTATGGGCACACACTTTCCACCAAAGTGTTATATCCATCGTCAATTCAGAAGCAGAATGTGAGCTTGGTATTGAAAATTTTCAATGACAATAACATTGTGGCCTTAAAACTTGTCACAAAAGATCTTGGTGTTTGTGAAAATATTGATGAGACTGCAAATTTCCTAAATATCATTGTTAACTGGTGGAAAATAGTTAATGTTAAATGTGTGTTCGATGGGAAACGATTCAATCATCCATACAGAGAGGCCATTAAAAGCCAAAGAGATATGCAATTTGAATTTCTAAGTAAAATGTGTCATTGGCTAAAAATTTGGAGGGTGTCTGTTCCATTAGTAAATGCTTTAACTCCGCAGACATTTCAGTCCTTGATTACTATGCTGGAATCTTTCCTATTTGAGAAATACAACATAGATTACATTTTGCTAAGCAAATTTCAGAGTGATAATTTGGAGGGTAGTTTTGGATCATACAGACAGCCAACTGGTGCAAATTACTATATAACTTACAGGTATTGGAAAATGAGGGGAAATTGAGATTTAAAAATACTGTGTTGTTTGCTGCTTCTAATGGTAGTGTAAATTTGAAAGAACTGTTACCTACCCAACAAAATTGTGATAATGATATTGACCTGAATGGTTTTTCTGATATTCTGGATGAAGAGTTTGAAATGTAAGTAATTCACAATGATACAGTGCCAATACTGACATATTTGGGGGGAATTGCATCTAGACAAGTTCTAAGCAAATCTAAGTGTAATATATGCAGTTCATGGTTCCAATTAAATAAACAAGTGGAAGTCGATTCTCCATATGACTTTGTAAAGGACTTGGACAGAGGAAAATTAACATTACCCAGAGACAAAGTGGTATTCACTATTGGTTTGGCATGGCACACATTGTCATTATTAGCAAGAGACTCTCAAAATTTCTTAACCTCTGGGAAACCGCTCTTTGTAGTTCAGAAAATGTGTATAATTAAACTTCTGAGATCAGATGTACACAATACTGGTGCTGAATGTAAATGTTTACATAAGAAGACCCTATTTGAGAACCTGGATAGTGTTGCTCTTTGTGTTAACAAAATATTAATTAGTAATTTTGTAAAAATGACCAATGAGAAATCTTGTGATTCAGACACTACAAGAAAAGTGAAAAAACTGAAAACATGAATTTTGGCATTATTTGTGATCATAAGACTTCTTCCATAAACTGTTTTGAGGGATTACATTACATTCTGTACTTTGTATATACTCAGAGTATATATCAGTGTTAAACCTGTGCATTTGTCACTAATATCTGTAAAAATAATTATGCTAAAGTATGGAGTTTGACAAAATACAAGGATCACCTCATACGTTTGGTATGTATAAATATCTCCATATAGTAGTGTAATTGCATATAACTCTCATTTGTTTGTTTCATTACGTCACCTTTTTTTCTGGGTATTATCCTAACATTTTACATTCATAGTTCCTGATTCCATAAGCAATTAAGCTGCAATTTTTGTACGAGAACTATAAGTAATTTTTTTAGGAAAAAGGGATTCAAAATGTCTTCTGAAAACTTTATTTGAAGGTGAGCGATATACTGTATCCTATCATTCATACATTATTTCTTTATTCTTTAAGGTATTATGTTTATAGATCTAAAAAGTATAATATCATAAGTGGTATATATTATAAATACGTAACTAATTATAAGAAACGAAATATAGCTTAGTAGTACGAGCATACCAAAAATCAGTTCCGAGAGATAAAATCCCTTCTAATATAATATTGCTCATATAATTATGTTAATTAAAGTATAATTGTCTAGAATGATGAACATATGTGAAATACTGTTTATTCATAATCATTCAGTTCAGTAACAAAACAATGTAATTTCTGCGCTACGCTGTCCACTCTCTCAGACTGCCTGTGTGACGTCACACGAAAGTTTCCCTGTCGCGCCGAAGCCGGTCTATTTCGTTAGCCGCGTACAGTAGCAGGATGACGTCACATACACAATTACGCACTACCAAGGTTATTACCCACAACAATGGTCGTGTCGGGATGTCAGAACGGCGTTCTATTGTGAGCTTTTTTCCGAGGGAGTTGTATCCATACCAATTAGTTAACACAGTTATTAACAGGATGACTTGCTCAACTATCCCACAAAGATTTAAAATTTATTACATTTGGCTGGATTTCCAACTCAAAATTTAAAGCAAAAGTGGATCAGTAGCGGGCGTGCTCCATAGCATTAAGGAACCACGACTTTGCAATCGGACAGAACTAAGTGTGCAAAAGATAATGAATTAGGTCATCGAGGCAACAAGCGTCAAGGGAAAGTACAAAGGAGAGGAAATCTTGATCATGCGTAATCCGATGATTTCAATGGATTTACCTTTGATTTTAAGCGTCTTCAGTTTTCCATGCATTTGGACTTTGCGATGACCATAAATATATGACAAGGACAGTCGTCGGAAGTTTGCGGAATTAACTTGGAGTTTCCCGGTTACACTTACGGACAATTATACGTCGCGTGCTCGCGCGTCGGAAAACCATCATCTTGTTAAACAGGGTGTCTCTATAGTTGTAACCCATTTAAATAAAAAAGCGACAGTTCCTGTTTACGGTTGTCTTTACAACAGTCCCCTAGCTAGTAACAGCTTCCTTAAATATACCATGACTCATGTTACTAGACATTTGTGGAACAAAGAAGAAATCGAATGTTCTGTAAGACAATCAGGATGCCACTAGAATATTCCCTTTATCTCTTTATTTGTTTGGAGCAGCTTATTTCCGCGCTATATTTATCTACTTAGACAAGCTGTTTATCTCCGCCCAGCATCATCCGTCCCTTATCACTCCCGCACAGCGCAATCGTAAATATTGGGTTCGGGACAGAGTTAACCGTTGACAGTGAGTGGTTTCGAGATTACCAAAGAGAAGGCAGAAAATAAACCCCGGCAGGACCCTAAACCACTATAATATAATTAGGAGTACGATGCCTTATCCGTTAGATCACGTGGACTACTACACCCAGTCGTGTTACACATCAAAAGATCAACTGCCACACACAGATAGAGGGTCAGGTAGAGAGACTGCGAGAGAGAGAGAGAGAGAGAGAGAGAGAGTGAGAGGTGGGAGGGAGGGAGGGAGGGAGGGAGGGAGGGAGGGAGGGAGGGAGGGCGGGAGGGAGGGTGGGAGGGAGGGAGGGAGGGAGGGAGGGAGGGAGGGAGGGAGAGGGCATGTAAATAACATATGGTACACTTCATGTTCCATAACCCGTTAGCTATGTTGAACAGCTATAATTTAAATTTCTCAGGTACATACGGAATGATATTTATAAAAGCGTGTTAGCAATTCTTGTTGAAATTAATGTGTCTTTTTATGTGGAGGCACTTAACTGATGTAGCTCTCAGCAGCCCATTGCGTATTATGAGTAAACGGTGGCATAATGATGATGGGATTGTCATATGTCCAGATTGATGTACTTTTATCAGCTCTAACTCCACGACACCTGACCAATTGGTGCATTCCCTATTTAACGGACGCCCTGCTAAAGATATTTAACGGGGAAAAAATGTTAGGTGCTGCGACGGGTTTGAACCAGTGATATCGGGACTCAGAGCTGGCATGTTACTTACAGTTTATAAGTTTTACAATTTTATATAAAACAACTCTTTATCCGTAATTATCTTTATAAAGGTGTATTAATACTGATTACTGATAGTGCGCGGTTTCGAGATTACCAAAACGAAGCCAAAAAATAGCCCCCGGCGGGACTCGAACCCGCAATCTTCGGTTTCGGAGTCCGATGCCCTATCCAATTAGGCCACGGGGTCTTGTGTTCACTTTCGTGCCCTTTATGCTATATCAGTAGAATTGTTGCTTCACTAGAGTCAGAGGTTGACAGAGAGACAGAAAAAGAGAGGATGAGAGAGAGAGAGCGGTTATAAAATAAAATAGTCTTTTATTATACAATACTCTTTACCTTGTGGAGTAGCCAAGCATAAAAGGACTCAGCTGTATACGGAATTATACCTATACAAGTTTATGAGCATCCATTTCTGAAATTGATATTGAGTTTTTATTTATAGTTTCACTATAATTAATGTAATTCTCACCGATACGCTTTATATTGGTCGTGAAAGGCCCCTTAATAGTGATCAAAAGCGCCTTTGTCTAGTTTGAGGTCATTTTACGAGCCCTAATTAAACGATAGTTGACAATCTGGTGTATTTGCAACTTAGCGGACACCATGCTAAATAATTTGACAACAAAAATGAAGTCTTCAACCGGGTTTGAAACACCCAGGCTCGGAATGCAACAGGTGGCATGGCAGTTATACATTTTGCGTGTTTCCCAGTGATATAAAAAGAAAAGGTTTATTATAAGCGTAATTATATTTATACAAGTGTATCAGTATTAACTGAAGAGTATGAGCGCTATAGAGATTACCAAGCAGCAGGCAGAAAATGGCCTCCGACGGGACTCGAACACCGGATTAGGATTCCGATACTTTATCCATTAGGGCACGAGACTTGTTACACAGTTAATTGTTTCTTAAACGATCGCACATGAACTACCTGCACACACACCTCAGGTTCAAAGAAAAGTAATCAGTAAGGATCAAATGTTCAATTTCCGGTGACAACTCCGTACCAAAATTTATGGCTGCATTGCATTAATTCCTCTACCATGTATATAACACGCAAAGATACTCCCTAACGGAAAGACAATTCCCGTTTGTTCTATTGATAAACAACAAACGATATTAAAATAGCCTTTGGTTTCCCGATTTTTCACTTAACTGGTTTAATAATCTTAACACATTTACACACACTATTTAGTTGTTCCATGTTTGGTGTTAACAATGAATATACATAAACTTAGTGCAGGAAATATTTTCCTGTGGACGGAATTTCGGGTTAGCAGAAACTTGTCATATCGTAGGAAGATGCTGAATCTTAAAACAGCAATTTCGATATTCATCCAATTGTGCCAGATGTTTCTAATTGGTCACATATATCTGTCTTCCTGGCAGGTGGAGGTTAGGTGTTCACACACGCTATCGGCAATATTGCTTTATTTTCCTGTAATGTATGTGTTTAAGTAACTCCGATATAACTTTCTCTAAGCATTAGCTACGCAAGAATATTCCAGTCCCTTATCTGTACTCCTTCAAGGGCCTACAGTAGTGGGTACAGGAATTGGCGATACCGGGCTCCCGACCCCAACTGATACCCCCGAAGGGGGTTCCTTATAGAGGTGAGTGGACAGGCAAAACACCCACGCACTTGTAGGTCTTGCGTGGAAACCCTTGCTGGTGGAAATGTGTGTCCTGTTGGTTGAGGGATGCACATCTGAGCTCGTTCCAGTATTCCTCTGAATTTGGGTAGGGTACGAATTTCCAGTACCCTTGGTTTTTCCTTCGCCTAAACGGTAGGTTATGGACTCACCCACCCCTAATCATTCGGCCAGGCTTAGGTACTCAACCAAACTCTAGAGAGTGGGACGGCAAAGCCGCTAAATTCCCTGTGTAGCTCTGTCATCCCAGTGATGCGACCCCTAATTGGGCTCCGTGGTGGGTGGGAAGTACTGGGTGATGAAAGTGGAAAGGAAATAGCCGAGTGTATTGGTCCGCGCTATTTAGTTATTTATAGAACTGACGAAATTTAGAAATTAAATACCGTGAACCCGTTCGTTATTCAGAAGGGCTTAGATAGTATTGCTGGTTCTGTGAAGGCATGTACTAAATCTCGCAAAGACACACTCCTGGTCGAAGCAGTTTCTTCGACACAGGCTGCTGAAATCTTGAAAGCAAATATGCTTGCGAGCTATCAGGTGTGCGTGGAATTGCATAGGACTCTGAACTCCTCGCGTGGTGTTCTAAACACCAGCGCATTTGATGGTATGTCCAATGAGGAGATTTAGGAAAACTTGGCGGAACAAGGTGTGATTAATGTATGTCGCGTTCACCGTAAAGAACGAGGTGAACTACTGCCCTATTACTTACCTTTGATTGGGTAGAATCCATGAAATATATTAAGGCAGGGTATGAAGCTATTGAACTCAGGCAGTATATTTCAACTCAACTAAGGTGTTATAAATGCCAGCGCTTTGGCCACACAAGTGATTCTTGTAATGGATTTGTTACTTGCATTGCCTGCGGGGAAGTCAAACATGATAATGCATGTACTTCAACCGCAGCGTGTGTTAACTGCAGTGGTAATCATTCATCGAACTCCAGAGACGTCCCCGTTTGATGGAGGAGAAGGCGATCCAATAGATCCGGGTAAGAGACAGGCTCTCCTGCGGAGAATCCTAGAAACCTTTGCGTATTGCCAGCCTTCTGTACCTAGGACCGTTACTCATAATGCAGTTTCAGCTAAGCCAGTACCTAGCCGTTAAACCACAACGCAAACCAGCGAAATAAACGGGGAAGTAATATCCGAAAGATCAATTACACTAAGATCACAGCCAAAGCAACAAACACCAACACGAGCTACAGTGGGCACGCTGGCAAAGTCCAGCCATAGGAAGAAGGTTTCAGTCAAGTCACCGCCGAAAGCACCTACTTCACGAACAAGTGAACCGGAAGTATATAATATGTCGCCAAGGAAATTTAAGACCACTTATGACAGAACATACTTCAAGGGAAATAGTAAGACCAGTGAAAGGAAAGCTATCCAGCACAAAAGTCCACGAATATCTCCGTCAACATCTGAGGAATCATCTTTCGAGGACGCCGTTCGGCGTCTTCCGTCTTTACCAATACTAGTTTCCGATCCTGGCAAGAGATTCGAAGTTACCAGTGCGGAAGCCGTCCTCTTCCATTGACTATTTGGAATGAGTGGATCCTGTCCTCACAGCCCAAACTACAGTGAGGAAAGGGCAGGAAAAACCTCCTGAAAGTGCTAGCACAGCCCCAAGGAAAAGGAAAAAAATGGTGCGACCACCACTGGGCAGGTAGCTTTTTTCACGTGGCAAGTTGATATCGAAATTAGTCACTTTATGCGATTTGGTATTGCATCGGTAGTTATAAATTTTTAATTATTGTTTACCCTTTTGGGTTTATCTATTTTATTGTCATTTTGTTTTTATCTGTGTTTACAATTTTGAATAATTTATATCTGGCAATTGCCATGAATTAGTTTTTTGTAAGGGTTCTGATGACCGCTGTAGTTGAGCGCCACTAAACACTTATCATCATCACCCTTATCTGCACAATTTATGGGACATGAATAATTCCATTAAAGTTTTCTGTGTCATGTGCTTTACACGCATTTTTGTTTAAATTCTAATTGCATTGGGAATATACCATACTTAAGCTCATTAGTATGGCTTTTGTGAAATATGGTGCAAACAAAATATTATTCAAAAATTTTGATTGCGTTCAGAAGTACTATTTCGGTCAAAAAAACTGTGCATGTCAGTGTGTGTGCGTGGGGGGGGGGGAGTTGGGGCGCGCCAAACAAAGCAATTTCTGATATTTTCCTCGCTATTGATTTGAATTTCGAAACACTTATACTTTCCTGAAATAGGAGTGTATTGTTAGTACTATAACCATCAACATCACAATCATCATTTCTTAGCCATATAAGGAGAACGAAATTTCAAAGCCACCAGAAAGTACAGTTAGTACAATTTGATTCAGATGCGGTGGCAGACCTCGAAAAACGCGTAAAATATTCGACGACTCCATCTTCTGCTGTTACTTGGGAGAGAACGTCGATGATAGTACACATTCTTCAAGTGGGGACAATGAAGCCCACTTTGAAACAGAGAAACCAATAAGAGAGGAAGAGGCCATTTAAGCTGTCTAAAATACATCGCTCACTGTAATAGAACTTAATACTTGAAACTTCTCTCCAGGCAAGTGTATGGGCCGCGCCGTGGCTCAGTGGTTAGACCGCTTGGCTCTCACCAAGGCCACCCGGGTTCGATCACAGGCGACCGCAAAGTGAGATTCGTGGTGGACAACACGGCGCTCGGGCGGGTTTTCTCCAGGTCCTCCGGTTACCCCGCCATCTCATTCCACCGGTGCTCCAACTTCATCTCATGTATCATCAGTGTCACCGCCTGCGGTGCCGTATGTAATAAAAGCGGGCGTTAAACACTACACATTTCATTTTCATGTAGATCTCAGCATGCAGTGACATCATAGAGCTAACATCGTCCCCCATCACACTACTCTCTACTCTTTCAAGGCGTGTCGGACTGCCACCTCATATAAATGAAACTGTATTACATCTATTTACTCCCAATAAAACCCATGTTCCTCCTCCGCGATTGAAATCGTGGCTTCAGAATTCAGAGGCTAGCATGTTACTTACAAAACTCCAGATTAGATATACGCAAAGAGACGATAGACAAACAATCCGTTAGGAAGACATAACAATCAAATAGTACATTATACATACCGCACATGCAGAAGCTGAGTTTGGCAGTTACATATGTAAAACTCTCTTGTATTCGTAATTAACGATGTAGGAGTATTAAATGTCTAGAGTGAGCGGTTTCGAGATTACCAAAAAGAAGACAGAAAGTAAGAGACGGCAGGACTCGAAACCACAATCACCACATTACAAGTCCGATACCTTATTCATTAGGTCTTGAGGGCTACAATACACTGTCGTGTTGCAATACATCAGTAAAGCAATTTCCGCCACAGATGGAGGGTCAGGTTGAGAGAGAGAGGACATAAAATAACTTACTTATAATAACTTAGATTATAATGATTTATAATAACTTACATAAAATAACTTAGATGTTTATCTTCTTGTCTCATATTTCGTTTACTGTAAGGAACAGTTATAGCTTAAATTAGTCGGTGCACAGGCATTTATATTTATCAAATCGTGTTGGTATTACCTGTTGAAGATAGTAATGAGTTATTATTTATTGAGTCACTTAACGTCTGTAGTTCTCAGCAGCCCGTTGCATATTATGAGTGTGTTATCTTAACTTAATATTGATGAGAAGCCCATAGGTCAAACTTGATGTGCTATTACTAACCTTATCTCTAGGAAAGCTGACCACTTGCTGTATTTCCTAGTTAACGGGTACCGTACTAAAGATTTCTAACGGGGAAAAAATGTTATATACTGCGACCGGTTTGAACCAGTGACATCGGGATTCATAGCTGGAGTGTTACTTATAGTGTGTGTGTCTCGTAATTTTATATAGAAATCCCTTAATACGGAATGATCTTTATAAGAGTATATTAGTATTAATTATTCATAATGCGCGGTTTCGAGATTACCAAAACGAAGCCAAAAAATAACCCCCGGCGGGATTCGCACCCGCAATCTTCGGATTAGGAGTCCGACGCCTTATCCATTAGGCCACGAGGGCTTATAGTCACTTTGGCCTTATTTATGCTATATCAGTGTAACTGCTGCTCCACTCAGAGGTTGAGACAGAGACAGAGACAGAGTGAAGCACACAAAGAGAGAGAGAGAGAGAGAGAGAGAGAGAGAGAGAGAGAGAGAGAGAGAGAGAGAGAGAGAGAGAGAGAGAGAGAGAGAGAGAGGAATATTAATGGAGATGCATATAAAATAAGCGTTTTTTATCTTATACCATGTACCTTACTCTGTCTAACAGCCATACATAAAGGGACCTAGGTGTATAAGCAATTATAACTATACAAGTTTATGCGCATTCACTGTTAAGGGTAATATTGAGGTTTTATTTATGGGTTCACTCACTATAATCTAGGTGATTCTCAGCAAACCGTTTTGTATTGCCGTGGAAGTATTCTTAATTTTGATCAAGAGCGTTCTCTAGCTTGACGTTATTTTACGAACCCTAAATAAACGACAATTGATTACTGATATATTTTCCATTTAAGGGAAGACATGTTAAAGATTTTGACACAACACCAGATCGGATATACGCAAAGTGACGATAGACAAACACTCCGTTAGGAAGAACATAAGAATCAACTAGCTATTTTATTTATACATATCACACATGAGGAAGATGGATTTGGGAGCGAAATTCTTAAACCTCTTTTACATCCTAAATTATCCATGTAGTAGTATTAAATGTTTAGAGTGAGCGATTTCGAGATTACCAAACAGAAGGCAGAAAATAAAAGCGGGCAGGACTCGAAACCACAATCACCATAATAAGAGTCCGATACCTTATTCATAAGGTTATGAGGGCTCCTATACATTGTCGTGTTACAATACATCAGTACAACATTTGCCGCCACAGATGGAGGGACAGGTTGAGAGAGAGGACATAAAATAACTTAGTCGTTTTTGTTCTTGTCTCATGGTTCGTTTGCTATAAGGAACATTTATAAATTAAAGTAGTCGGGACATAGGCATTTACATTTATAAAAACGCGTTGGCATTACTTGTTGAAACTAATAATGAGTTTTTATTTATGAAGACATTTAACTTTTGTAGTTCTCAGCAGCCCATTGCATATTATGCGTGTGTTATCTTAACTTACTGTTGATAAGAAGCTCTTACGTCAAAGTTGATATGCTATTACTAACTTTTTATGTACGACACCTGACCACTAAGTATATATCCTACTTAAAAGTCTCCATGCTAAAGATTTTTAACGGAAAAAATGTTAGATACTGCGACGGGTTTGAACCAGTGATGTCGGGACTCAGAGCTGGCGTGTTACTTATGGAGTGTGCGTCTCGTAACTTTATATAAAAACACTTAATACAGAATTATCTTAATAAAAGAATGTTCATATTAATTATTTACAATACGCGGTTTCGAGATTACGAAACCGAAGCAAAAAAAATAAACCCCGGCGGGATTCGAACCCGCAATCTTTGGATTAGGAGTCCGACGCCTTATCCATTAGGCCACGAGGGCTTGTGCTCACTTTGGCGTTATATATGCTATATCAGTGGAACTGCTGCTCCACTCAGAGGCTGAGACAGACACAGAGAGCGAAAGAGAAATATTAGGAATGAATGAATGATTGTGATTTAGGGCGCTGATCAGCGCGGTCACCAGCGCCTCTAAAAACGAATCATGCTAAGACTAGACTAAATGAGCCAAGTTGTGTCCAGCCTAAATAAAACACACACGTTTGTGCGTCAAAACTGAAACAGACTTAAAACATTCTACAGTTAAAATGGATTAAATGTTAAAAGCTAAATTCTAAAATTGAAAGTATCAAGAACTTAAAAACTTTGGCCACCACTTGTTGATTATCCGCCAATACCTCTGTCAAGCGGGCCTACAGCTGGCGGGACCTGCGAAGACGAGCCAGCTTAAAGCAGTTTGTTAAAACATGGCGGACCGAGAGGGCATCCCCGCAAGATGGGAAAACTGAGCAGGGTCCTCCTAAAAATGATAGCAATGCGTAAAACAACAGTGGCGTATGCGCAACCGAGCCAATTGCACTTCTTCGGGACGGAATGGACGGCAAGAGGTTACCCATCACACTGCGTCGTCCTTCACAGAGCGGAGCTTATTTGCGCGTATAGCGGACCACTCTGAACGCCAGGAGGACAACACGGCTCTCCGCATCACAAAACGGATGTCGTCCGAAGAGACTAATGGTATGCTGGCTTTTGACGAATGACAGCCGACTTTGCCGCCGAATCCGGCAGCTCATTCCTGGTAAGCCAACGTGTCCAGGCACCCATGCACATACCACGCTAACACTAGAGGTGTCTAAAACGTGGAGCGCATCCTGGGTTTGCTGTACAATGGGATGTAGCTGTACAGCTGCCCAAGGCGCTGAAGTGCACTCAGGGAATCACTAAAGATAACGCAGTGGCCTATCTGGTGCCGTCGTACATCTAAAATTGCCCTGTAATCACATAACTTTCAGCACTAAACTTTGAGGTGCAGCTGTGGAAACCGAATGTATAGGGTTCGGTTCCACAGACAAACGCACACCCAACACCTTGTGGGATCTTGGAGCCATCAGAATAAATTAAAGCTCGATCGCTAATACGGATGAAAATTCCAAAAAAAACATACGAATACTCCTGGGAGCCATTATTGACTTCTCGCAGCGTGTCATGCCAGAATCCACGTGGGAAAATTCACAGAGCAAAGGTGGGTACAGTCTCTGACCCTTAAGGACCATTTTAGGCAGATGGGGTTGAAGGCTGTAATAAGCTCCCGAAAGCGAAAGCCAAGTGGCTTTGAAAACGGGATGTTTCTCTAACGGTCGTCTAGTGAGGTGCTGAAAAAAGGAGCGAACGATGGATGCGTTGGCATACAATGTAGACCACTGCCGTAATTCCCCATAAAATGTCACGGACCGGTACTGCAGAGGAAATGAAATGTTTAGTGTTTAACGCCCGCTTTTACTACATACGGCACCGCAGGTGGGCTGCAGAGGAGGTTCTTCAGATTCGCCATGGAGGCTTATAACGGGGCTAGTGGGAAAAGCCCAATGGTAATACATATTCCACAATTATGGACTGCTTCTAATTTTTCAGCACGGTTGGCGTGGTGAAGCGTAAATGATGCAACCATAGTCCACCTAGAGCGAATTAGAGTGCGGTAGAGAAGCAGCACACCGTACGATCGGCTCCCCAGGACTCCAACTGATTACCCGCAGGATATTTAAGGAACGGTCACAGCTGGCCTTCAGTTGTGTTATATGCGAGGATCAGCTGAGCTTTCTATCAAGCACCAAACAAGGAATCTCGTATTATCTGCAAACGGTAGTTTAAGCGGACCCAATCGGAGCGTAGGGTAGGCGCCAGAAGTTCACGCAAA
>CM060948.1:349653598-349723598 GCA_030765055.1 Mantis religiosa | reverse complement strand
ACGACCTTTAAGTGGCGCTCCTCGGTGCGATGTCCTCCCAGGTTGGTCTTGTCCCTGCTTCCACTTCCATCAAGTGTGGCCCCAAGTCTGCATCCACCAGCTGCTCCCTCCTCAGGCCCTTCTATCCCAGCCATCCGCAGGCACTGCCGTGACTACTCGGCCAGCTGCGGCACGCTCCTTCTCTTCCACTCCTGTGCATTGGCCGCACACCCGTGGGCAGGGTCTTCGGCACATGGCGTCTGCGTTACCGTGGCTCTTCCCTCTACGATGTTCAGAGGTGAAATCATACTCCTGCAGCCTCTGTACCCAGTATGCCGTCTGGCCTTTCAGGTTTCTAAAGCTCAGTAGCCAGGTTTGGGCGGAGTCGTCAGTCTTCAGGTGGAATGGCTGACCATACAGCTAACTGATGAAGTGCTGCACAGTCTCTACTACCGCCAGCAGCTCTCGCAGGGTGACGCAGTAGTTCTCTGCCTTGGATAGTGTCTTGCTGTAGCAGGCTATCACCTGCTCGTGGCCGTCCTGGACTTGGGTTAGGACGCCTCCAATGCAACGTTCGCTGGCGTCGGTGTCCACAATGAAACCGCCGCTCGGATATGGAAATTGAAAATTGGAGCACTGCACAGGGTCTTCTTCAAGTGCTGGAAAGTGGCTTCGGCGTCAGCCGCCCACGCTTAAGTTCGGTGTTCCTCTGTCACTCGGCTGAGGGTTTTGGTGGCGTTGGAGAACCCTCTATTATGCGGCGGTAATAACAGCACAACCCCAAGAAGCTGCGTAACAGTCGCTTATCCTTAGGGCAAGGCCAATCTCTTACAGCCTGTGACTTCTCGGGTCTGTGGCCACTCCGGTTGGTGAGATTATGTGGCCCAAGTAGTGTACTTCCTTACGGAAGAGCTGGCATTTCTTTGCAATGAGCTTCAAATTGGTCACCTGCAGTCTCTGTAGCAACTTACTCAGATTCTCCAGGTGGTCTTCGATGGTCTTACTGACGATGATGATGGCGTCCAGGTATAGCAGGCAGGCCTCATAAGTCAGTCCTGTCATCGCCGACTCCCTGAGCCTTTGGGTTGTCGAGTATGCAGTCTTTTGCTTGTCTCGCGGGTCTAGAGCTACCTGCCACTAACACGACTTCAGGTCCAGGGTCGAGAACCACTGTGCACTAGCTAGTATGTCCAGGGTGTCTTCAATCCGGGAAAAGGGGGACAATCCTTCCGGCTGACAGCGTTCAGCATCCTGTAATCCACGCAGAAGCGTAGCTCACTGTTCTTCGTCACGAGGACTACGGTGGAACACCACGGGCTGTCAGACCCTTCAATCACTCAACTGGATTTCATGTCCTCTAGCGTATCCCGTACCGCCGCATGTTTCTCCAGCGGAACGCGTCTAGGTGGTTGCATAATAGGCCGGGCGTCTCCGGTGTGGATGCGGAGAACCACCTTATCCTTGCGGCAGTAGTCACTGTTGCCTTGGCTGAAGACGCGCTGGTATCACCTCAGCAGTTGCCGAACTTTGTGCAGCTGTTCTGCGGTCAGGTGGTCGTCCCACCTCTCCAATATGCCTTCCAGCCAGGGTCCCAGGTGCTGCGTCGACACAGAATTGCATTTTGCGGAAGTAAGACGTTCTAATATATTCCTAATGGACGATATACGCTTGGAAAGGGGCTACAGTCTCCAGCACGCTTTAGGATATATATAAGTGATAATGATAAACTGAGGGATGGATGTGACAAGTTTATCTGTAAAGGACATGCAAGAGGAAGAGTGTTGTGCAATTAGTGTTCATCATTTCAAGTAGAGAGTCAGTAGAATTTAATTTATAACAGCATTTTTAACGATGGTTCGGTTGTAAATAAGAGAGAGGCAACCTGAGCGGCTAGTCGAGAACTGTTAACTGTGCAGTGTGGTCGTGTGGCAGACAGCCCTGAAGATTGCGTTTGTGTGTGTGTTACGTCATTCTGATGGTTAGTGTTGTACAGTGTCTTTTAACTTGAAAGAAAGGGCGTTTGGAATTTCTACAAATTAGAAATTTAATTCTACGAAACCACAAAGTCACAAAATTTATATGAAATATTATAAATACTACATAGATATAACGCAAAAATAAACAAAGGAAAACACTACCAATACCATCAATACTGAACACAAGACTGCAGTAAATGAAATGCCAGGTCAGGAGATGGCATGAGTGTGGTAAACTAATTCGGTCAGAGAAACATAACTACTTAATTTGATTATAAAGGTGTAATAGATCTGTGCTTCTTACGCCGACTGATTTCAATTTTTAAAGCCGATTTCCAAGAGGAGCTGATCTGGCATTTAATTTACTGTAAACAGTCTTTTGTTCAGTGATGCGAGTATGCGTAATCTTTTACCTTTGGTCACTTTTATGTTTCATCTATTTAGTGTTTATAATATTTTCCTAAATATCCTGATGGTGGAGCCATCTACCCTCCCGAAAGTGCATTTCAAAACGTCTTTTTACCTGCTTATTCCCAGAGTATATCCCAGGAAAGCTTCAGGTCTTATACAGACAAAATGTTACCACAAAAATTATAGGTCTCATTAAAATCCACACTTTATGTGCTATAAGCAATTTATGTGTCCTTAACCGTCTCTGAGATGTTTGTTGTTATTGGTTAGAATTTCTAATATTTATACGATGCCATCAGATTAAGTTGTCACGCTCTTAACGGCACCAGCCTCGCCGTTGCGGCCGCTTCCCTCCTGCTTAGTTTTCCCCGCGCGAACCGCCTTGAGCTTCGATAAAAATAAGACGAATGGACAAAGAGAACCATGACTCTTTCAGAAGTTACAATACTGAATTTCCTTGAGGTCACTTCCGTTTTCAAAGGAGGCGTAGCGGACATTCTCCTTGTGCTCGAAGATTGATATCACAGAATAGATTTTGAAACACTTGTTGGATTTACTGCTTAGAGATCTTGCTTGGTCCTTCCCTATATTATTTTGCAGTTCTTGTAATGCTGAAGGATTAGAATTACGCATTTTGTATTTGCAAAAGTGAGAGGAGCATTCAAATTAGAGCACCTCATCTTTTCAGGGATCGGACCAAATAGGAATTTAAAAAATATACATGTGGACCCTTTGTCTATGAGTGACAGACATGGCAGCACTCTACAGCACATAGAATTATAGTGGCAGCGACGAGAGTTAGTAATGCTTTTGTTAATTAAAATGGCGGAGTTTTCGTTGCAAGAACAGCGTATAGTTATGGTTTGCTCCTTTTTCGTGGTGTGGGCCTATTGAAATTCATCGCCAGTTGCGTGAGGCATGTAATGATGGAACCATGGATGTGTCTAATGTGTGTTCTTGGGAGCGACAGTTCCATGAAGGCAGAACATCGTGTAACAAACAACCAAGAGAGTCACGGCTTCGCACCATCTGAGGACATGATCCTGCGAGTGGAGAACTTTGTTCTTGATGATCCCGATTGAGCACTTTCAGATCTTCATGCAAGACTGTGTTCACAGATCCCACGGAAATGCCAATGATGGAGGCGATGACCGCAACTGTCTTGGTTTGTTGTCACACGATTTTCTGCGTTCATTGAACTGAACACTGCTACGGTATTTCTAATGCTGAAGATGTGGTACGGGGTTATCCTCACCTGTAATCCTCCCGCTGGTTCAATTCAGCCCTTCGATAAGAAGATGACGAAGCCACAGGTTACTACGTTTCCTCGATCCGAGACGTCTGCTCAGATCTGGCACTCAGATGTTGCGATGCCTCTAGACGATGCCCGGCGCTGCTCCAGTCGGTGCATGAGAACTATGATAACTCAGGCGTGGTCTCGAGGCAGGGAATTAACTTTTATCTTCTGAAAAAAATAATTCCATTTTTTACATTAGTATAATTTAATTCTTTTAATTCGGGGTAACAAATTTACAAAATACGACGTGACGTAGCTATACATACAATCAATGTAATTGAGTTGTATTTACCCAGAAAGTGTAAATGAAGTTTATTTTCTCTTTAGATTATAGAATATAATTTGTGCTTTTACTACATGACATTCCGGCACAATTGTACGTCCGTTCACGTCAATAATTGCAAATGCGAAACACGTCTGTCCACTTCGCGGTCACTATCGAGATGCTTTCTTTCGTAGATCTTGCTCCCATTATTATTAACTTTTACCTCAGAACACTGGATATACATTATTACGCAATATCGTTTATTTTATATAACTCTCCTGCAAGTCCACTAATCGCTTTAAAACTTTTATCTTATCTGCGTTCTTTTTCCATAAGGAAGATTATTGTTTTATCTCTCCGTAGCAAACGTTCATTTCTTTATACAAAAGCCATTTGTACCAACCAATATACATAACTTGTTTGTTTTCTTCTGGAATTTCACTTCCATGGTACTAATATAAACATTTTAATATTTTAATTTTTTTTTAGAAAATCTAAATAACATTACCAAGTAACTAAACAAATCTCATTTTTGTGCCAAACAAAATCAACTATTACAGCACCAATGAACGTGGATTAGACACATCCATGGTCCCATCACCACATACCTTACTGAACTGGCGATGAATTTCAATAGGTGTCACACCAGAATCATGGAGAAAACGAATGATTACACATTGTTCTTGCAATGAAAACGTCGCCATTTTAAGTATAACAACAGTGCCAACTGTCGCTGCTGGCACTAGAGTGCTATGCCCTGTACAGTGCTGCCATCTCTGTCACTCAGTCACAAAGACTACGCGTGTATTTTGTAAAAACTGGAAGTTCCTATCTGGTCCCAGTACTGAACAAAATGTGTTATGACTTCAACGCACCTCGTAAACATCGCAAGGCATTAACACTGATGGAGATTTGTGTTTAATAACCCATTTGAATATGAGAGTACTGAACAAAGAATGTCTGTAGATCTTCGTTTGTTATATGCGGCGCAAGTAAAGAAGGTGACGCTACAGGGATGTAATACCGGGAACTACAATCTCAGCCTGCGGGTGGAGATGCCAGAAAGCGTGCCCCTTTAATCTGATGACCCTGTGCTTTTCTCAATACTGTGACCTTGTAGATTCCTAAAATTAAGTCTAATTTGCAGAAATTCAAAATGCTCTTTATATCCTTTGGAAGACTGTTTCTACAGCCCTCTGTAACAGGATGACTTAACGTACACCAACACAGTCTCTCGTGGCTTCACCACACGTAAACAAACAAAAGAATTCCCTTTCAAATCCCTACACATACAGGTACAGTAAACTACTATTCAGTATAGTTCAGACAGCTACACACACAAAAGACATCTAACTAGAGACTCCGTTCATCCTAGCAGCTGCCGCACGACTGCTTGACAAGGGTTCCCACCACCGCATTTATAAACGAGCAGCCGTTTCTCGAAAGTTCCCGAAGTCAGGCGATCCTTCGTGATGTAGCGAGAACACCATAGAAATATCTGTCTCTTTCTGCCTCTGTTGCTCTCTCTCGGCAAGTGCCAAGCGCTCATCCCTCTGCAGGCGTGGCTTGGGCGCTATGTGTGTCTTTCACTCCCGGCATCTATCTCTCTTTGCTCTCGTCTACGCAGCAGCAAAACAATACCTCGTAACAATACGGAAAGTCGTTGAAAGATTGAAGCTCTCACGACGATGATTATTAAGTAGAGCTTCTCGAGTTACCAGCACAAAGTTGCTCGAGCTTTCGGCCATATTTAATATTGGCCTTCTTCAGGAAGTGGAATATAAACATTCATAGAGTAAAGATGGCCGAAAGATCGAGTAACTTTGTGCTGGTAACTCGAGAAGCTCTACAGATAGTCGTTGTTCACCTTACCTTTTCTGTTACGTATGATGGTGGTAGCTTTGGGAAAGGAATAGTGTGGGTATGAAAGACGAAGACGGAGTTTGATTTTGGAAAATAATTTTGATGTTCCCTAACTTTTCTTTTTGGCGTGCTTAATACTCGTATTTAAGGTTTAAGTTGTATTCATTAATACTTACACGCTGCCGTATTGTTATCGTTTTGTTTAATATTTCAAACAAACTTATAGTATCTGTTGTTGAGATTGGTTGTTTTAATTATACCTTTTAAGTATTTATGAATACTCTGTAAATATTTTTAGTGATATTTTTGCTTTTGCGAATACTTTGTCTTAAACTCATATTTTCTTTATTTAGGGAGATAGGTGTTCACGATTTTTCAAAGTATATTGTCACCCAAATAACGGAAGGCAGGACCAACTGGCAGTTGGGTAAGTGACAGGCACCTTTCAGACAACGCCTACCCATTTATCATGCAGCGTTAACGAGGGGGTGGTTGGAAAAGCATCATTAGCCATCTCTTTCCCCTCCCCCGGAGCTCTGGAACAGTCGCGAAAATTCACTGAACCGCGAGAACTCCAGAAACGGCGATCTTCTCCATATAAGGCCTGCAGTGGACGAGTCAAAGAGTTCATGGCGAGCAGCTGTGCGGAGCGCCGATTCAGCAAACGAACTGGAAGACGATGTAAGTGTATCAGAGGAGCTGTACGTGATTGTGAACGTGGAATGGACCTTTGACTGACGAACTGGTGAACTGTAATTGTGTGCGCTAAGTAATTCTATGTAGTCGGCAAGTGTTCCAACTGTAATTCGTTGGAAATAAAGAACATTTTGAGTTAGCGCAATTGGACTTTTAATTTCACGAACCCAAAAAGGCAAAATATATTTAGTGTAAATGTGATGTGTTCCAGTCTCATATTAGCTTATCCTTAATGCTCTCCCAAGTCTTACATTACTTGGATCGAGTGAGTGAGTGTGTGGTGTTTTAGGACCCGTCGACAACGAGGTCATTTGGGCCCGCCTTGGATCAATAATTCAGAGCTTCATTTGGAATTTATGTTTATTCCTCCTATGTGTGATAGCAATTTACTTTTATAATTTCTAATTTTGTCATTCAGATTTTCCTTTCATTCTTTTGTAATTTAAATTGGTCTCTTCAATTACAGCCCCCTACTGGCCTTTGAAATTTAATTACCTCTAGCGCGATAGTTAAATTCTTCTCCTTTCGTATCCAAAGTGTATAGTTCTAAACTCCGAATTTTTAACAAATTCTTCGTTTCATGCTTTAAGTATTTAGGAGCTCATATACTTACACATACTGAAGTGTGAACATTATACACATTTTCATGTCATGTTTATACATGCGCAATTAACAATTAATATTTGCTTTGTAACGAGACTATTATGGTGGTGGTGGGAAATTTACATAAGTATGTAAGAAAATAAAACAAGAATACCTGAGCAAAGATGTTACTGGTATATAGTGTACAATATTAACAGGTAACCGGCTATATAAAAGCCATTTCGGCGGCCAAATATGTATTAGTAACCAAAGAAACCTCTAAGTTTCTTTTACTTTAATTAATGTTTCAAAGTATTCTGTTTTATATTAGCATTGTACAACAAAAGTACCTCAAATATTAAGTAACACATTCTACATTTCAGATCAAAATTTATATAATGTATGTCATCCATACCACTCAAACATTTATACTACACGGTTACAAAACCTCAACATCTCAGAATTTTTAAATATCTGTCATCCTCCGAGCTACATGTTAGTGTATTATAATACTCTTCAACACGTCACATGTGGAATTGCTAAATCTTTTCGATGACGCTCTTAGGATTGCCTGATTAGATCACGGGCTGAAAAACAGCTGATAATCCAACACCTTGTATTTCCACGAATTAAACCATTCGATTCCATATGAAATCGTTACAGTTATATGTTAGAACACAGCTTAAACTACAGCTGTGATGAATGTGTTTTCTTTTTGTATTTTAGAAAATGATTAAGGTTTTGGTTATCTGAGGTAAACATGTGTTTTTAAATAAAAAAATAAAGCTAAAGTGTATAACATTATTCATATTTTGCATCCATGCCATATTTCTGCTCGTTTTTATTAAACAACACAACTAAACCTCTGTCCTGCCATCTATAGGGCATATACGTCGGTACTAGTGCACAGATGTGCACCAGATACCAGACTATCTACATACGCTTACAGAAGCCACCGTTGCACCTCCATTGTAACACACGCATGCACGCACACAGGCGCACGCGCACGCTCACGCACACTTTTCTGGATTGGGAACAAATTACTAGTACTATCATCATCATCAGCAGCATAATTTCTTAGTCATGCAAAAATAAGGTTTCAATGTCATTACAAAGCGACCAGCTCTATAGTTTCACTACAAGCCAACACAAGCCACGCTCCCGAGAGCGCGGAATGGAGGTGTAAAGCAGAGTGGGAAGGCCTGGCAGTAACAAATGCTGTAGAGAAACTGTATTCCAATATTATCTGCAAGACCAATAACTTCACACTACCTAGGCCAGCAGGTCACGAAACGAGAAGTTCATCTTCGCTACTCTTTGTACCTAAGTGATACATGGACTTCGCTTATCAGTAAATTGATATTTTCATTTGCTACAGTATATCTCAACACAAAACCTTACAATCAACAATGAACTAAATATAGTCACGACAATAGACACACAATAATGTATGGCTGATTGATCAGTGAAGTATTAACAAATATTCACTTCACAAACAGTTTTTTCTGATGGCTAAATGTGCAATGTAAGCACTGATTATGCTGTAGTCTCCCAGAACCTAGATACTGCTCTGCTACTCAGAGTTCTAGATTTATGTACTGTTTTATTAATGAACTATATGCAATTAAATAAATCCTGGAAACCGATTATCCGAAGTCAATCTTGATATATTGTAACTTCAAAAGTTCCGTATGCAACTTAGCACCATCCAATATAAATGCAAAGGAAATTGACTTATTTGTTTTTAAGTGAATGTAAACATGGAATTTGCATATTTCATGAGTGAGTGTAACGAAACGACGAATTAGACAAGAATAAACTATAAATTCCCCTTATGGAACTCAGCATTTGTTACACCATGCCGTGATATTATCACTTACACTCAGGTTGTTGTTTCGAAACGCCACCAAAAGAATATAGTCACATCGTAGTTTATAACTTACCTAGTCCGAATTTCGGTGTCGTATCTTCGAAATTCTCTTCGGTATAATTGTATGCAGCATTAAATATTACATCATTTTGTGATTAGTCAGCGCAGGAACCAGTGATGTGCGAACCTCAAAACTTTTTATTGGGACGCACTGGCCACCAAAACAAAAGCATTATTCCCTGCTCTTTATCTGTGACTCTAGCCTCGCTTTCAGGTAATGGGTCAAAGGGCAGTTAGTTGTGAAAGTGTCAATAATGACTTGCACAGTTCCTAGATCATTTTGTTACGTTCTTAATTTTAGAGTATTTTCAAACAGTTTCTGTAAAATCAATAGCTTCCTTTCACTAACAAACGCACTATTTAGTATTATTAAACACAATGAAACAAAATGATTGTCGCATTGCATAAGGCATTTGGTTTTGTTTAACTTTATCCTCAACTCTTTGATATTGTTCTGTTATTTTATCATTTAATGCTTCCATCCTCAGTCTCACTAACATTAACTTCTCTCTAAACGGTTTAAGCTCCATACGAGAGCTGATCAATAAAGAATGGTCATAAGTTTTTCACGACCATAATTTTTTGCAACAAAATTCAATCCTCTTTTATTCTATTAGCTTACTGTGAAGCAAACAAGCATTAGGAGCTCCATTGTTGGTACTCCTGGATCCCGCCCGTGAGAACCAGCCAAGTTCAGATACCTCCAGTATCACCTACCGCTGCAATTGAGGTAACACGCGAGGAATAATATGCGACTTTGCAATTCTGCTTTCGTCTCAACAAATCTTCAGTTGAGCCCTATACAATGTTACAGGGGGCCTATGGAGAATCTGTTCTTCCCTACTGCACAGCTCGAAAGAGGTTTAAAATGTTTAAGGAGGGGAGACAACCAATGTCAAAGGAAGGCGGTCCCGGTGCTCCAGCTACTGGTCTTAGGGAAAAACATTAATACTGCTGCTGCCTTTATGAAAGAGAATCGAGGAGTTATCTTAAAATCACTTTCTGAAATACTGACCATTTTATTGGGTTCCACACTTCTATGAAGCAGGCTGGATGCTGCACCACGATAATGCGCGGCGGCATGCTGCCAATGTTGTTGCTGAATATCTTGCAAAAATCAACATGAAGTGCATTCCTCAGCATCCACATAGTCCCGATTTAGCCCCATGTGACATTTTTCTATTCCGTAACTTGAACAAATGCCTTCGTGGGAGTCATTATTTATCATCAGAAGGAGTGGTGAAGGCTGCAGAGGAGATTTTGAAGGATCTCTCGAAAAATGGTTTCCAGCATGTCTTTTTAGACCGCCAGAAACGCTGGGACAAGTGATCACATTAAGGGGAGATTATTTTGAGTAGCGCCATTAAAATTATGAGGATGAGTAAGGGTACGTTGTCAAAAATAAATTGTAATCATTCTTTATTGGACAGCTCTCTTATGTCAACCAGATTATTTGCCGTCATCGACTGTTATAGCGGAATGTTGGAACACTTTACACACTCATAAACAAATAACTAAAGAATAGCTTCTTTATTGTGGCTTCATAAGCCAAAGGAATTCTTAATAGTATCAAGTTACCGTGGAGTATGTCGGTATGTTTACAAATAGCTACAACACGCGACGCTGTGTCATCTCCCTGCGAACTTCGACAGTGCGAGGCACGCGGCGTTGTTCCTGTAACTGCCTAATACATGCTCTTTCTGGAGTGTTTTTATACATCTCTTTTTCGGTAAAATCTATCAATATGTGACTCACTGATCCTGAGCAACTACTTCTGTATATTGGCTCCTTGTCGTTTCGAAACATCCTGTATATGAATCGGCGTTTGTTAGCATCACAAAAGCTCAATGTGGGCTGAACTGATTCTCTTGGTTTTGGTTTTGAAATATTTGTATAAGTCCAAGGAATAAAGATCTGAAGGGATAGTGGATCGGGTTATTGGCTAACTACAGTAGTTGATACCGAAATTATGGTTTCCCAGAAGCAAAGAATCATGATAGACGTCAAAGGAATGTTGGTACAATGGCCAATGTGCGGCGATATAGTGCGGCTGGACGGAAAACAGAAGATCCGTGGTTCAAATCCCGGCTATGGCATTGAATTTTTCAGTCTGACTCAACGTTTCCACAATTTAGCCTACACACGGCCAGTGTGAAAGAATAATTAATTTCCATTAATTAACCTAATAGTGGTTAACTATAAAGCCCGGGCCTTAAAGTACTTGCATGTAGTAAGTCGCCATTAAGGTAGTTGTCTCATGTGTTTATGAGAACTCCTAAGTGGTTTACCGGGAAAATACGAGTCAGTTGGAAAATTTAATGTCATATCGGCACGTTGGCCATAGTAGCACAATGGTAGTGCGGCTGGACGGAAACCAGAAGATCCGTGGTTCAAATCCCGGCTATGGCATTGAATTTTTCAGTCTGACTCAACGTTTCCACAATTTAGCCTACACACGGCCAGTGTGAAAGAATAATTAATTTCCAATCATGATAGATGTCAAAGGAATGTTGGTTCTTTGTTACGACAAGGGCAAGGCCAGTTGAGTTGGGGAAAAGTGTTATAACAAAGCAATGTAAGAAGCATTGTCCTTAGAAGATTTCTAGAGTGGCTCACTGACTAGTATGAATACGAAATTCTTTGGATCATTTACAATGGCGACAAAACAGCCACAAAGGGATTTTGGTTGAAAAGGAGCTTCCTGAGAGTGAAAGTTAGATATACACACACGCGCAGCTGTGGTTAGGCAGAACAGTCTTCGGCGAGAAGCCGATCAGAAGAGTCTTCGGCGTCAGGCCGATGAGAGCAGTCTTCGGCGTGAGGCCGATTAGAGCGGTCCGGGGCGTGAAGTCGATGAGGGCAGTCTGAGGCGTGAGGTCGATTAAGGCAGTCCACTGGTTTTGTTTGATAATTGTCGGTTCATATATATATATATATATATATATATATATATATATATATATATATATATATATATACGAGGAACGAATATATTTATCGAGTAATAAACAATTTGCATTCAGTAAGTCTAAACCGAGATTGGTAACCCTCTGTCGGCAACTTTCATTTCGATGTATGAAAAGAAAAGGCAGTAAATAAATAAGTTAGAAACGGTCATTCCAATGTTATTAAAATCTCCTTCTCACACATCCACGCATACCCTGAGAGAAACCTCATTGCTCGCCGATTTATTTGCTCGCCATTTAATTATTGTTTCAAATTGGCGTCCACAACGTGGAATTGTGTGCAAGCATAAACATTTTAGTTACAAATGGGCGCCGCAACGTAGAACTCTTTGTTCGCCACATATAATTTGGTATCATGGTACACGCAAAACCTTCTGAGAAATATATACACCGTCTTTTATTTTCTACAAACAAAAGCGTTACAAATTACAAAGGTATTACTCTACTTGCCAAGTTATATCACAAAACATATTATTAAACAAGTTTTTATCCTTTGTTATCAGGACTGAATTTTTTATACAGCATGCTGATACACCTTTTAGTAGAACGCATACAAAAATAATTTCAGAACGCATTATAACGAAATAAATACTTCACCACAGACAACTGTTAAATATTGGTGAATCCTTTCTGCCTTCTTAAAAATTGTGTTTATGAATTCCTGAATTTGAAATGATTTGACACAAATTTAACTGAATTGCTTTCTGACTTTGTGAAGTTCGCGAAAACTCTTACTATGGCAAGGAGAGGACCACATCACCTAGCTTTTAGAAGTCTGTCAAACGTGCGACAAACTACGTCACGTGCTGGCCGAACTGATGAGCAACGAGATGCGGCTAACGATAATAGTCGTGTTTGTATGTCAGAATTGCGTTCTAGTGTGTCTTTTTTCGGGGGAGTTGTATTCTTACAAATAATTAATACGGTTATAAACTTGGATGACGTAGTCAAATATCGTACAGAGCTTCTAAATTCATGAGAATTGCCTGGAGTCCAAATTCACAATTTAAAATCAAAAGTGGATCAGTAGTGGTCGTGCTGCGTAAGAATAATCAATTACGGCGGTGCAATGAACAAAATTAACTGTGATAAAGCTAATGTATAACAATCATCAAGGGAAAGTACAACGGAGAGGATTTCTTTATCCAGCGTATTCCGATGATTTCAACGGATTTACCTTTTGATTTTAAGCGTCTACAGTTTCCCCTGTATTTAGCCTTAGCGATGACCATAAATAAATGGCAAGGACAGTGGTCGGAAATTTGCGGAATCAAACTGGAGTTTCGCTGTTTCTCTCACGGACAATTATACGTCACGTGCTCACTCGTTGGGAAAACATCATCCTGATATACAGGATGTCTCTAAAGTCACAATCCATTTCAATGAAAACGCATTATTTTGTTTCTTTTGCTTTCAGATACTGGTATCTTAGAGCAAGATATTTAGCACAGAAGAGCGGGTTGCCATTGTTTGTGCACGGTTACACAGATTGTCATATGAAGACGCCAGAGCGGAATTTACCCGTAAATTCCACAAACCAGCTCCATCAACGGCACAAATTCGTCTGCTTGTCAACAAATTTAAGCGTACCGGCAGTGTGTGTGATGAGACACGTTCTGGACGACCAAACATCTTGGCGGAATCAGTGCAGCAGGTTCAAATTGCCAGTGATAGGCGTCCAAGGCGTCAATTCGACGCCTCAGTAGGTAACTGAACGCCCCTCACAACACATTGTGGAAAATTACAGGTTTTACTATAAGAAAACATTCGTATCACATTCAAGTGCTGCACTATCTTAAGGGCGAGGATTTCGCCTGTCGTCGGGCAATGTTTTATGACCTCCTGGAATGAATTGAGAATGAGAATTTAATGGACAATATTTTATTATCCAATGAAGCCAATTATCCTGTTTGTGGGAAAGTGCACAGACACAACAGCCGAATATGGACATATGAAGAACCACATGAGGTATAGGAGTGGGAACGTGATACACCGAAAGTCAATGTTTGGTTGGGTATGGCAAACGCAAAACTGTATGACCCATTTTTCTTTGCCGAAAGGTCAGTAACAGGTAATACCTACCTCAACATGTTAGAACTGTTCCTGGATCCGCGGATTCAATAGGATGGCATACTGGATACAGATGTGTTTCAGAAAGATGTTGCTCCTCCACATTTTCCAAACATCGTCCGTGATTACTGAACAGAAACTTTCGAGGGAGATGGATAGGTAGAGGTTAACGTTTGATGTTGGCTTCCCGTGCAGCAGAACTTACTCTTTTAGACTTTTCTGCATGGGGGTACATCAAATCTAAAGTGTACACTAGCATAGTGATTGGCCTGCCTGAGTTACGGAATCGTATTAGGGAAGCAGCAGGTCGAATTACGGCTGGCATGTTAAGTCTACATTTCGTTCCACTACAGAAAGATGGCGTATATGTTTTGAGCTAGATGGAGGTCATGTAGAAGGCCACTAGATTACGTGTAACACCTCAAAATAATATTGATTTTTAAATCACTGTCTTCCTTTATTGAAATGGACAATGACTTTAGAGACGCCCTGTATTTACGCACCACAAGAAATATTATTCTATTTAAACATCAAAATAATTGCAAAATAAAGAGCTAATCCGACTTTGTTTTATTTATATAAATAAGCTCAGACAACTGTTACTTGCGGTACGATGATCGCCGGGTCAGCTGGTATATACACATATATATGCGAGCCACCCTTCGTTGAATTTAGCTACTACCGCATAACACGGATGCCAAAAGTTTTGCCTAACAAGTTAGTAAAGGTGCGCCATACCAACACAGAGGTGACCTTGCTAAACGTGATAGCAGAGCTTGAAACCCAACACCTAACTGATATAAGAGGTCTCATAGATCGTAGCTGGAGCACTTACTCACTGCGGTGAGGTACCGGGTTCAATACCTGAGCTGGGAAAAGCTGCTATATGGGAGAACGATGATCTCTTACCAAAAGAGTATGCACAAGGAACAAAGCATTGTAATTATCTGATTTAAGGCACATCAACAACTCATATTAATTTATAAACAATACACAATACATTGATTTGTGCTTTACAATTAGCAAAATTAAAAAAAAAATCTGTACGACACGTTGTACCCAGAAACATCTCCCGGTTCTAAAACGAAACCGTGTACGTCTAAAAACACCTGTAGAAGGTAGAGGTCTCTCTGGAAAACGTTGAGAATACAGCCTTCAGACCTCAGATGAATTGAGATGCATCTATCTATAGGTCATTATTTATATCTGTGTACTCCTCGCTTGAGTACATTGAGTTTCTCTCTGGTAGACTATAAGACCCGACTCGAATACCAATAGATACCGACTCTCGCAGTCGTGTTCGTAGGTATGGTATCTCTAGCGTCCAGCACGTAGAAAGTCATGGGTTCTAAACCTACCTGGACAATACGTGTTTATGTGTAAAGTTCACATGTGTAACACATAGAAAAATAATAAAACAAACGGATGTAATGAATACGGAAAAATAGAAAATAAGTAAATGTATATATATATGAGGGCGCTTCGTATAGTTTTAATTATCACCAGGTAGTTTTTATGCTTGAGTGATAAAAAATTTTCGGTGAAATCATTGACTTCTCGGGACATAATGTCAGTAGTTTCAGTGATTCAAGTTCTTCTGTTTGTTTACAGTGAGTGCCAAAAGTGATTGAGGTGTAAGATGGAGAAGGTGAGGCTCGTAGTGTGATCAAGTTCCTGCATTTGAAGGGAAAAACTGCCCAGGAAATCCATGATGCGATGACAGCTGTTTATGGAAATGATTGCCCTTCACATGACACTATTGTGAGGTGGAAAAGGAATTTTCAAACTGGTCACATGTCCCTGACAGATGAGGCAAGAGCTGGTGGACCGTCAATGGCAGACGGTGCTGTGAGAGTGATGAAAGTGGAATGTTTAATACTGGAAGAAAGCAGTAATCATCCAAATGGTAATGAATGAGACGGATCGTTAGTTATGATAGCGCGTGGAAATTTATTCATGACGAAATGCACGTGTCTAATGTGGTGGGTTCCAGATTTGCTCACCCCTTTCCCAATCAAACAGGGCGTGACCTTGCAAGACAGATGTTGATGCTGTTGGAACAGGATGAAGCGCATTTTTTGATCGTCGGGTTACCATGGATAAATTCGGATTCTATCAGTATGATCCAGAGACAAAAAACGGAAGCATGGAATGGAAACATGCCGATTCCCCCCCTCCAAAAAAACGCAAATGTGTGCAAGGAAGCTGCGAAAGTCATGCTTTCAGTTTTGTGGGACTATCGTGGAGTCATCCTTACAAATTATCATGCCAAGGGTCAAACCATCACTGGCAGTTACTCCTGCAATCTTCTGAAGAAGTTACGAGCAGCTCTGATTTAGAAACGACGCAGTATTCTCTACAAATGTGTTCGTCTTCTGGCGGACAACGCACCAGCTCACTCATCTCAAGTTGTAGTTGAAAAAACAAGCGGATGTGGCTTTGAGACCTTAAAGCATCCGCCTTATTCGCCCGATCTCGCACAAACTGACTTTTTCTTGTTCCCGGAAATGAATCCGTTGCGTGGTTACTGATTTGACAACACAAATGACATTAATAACGTACAAGAAGGATTTTGCAGGCTTCTACAGTCAAGGTACTCGGAAAGTCAAGAAACGCTAAGAAAAACAGGTAAATCTGAATGGAGACTGCATAGAGAAGTTGTAACAAGCACATATCACCACAAACTATGTCATATTTTTTAAATGGTGATAATTAAATCTTTATGACACCCTCTCGTATATACACATAAAGAAACAGATGTCCACGTGACCGTATCAGAGCGAGACCAGGAGGAAACAAACAGCTGGCAGCTCAACTCAGTGAAGCTTCGCTTGTACGTGCACTTCCCCTTTGAACATATATGTCCACCTCGGTAGCGTAGATGGTAGCGTGTCTGCCTCAAGATAAACAGGATCACGAATTCGAATCTCGGTGAGGTTGAGTTATCTCGAGCATTTTCCAGGAGTTTTCCCTTATCCGGAAAGTCGAATTTTGGGTAATTTTAATCTTTAAGGACCCTGAATTCATTTTAAAATCATTTGACCCAGCTCAGTCATTTTAAGACATTACTTAACTTTGGCCGACGTAAATCTCTTTGAACAGCAGCGACAAGGCAACCCTTCCTGCACAGAGCGCGGCTTTCGTGGGCTACTGGCGTATATATGAAAATGATGATTTTTCAATGGTGGAAGATGCAGTTAGTGTGACACCTCGCAAAGCTAGAAAATATTATGTAACCCAGCTGCCAGTAAAAATTACAAGAAATTTTAATATAGTAACATTCAATCACTCCCAAGATTATGAACAAGTGAGTTCTAAAACTGGACCAACCTCCGAGCAAGTCTTTACTGAATGACAACTTTAGTGCTGATGACGACAGCACTACAAAATATTCATTGAAATTCAATTACGCCTTAGCTCTGTTACTATTTGCAAGTTAATCCAATTCTTTAAAAGTATAACGATGTCTAAATCTATATAATGTTTTGTTCTAACTCCAATGTTCAATGCACAAATAATAAAGCAACGACATGATTGTAATTTTAAGTATATCGGTGGTCTGAAGGGACCCATACCTAATAATCATATATAACATTTTTTCAGATTTTAATTTTTTACATTTCAACATAATCTCCATGTAACTCTGCACACTTCTCTCAGCAATGCTCCCATCTCTGTAACATTCCAAATAATACTCAGGGTTTATCTCTGCAAATTAATATTTCACTACATTTGACCTTAATCTCTGTCCTCCGATCGCAATTTTCAGATGAGAGAATGAATAAGTCGCTTGTCGCTAGATCTCTTGAGTAAGACTGATGGTTAAGCATGCTGATGGTCAAGCAGTTCAAACCTTAATTCGTGGATTTTCGCCATGCAACCGCTAGAGTGTTAGACAGTGTGTTGTCTTGGTGAAGCAGGACTTCCTTTTTCTACAAATGTGGCCGTTTTTTCACAAGTTCTGTTTTCAGCTTGTCAAGTAATGATACTTAATATGCTCCTGTAATGGATTTAACTTTATGAAGATAATCGATTAAAATAACTACATGACTGTCCAAAAATCAGTCGGTATCACCTTCCCAGCCGAAAAAATAAAAGTTTTTATCTCTTTTTGGAGTCTGTTGCCCCTTTGCAGGTCCACGGGTTTAGATCGTACTTTTGTTTCGAGCGTATACTGGTGTATCCAAGTTTCGTCTAGAGTAATTGGTGCAAAAACTCGGATTTATTCCGCCTACACTGTGCCAACAGAGCGTTGGAAATGTTCATTCGAACACATTTTAGGTGTAATGGAAGCAAACGTGGCGCCCAACAAGCAGACACAATTCACAGCTTGTGGTATCGCTCTCACTTCAATTTGGCGGTAGTCTACCGTCCTTTGATGAACTTTAGCGATGTTTTCGTTGGTAGTTGCAGTTTTTGGACGTCCCGAACCTTCCTCGCCTCCCAAGCTCTTACGGCCACGTTTAAATTTAGCTGCCCAAAATTTCACTGTAGCAAAAGATATCGCAGAATCCCCATACAGAGAATACAACTCATCTTTGATTTGCCTAGACGTATTGCGTTTCAAAAACAAATAGTAAGTGAACACTCGATACTCGATTTTATCCATTTTCATAAAGACACTCATACCAGCTCACTCAAACATCTGTTAGATAAAAGTTGAGCATCCATAATGACTGAAGCTTCGGTAAGTAACTGAACAGATGAACAACGAAATTTACTAGCCTTTATTTACGAGTGCTCCAATTTTCATATTGAGATCCGAATCTTTCTAAATCAACCCTCGTAAATATACAAAGTTCAAGTAATTGAAGGTATATGTTTTGGAGAAAATTAAAGTAGAATACCTCTGGAAAGAAAGATAGCAGGAAATATTAATTCACTTGGGAGAGGGCGCCAATATTGGTTCTACAGGTTTTTAAAGAGAGGAGGATGGAGCCCATTTTGAAATAGAGGGTAGAATAAGACATGAGGCGGCCACTTAACACATGAAATCAGCCCTAAAGTAAGGGTAAAAGCAGATCACAGAATGCAGTAAGATAACAGAGCTAACATTCCCACCCCCCCCCCCCCCCCCCCCCCCATCAAATTACTCATGCTCACTGGCGCATCAGACAGCCATCTCATAGGAATCAAACTGTATTAATGATCGCTGTCCGAGCTTTCTAAGACTGACTCTGTCGACATCATTCAGGATCTTGATGTAAGCAGCGAGCGAGGCGTTCTCTAAGTCCTTCCACATAGCTATAAATACTGGATCCGGCAAGCTCACATCCAGTTACCGGATAACGCCGACGGAGTGCCGTCGTTGAGAGTTTGGACAGCAAATTAGCAATTACCTGATAGAACTTCCGAAAAGAAATCATGTATAAAAGGTATTTTACACCCAATAAAATCCATGTTCCTCTGCCGGGTTTGAAATCGCAACTTCAGGAACCGGAGGCTAGCATGTAACAAAGAACACCAGATCAGAAACAGACAAACAGAGGATAGAAAACCACTCCGATAGAAAGAGCATAATCAATATAATTCCTATCTTTATGCATACCACCTCTGCAGCAGCTGAGTTTGGGAGTTACATATATATCTTATATCTATAATTACGTATGTGTTAGTATAGTGTCTTTGTGAGTTCGTAGAATTAAAAGTACAAGTTGCAAAAATTCAAAATCTTCTCTATTTTCGTAGAAAGACAAGAACAACTGAAGGATGACGTCACATACAAAATAACAATACATCAAGTTCATTGACCACAACATAGAGCTTACTCAACTTCAACTGTTTACAACAACTCTTGTTACAACTCCTGTTTACAGCTGTCTTTAAATCTGTCCCCTGGCAAGTCGCAGCTTCCTTAAATATACCATGACTTGTGTTACTAGATATTTTTGGAAGAAACAAGAAATCGAACGTTCTGTAAGACAATCAGCATGTCACTAGAATATACCGTTTATCCCTTTATTTGTTTGGCATTCCTTTTATTTCCGCACAGTGTTTTTCTGCTAAGACCAGCAGTTTATCTCCGCCCGGCCTCATCCATCCCTTATCGCTACCGCGCCGCGCTTTCGTAAATAATGGGCTCGTGACGACACTCGCTGCTAAAGGCTGTTCGACCCAAACAGCATCGCCGTAGTGGGCCAGACGATCCAAGTGTACCACAAACAACTTCCCACGTGGCAACTTCTGGATGCGGTGCACCACGTCGATAATCCTCTTCACCACCCGGTACAGTGCTTGCCACGGCTGTTGAAATTTCGGTCAGCGTCCGTTGGTCCGGGTAGGGCGGTAAAAATAGACTAGGTCAAACTGCTGGAAACCTTGGCTGTTGTCTTGTCTATGGTAACGGGTCTTCATGCGGTGGCTCACCTTCTGGATGTTCTGGCGAGCCATCGCATGCATGTCCTGGAGATGGACTACCAGGTTCTCCACATACTCAGTTGCTGCCTTTTGCATCCGGGGAGCTCCCAAAGCATAGATCACAAGGAAGGCGAAGCTCTCAGCCGAAAATTAAGCTGGCTGGCGTCAACCCAGTGGTGTCCTGTGTAAATGAGCTGTAGGTCGGCAAGAAAAGTGGCACCATCACATCCCAGTCTCCCCGCTGGCTGGCCACGACCTTCCTCAGGTGCTCTTCTAAGGTGAAGAACTTGTTAACACCAAGTCTTTCTAATGCCTCCTTCATCTGGTTGGACTGAGAATTAATACCCTGGTCGCCATTGAGCCCTAACGGCAACCCAAATAGGCAGAAAATTTGTTCCACGAGGCAGTCTGTGCTTTCCTTGTCTCCTGTTTCGGGATGGCATACACCTCAGGCCACTTGGTGAAGGAGCCCACAGCCACCATCAGGTAACTGTTACATCCGTCGAACACTGGGATTGCATCTGCTACTTCGACGGCGATCCTCTCGAAGGGCGTTCCGACGTAGTACTGCTTCATGTGATCCCGGCTCCTAGTCTGGGAGTCGCGAATCGCCGCGCACAGATGACATTGACGAAACCACCTCTAAGTGTCTCTTCCGAGCCTCAGCCAGTAGTAGCGCTCTAGGAGTTTGTCGACGGCTCGCTTTGCTCCCAGATGTCTCCATGAAGAACTGGCGTGCACTTCGTCCAAGACCTCCGGCACCTTACTTCTGGGAAGCACGAACTGTTCTCTCTGTGCCTTCCCATCAGGCAATTCAGATACCCGGAACAGCATGCCCTCTCTTGCCTACAGTGTGCCCAATAGGGCCCAGTACGAATTGTATGTAGCGCTCTTAGGTGCGATGTCCTGCCAGGTTCGTCTCCTCCTAACATCCACTTCTCTCATGAGTGGCCCCAAGTCTGCGTACGCCAGATGCTGGCTCCTCAGGCCAGACTATCCCAGCCGTCCGCCGGCACTGCCACGACCACTCTGACAGCTGCGGCCCGCTCCTTCTCATCCACACTTGTGCACTGGCCGCTTAATTCTCGGCAGCGTCTCAAGGACATAGGGTCTGAATAACAAGGCGATGTTGGAGAACCCCTTGATAAAGCGGTGGTAGTAACCGCACAGCCCCAGGAAGCGGCGCAAGTCTCTCTTGACCTTCGGTACAGGACAATCTCTCACGACCTGTAGCCTCTCCGGGTCTGTGGCCACTTCCGTTGGTGAGACCACTAGTAGTTGACTTCCTTTCAGAAGAGCTGGCAGTTCTTCGCGTTCAGCTTTAAGTTGGTTGCCTCGAACCCTTGTAGCATCCTGCTCTGGTATTCGAAATGGTCTTCGCAGTTCTTACTGACAATGATGTTGTCCAGGTATAGTTAGGCAGTCGTCATAAGTCAGTCATCTCATCACTGATTCCATAGGCGTTGGAAGTTAGCTGTTGCACTGAAAAGGCACAAGGGCAAAACTGAACTGCCAAAGCTCTTGGCCTGTCGGGAATGTAGTCCTTTCCTTGTGTGTCTAGTCTAGAGCCACCTGCCAGAACGCGACTTTAGCTCTAGGGTCTAGAACCACTCTGCACCTACTGGCGTATCCAAGGGGTCATCAATCTGGGGTAGCAATACTTCCTGGTGACAGCATTCAGGTTCTTGTTGTCCACGCATAAGCGTAGCCCGCGGTTCTTCTTTGTCACCAGAACTATAGGGGAACACCAAGGGCTGTCCGACTCTTCAACCGCTCCTCTAAATTTAATGTCATTTATCATATCCCTTACCGCCGCTTATTTTTCCAGCGGAACGCGTCTAGGTGGTTGCGGATTAGGCTGGGCGTCTTCGGTGTCGATGCGGTGAAGCACTTTGTCCACGTGGCCGTAGTCCCCATTATTTTGTCTGAAGATGCGCTACTATCCTCTCAGCAGTTGTGAAGCTTTCTGCAGCTGCTCGGCCACCTACTCCGATAGGCCTTGCAGCCGGGGCACGAAGTAGTGCTTCGGCACCGGCTACTCTGTCTTGTCGAATACTGTTACACTGACCACGGGCTCGCTAGTCTCCACCTCCGTCCCGGCCTGGATGTCGCTATCGGTGCCTGTAAGATTGAGCAGCCTCACTGGCACCTCCTCTCGACACGGCAATAATATCGTGGCTACACAGAGTCCGTGCAGAGGCGTATTCTACTCTAGGATTATGTTCTTCGTACGCTGGTCTTCCAGTCAAGCCATCAGCACCACCTCGCTTCTCGCGGGAGCAACCACGTCCTCATCAGAACGACCCTGCAAATTCCCAGGCGCTCTTCACGTTGCCGAAGTATCCATGCTCCATAAAGCCGCCGGACATTCCCGCCAACGTCGACCGTCACCACATGGGTCCTGAGGGCATCCATGCGCAATATTACCTCCTCAGCCAACATTGCGACGGAAATCTATTGACGCATGGCACTCTTTCCCAAGATTAACTTCTCCAAAGGCAAAGTGTCGCCCGATGCCGTCATAAGCTGGTATCGTCGGCTGGGCTTCCTCGTCGGCAAACCCTTGGCAATGTCAGGTCTGATGACGGTCACGGCTCACCCGGTTTCTACGAGAACGCAGCATGTCTACCCTCTCACCCAACCTACACGATGAGGCTATCATACATCCTTCGGCTGACGGCGCGCAGTGTCACTTGTGGTGGTGGTGATGGTGATGGTGGCGCAGACGTGCACGTCTACACGCTGGCCCTTATTCTTCTTCCGGCTGCACTTCTTGGTGTGCGCGGTCTCCCGAGGTTTCTCGGCTGTCCACATCCCTAACACAGGTCAGTAGGTCTTTGCCGTTGTCCCTTGACCGGTCTACGGTATCCCTTACAGCGTATACTCCTGGTTTGCGTCGTCAGTGTAGCCATCACCTTGGCCGCCTCCATCTTCAATGCTGCAGTTAGCGCCTCGGGGATAGCTTTGTAGTCGTCGAACACTAGGCGCTGACGTATCTCAAGGTCTCCTATCCCGTCCACGAATGTGTAGACAGCCTCTCGGATTACGAACTCGGGTGGCAGGCCGACCAAGCCTTTGCTGCCCAGCTACTGAATGGCCAGTTCGAAATCCCGCAGCGTCTTCCCTGGCTGTTGTGACCTTGGTATCAGCTGGCTTCAGTGGGCTGTGACTAGGCGGTCGTTTCCAAATCGGTTTTCCAGATGTCCTTGGGCACCGCCACTGCCTAAGCACGTTTAGGAGTTCTGCGGCCCGTCCCTAAAGGCTGGCTATTAGCTGGGTAGCCTCTTCAACCGTTGACCACTTGTTTAGTTTGGCGAGGGTGTCGAACTGGCGGCGGAAGACGTCAAAAGTTGTCGTACATAGGAGGCTTGACGCGCGCAGATGTGCCGCGTCCTGGCTCATCGGGCTACACATCCTTCAAACTCCTGTCGACGATGTCCTGTACCATGGCGTTCAGTTAGTTGGTGTTGCTTTCTGCCTTTCCCTCCCGGCCGTTTATGTGGCTTGCCAGGTCCTCGACCCGCAGGCTCAACACCGTGACTTCCTCCTTTACGCCTGCCAACTGCTCCTCAAATTTGGTGACGAGGGCTTTGTTGGCAGCCTTTATTTTGGTGGTGAAGTTAGTCATCTTTAATAAAATCTTTTCCAAAGTCTTGTCCATCGCGTAATGCTCCACACCCTGACACCAATTTTGATCTTGTGGGTTCGTAGAATTAAAAGTCCAAGTTGCAGAAATTCAAAAGGTTGTCTATTTCTTTAGAAATACACGTACAGTAGCAGGATGACGTCACACACATTTTACAATCTACCAAGGTCATTGACCACAACAAAGAACTTACTCACCTTACAGTGTGTACAACAACTCTTGTTACAAGTCTTGATTACGGCTGTCTCTACAGCTGTCCCCTGGCGATTCGCAGCTTACTTAAATATACCAGGACTCATGTTACTGGATCCTGGAACAAACAAGAAATCGAATGTTCTGTAAGACAACCAGGATGTCACTAGAATATTCCGTTTATCTCTTTATTCGTTTGGAATAACTTTTTTCTGCGCGCTATGTTTGTCTGCTTAGACAAGCTGTTTATCTCTACCCGTCTTCATCCGACCGTTATCGCTCCCGCGCGGGCCTTCGTAAATAATTAGATAGCGACAGTATTAACTGTTGACAGTGAGCCGTTTCAATATTACCAAAAATAAGGCAGAAAATAAACCCCCGCAAGAACCGAAACCACTAAACATGGATTAGGAGTACGGTGCCTTATCCGTTAGATCACGCGAGCTACAATGCACGGTTGAGTTACACATCAATAGATCAACTGCTGCACACAGACGGAGGGACAGGTTGGGAGAGACAGAGACAGGGAGAGAGAGAGAGAGAGAGCATAAAATAACTTAGCCGTTTTCCTTCTTGTCTCATAGTTCCTTCGTTGTAAACAGTCATAAATTAATGTAGTCGGTACACAGTCATTTATAATTATAGCATCGTGTTGGTATTACTTCTTGAAAATAGTAATAGATTTTTATTTATGGAGGCATTTAAGTTTTGTAGCTCTGAGCAGCTCGTAGCACATTATTCGTGTATTATCTTAACTTAATGTTGATCAGATGCTCATAAGTCAAACTTGATATGCTTATTACTAACTTTTTATGTATGACACATGCCCACTTGGTATATTTCCTAGTTAACGGGCACCATGCTCTAAATTTTTAACGGAAAAATATGTTAGATAATGCGACGGGTTTGAACCAGTGACATCGGGACTGAAATCATTCGTGTTACTTATACAGTTTGTGTGCCTCATAATTTCATATAAAAATATCTTAATACGGAAGAACCTTTATAAAAGCATATTAATATTAATTATTCATAATGCGAGGTTTCGAGATTACCAAAACGAAGCCAAAAAATAGCGCCCGGCGGGACTCGAACCCGCAATCTTTGGTTTCGGAGTCCGATGCCCTATCCAATTAGGCCACGAGGGCTTGTGTTCACTTGCGTGCCCTTTATGCTATATCAGTAGAATTGTCACTTCACTCTAGTCAGCGGTTGAAAGAGCGAGAGAGAGAGAGAGAGAGAGAGAGAGAGAGAGAGAGAGAGAGAGAGCAGCTCATTGCGTATTATGAGTGGAATGTGTCTTAAGAATGATGAGATGCCAATATGACCAGCTTGATGTGTCTTTATGCGCCCTAAATCTACGACATCTGACCACTTGGTGTATTCCCTATTGAACGGACGCCATGCTCAAGAAATTTAACGAGAAAAAAATGTTAGGTACTGCGATGGGTTTGAACCAGTGGCATCGGGACTCAGAGCTAGCATGTCACTTATACACTTTATGAGTTTTACAGTTTTATAAAAAAACTTGTTATACCTAATTATCTTTATAAAAGGCTATTAATATTGCTTACTGATCATGCGCGGTTTCGAGATTACCAAAACGAAGCCAAAAAATTGCCCCCGGCGGGACTCAAACCCGCAATCTTCGGTTTCGGAGTCCGATGCCCTATCCAATTAGGCCACGAGGGCTTGTGTTCACTGTTGTGCTCTTTATGCTATATCAGTAGAATTGTTGCTTCACTGCAGTCAGAGGTTGCACGAGAGACAGACAGAGAGAGAGAGAGAGAGAGAGAGAGAGAGAGAGAGAGAGAGAGAGAGAGAGAGAGAGAGAGAGAGAGAGAGAGAGAGAGAGAGAGAGAGAGAGGTTAGAAAAATAAAATAGCCCTTTCTTATACAATACTCTTTACTGTGCGGAACAGCTGTACATAAAAGGATTCAGCTGTATATTGAATTATACATAGACAAGTATATGAGCATCTGTAGTTCAAATTAATATTGAGTTTTTATTTATGGTTTTACTATAATTTAAGTGATTCTCAGTGGTTCACTTTATACTGGGCGTGACAGGCTCCTTAAAATCGATCAAAAGCGTTCTTGTCAAGTTTGAGTTTATTTAACTAACCTTCTATAAACGATAGTTGTCCACCTGTTATATTTGCAATTCAACGGACACCATGTAAAAAATTTAACAACAAAAAGAATTGTCTTCAACCGGGTTTGAAACCACCATCCTCGGGAAAGCTACAGGTGGCATGTTAGCTATAAACTATGGGTGTTTCACAGTAATATAAAAAGAAAAGGTTTGCTTAAGCGTAATTATATTTATACAAGTTTATTATTAGTAATTGAAGATAATGACCCGTTTGAAGATTAGAAAACAGTAGGCCGAAAATTACTCCGGCGGGACCCGAATCCCGGATTAAGGGTCCGATACCTTATCCATTTGGACAAGACACTTCTTACACATTTAGGCGTTTCTTAAACGATAACACCTGAAAACGCACGCACGCACACACACACACTCTCTCTCTCTCTCACTTCACTTTCAAAAAAAATCTTCAGGGAAACTCAACATTTAAATTATCGGTGACAACTCTGTATCAACATATAGGGGTGCAGTATATTACTTCCTCTACCATGTAGAATATGGTTTACCCAAATACTTTCTAGTGCCTTCTTGATCAGGTTGGGGTGAAAATTAATACCCTGGTCGCTATGGAGCTCTATCCGCACCCCGATCGGCAGAACACTTGCTGTAATAGGCAGTCTGTGAATTTCTTTGCCTCCTGGTTCGGAATGGCATACACCTCCGGCCACTTGGTGAAATAGTACACGAACACCAGCAGGTACTTGTTGCATGCGTCGGACACTGGAAATGGTCCAGCTATGTCGATGGCGATCCTTTAGAATGGCACTCCAACGTTGTACCACTGCATGCGACGCCGGCTCCATTTCCGGAAGCCGCGACTTGCCGCGCACACGTGACATTGACGGCACCGCCCCTCACCATCCGCTCGAAGCCTCAGCCAGTAGTTGCGCTGTCGGAGTTTGTCGATGGTTCGGTTTGCTCCTATGAGTCCTCCAGCAGTACCGGCGTGCACTTTCTCCAAGACCCCCGGGACCTTACTTCGAGGATGTACCCACTGTTCTCTCTGCGACTTCCCATCAGGCAAATAAGATAGCCGAAAGAGCATGCCCTCTCTTGCCTTCAGTGAGTTCCATTGGGCCCAGTATGATTTGTATGTGGCGCTCCTTGGTGCAAGGTCCTCCCGTGTTGGACATGTCGCTGCCTCTACTGTTCTAAAGAGTGGCCTTCAGCCTGAGTCCACCAGCTGCTTCCTTCTCCGCCTGCGCTATGGCAGCCGTCCGCCGGCACTGCCGTGACCACTTTGACAGCTGCGACAGGCTCCTTCTCTTCCACAATTGTGCATTTGCCGCAAATTCTGGGCAGGGTCTTCAGGACATGTCGTCTGAAATACATAGCGATGTTGGGAATCCATTGATAAAACGTGGGTAGTAACTGTACAGCCCCAGGAAGTTATGCAATTCTCGGTTATCCTTCGGCCGAGGACAATCTCTCACGGCCTTTGTCGTCTCCGGGTCTGTGTCCACTCCGTTTGATGAGAATATGTGCCAGATGTAGTTGACTTTCTTGCAGAAGAGCTGGCACTTCTTCACGTTCAGCTCAAATTTGGCTGCCTGTAATCTCTGCTAAGGTTTTCGAGATGGTCTTTGAAGGTCTTACCGACGATGTTTACGTTGTCCAGGTATAGCAAGCAGCCGTCGTAAGTCAGTCATCTCAACACTGATTCCATGAGGCGTTGGACGTTAGCAGGTGCGTGGCTGCGGCAGAAGGGCATTACTGTGAACTGCCAAAGCCTTTGGCCTTCGCTAATGCAGCCTCTTCGTGTCTCTCGGATATAGAGCCCCCTGCGAGAACACCACTTTAGGTCTAGGGTCAAGAAACACTGCGCACCAGTTAGCGTGTCCAAGGTGTCGTCAATCCGGGTTAATGGGGAGCAATGCTTCCTGGTGGCATAATTTAGCTTCCTGTTGACTCCACAGAAGTGTAGCTCACCGTTGGTCGCCAGAACCACAGGGGATCACAAAGGCCCTCATAAATTTCAACCACTCCCCTGTATTTCATGTCACCTAACATATCCCGTAGCGCCGCTTATTTTTCCAGAAGTAAGCGTCTAGGTGGTTGCCGAATAGCCCGGGTCTCTCCGGTGTCGATGCGGCGCTGGTGTAGCCTGAGCAGTTGTCGGACTTTCTCCAGCTAATCTTCAGTCAGGTGGTCGGCGGCCCTCTCCAATAAGCGTTCCGGCCGGGGCGCCAAGTGTTGAGTCTGCACCAGCCATAGTGTCTTGTAGATTGCTGTTACGCTGACAACGGGCTTACCCTTCTCCAGGCCTGGAAGTCGTTTTCTGTGTCCATTAGATTGTTCAGCCACACTGGTACCTCCCTTGGGCACGGCAGTAATATCCTGCCTACACAGGGTCCTTGCACAGGCCTATTCTGGTCAAGCATCACGTTCTTCGTGCGCTGTGATTCCAGATCCACCCTCACCACCACCTCGCTTCTCGCGGGAACACCCACGTCCTAATCAGGACGACCCTGCAGATACCCCGGTGCTATTCATGTTGCCGAAGTATCACTTCTTCATTCAGCCGCCGGACTTTCCTGCTGATGTCGATCGTCGCCACGTGGTTGCTGAGGACATCCAGTTCTAATATTACTTCCTCAGCCTCCGTCCCCACGGCACTCTGTCACAAGGTTAATTTCAGCAGAGCCTCCTCCTCCACAGGCAAGGTGTCGCCCGATGCCGTCATAAGCTGGTATGGTCGGCTCGGCTTCCTCGTTGGCACACACTTGGCTATGTACGGTAATATGACGGTCACGGATGGCCTGGTGTCTAAGAGCACGTGGAACTTCTACCCTCTCACCCATCCGCTCGTGATATGGCTGTCCTTCGGGGTGATGGTCATAGTGGTTCAGGTCGACTAAAACTTTGCTGGCCAGCTGCTCAATTGACAGTGTGAACTGCTGCAGCGTCTCCCCTGGCTGTTGTGAACTTGATATCAGCTGGCTTCGGTACCATGCGAGTAGGTGGTTGTTTGCGAATCGGCTTTGCAGGGCGTCCCAGATATCCTTTGGCGCCGCCGCTGCCTGGCCCAAGTCTAGGAGTTCAGCGGCCCCTCTTTCGAGGCTGGCTTTTAACTTCCTTTGGTGACCACTTTAAGTGCTTGGGCACTGTGTAGGACCTAGCGGCGGAAGATTTCGAAGGTGTCGCCCAGTCGTATTTACCGGTTTTGACGTGAGCAGATGTGTCGCATCCTGGCGCATCGGGCTTCACGTCATTCACCTACCGGGGAACGTTTTCCTGTACAATGGCGTTGGGTGACGTATTGCTGCTTTCTTTTTTCTTATGTTCCGATGCCTAGATTCTATATCGGAACCTTTTAACTATTTCTTATTTTCATTTATACATTTATTAATTATAAGAATAACTTTTTAATTGTTTGCAGAAACAATAACCTAAGCGACTGCTAAACGTTGCAGTCAACTAACCTAACTATCCTAATTATTTTTTTTATTTTTTTTCTGTTTCCAAGTTAGTCTCTCTCTTCAATTATATATATCGCTGTCAAGTCAGTCCGATTTCAGTCTATATCACCTTGTTGGTTTATTAGCTCTTCTCCTCCCAACTCATGGATATGTTCAATTTCAAAATCTCTTTATTCCTCTTCTCCTACTGGTGTTGCTTCCTCAATTGGATCTCTTCCTATGTTCATATTCCCTTCCATCTCTCGTCTTTGGAGTCTAGCTGATCGTCTTATTTGTTGAAGTGTTGCAGGTGAAGCCAATTCCATTGGTGTCGATTTCTGAGAAGTGATATATTGTTCCCAAGCTTTTGTTGAAATGATGTTTGTTATTGTGTCTAACTTATTGAACTCCTCTGCATCTCTTATTATTTCCCATGTTGTCTTTCCTTGCAGCTCTTGTCTCAAATTATACACTTCTCGATGCTCTTGACACTCGAACATTTGGTGTTCTGGTGTGTCCTCTATGCTGCATGCTGTACATAGACTTGTCGCTCATCTTCCTATCCTCTTAAAGTAGGTGGCATAAGGTCCATGTCCACTAATAAAATGGATTATTCCTTTAGTCGGTTTGAAGTGGCTCATCCTTAGTCTTTCTTCTATTGTTGGAAGTAGTTCATAAACTCGACGTCCTTCCTCTATGCTGTCCCATTCGTTTTGCCATTCCTGTAATATTGTCCTTTTAATTTGCATCCTTGTCTCACATTCTACACCTACTATTTCTCATACTTTTTGCCGGTTATTCTTTCTTCTCCAGTATTCTGCACCTCTATATCTTATGATGAAGTCCATCGGCCATATCCCTAGGATTACGAATAGAGCCATCGTGGGGGTGGTCTTAGTTCCGCCTGCATACCGTAAAAGTATCTGTCTTTCTGTTCTTCTTATTAGCATTTTGTTTCTTTTATTGCAAAGCCTTTGAGCCCATGTACTTGCTCCGTATCCCATAATCACAGCTGCAATACTTGTATGATACAATTTGATGATATCAGTGGGTAATTTAAAATTCCTTTGAATCAACGACGTCAACTTTCCCATCACTTTTGAAGTTTTGTGTCTTATGTAATCAATATGCGTATTAAAAGTCAAATTCTCGTCGACAATTATACCTAAGTATTTGAAACTTTGCCTTCTTGGTATCGGTGCATTGTTTATTCTAATTACTGGGTTCCTCTTTAGTTTACCTTTCGTTACTACGTAAGCTGATTTTGAGGACGCTATGGGTAGTTTTACGTCTTTGCACCAGTCTTGCAAGGTCTCAGTGATATTCTTAGCCTTGTTTTCTATTTCTCTACGATTATTCCCATCTATAATCACCATCAGATCATCTGCATACGCTATAACTTCTGATGTGGAATTTAAATCTCTTAATCTCTCCAGAATTGGTTCAGTTAGTATATCCCAAAAGATAGGACCCAATATTGACCCTTGAGGGCATCCTTTATTAACATCTCTGATTACTTCTCTGCTTTCAGCTACTAATATTACGGTTCTGTCTTTACAGTAGTCTCTCAACATATTATATAAACATCTTGGATAATCTTTGTCTCTCATAATTTTGAACAAGTCTGGCCACCACAGATTATCGAATGCACCAGAAATGTCAAAGAATATATTTATGACATACTTATTGGGATTTGATTTTATGTTCTCTAATGTTTTATTTATTGCATCATCAGTTGATCTGTGCTTCCGAAATATGTATTGAGTGTCTGTCATGCCAATCATAGTCCTAAACTCATGTATACGTTTACCTAGTAGTCTTTCTTGGATCTTTCCTATAGTGTTTAGCAAACACACTGGTCTGTATGATTTTACTTCCGTAGGATCCTTATCTTTTGCTTTTTTCAGAATTACCACATTTGCATTTTTCCAACAGTATGGTATTCTTCCTTCGTATATACACTCATTAAATAGCTCTGTAAGAATAGGAACTAGTGGTTCTTCCAACGCCAATATGACTTCTGAAGGTATTCCATCTGGTCCAGGTGATTTCCCTGTTCTACAGTCTCTGATTGCCAGTCGAACTTCTGATTTATCAAACGGATACATTAACCTATCTCCGTTGTATTTTCCTTTGAAGGCATCTCTTCTCTTTCTCTGATCATCGTTTTCTCCTTCCAGTATATCCAATGGTAATAGTTTGTTCAATAAATGATTTGTTGATTCTAGCCACGTTCTTGTCATTTGACCATCATCCTTTTTGAGTGTAGATATAACCTCCGGTACATTAACTTTCTCCATTACAATCTTGTATGGGATTCCCCATGCGTTATTTGATAATTTTTCTTCGACGAACTTGTCCCAGGAGTTTTGTCTGGATTCCTCTAGAGTTATCTTATACTTTTCTTTTATTCTTCTAAAGATATTTAGATTCATCTCTCTTTCTTCTGAGATGACTGTTCTCTGATATATTCTTCTTGCTTTCCTTAATTTACTTCTTAACTTTTGAAGTTTTTCGTTCCATACATTCCGTTCATTAATCTTTGGTCTTATCCTTAATAAAGTTTCCTTCATAACATTTTGCACACTTTCTGTGATTTTCTTCGCCTTAGTGTCAATGTTATCATCAACTAGGATTGCCGGTAATATAAATTCTTGGATAAGCTTCTGTTTATCTATATTTTTAACTATGTATCTAGTTGGTCCAGAATGTAATGGTACTTCATTTTTCATCCTTACTACATAGTCAAATAATATTAGATTGTGGTCGCTAGAGGTCTGTTGTTGTGTCACCTTCCAGTTTATTATTTTAGATACAATATATCCTCTAGCTAAGGTAACATCTATGTTTTCTTCTGCTCCAGCCCTTCCTTGAAACGTATAAGGATTATTTCTTTGATTCAAAACCTCCAAACCATATTCTTGGATTAGTTCTTCCATTTTGTCTCCATTTTCGTCAGGATTTTTACTTCCCCATAGAACTGATTTTGCATTGGCATCTAGTGTTATTAATATTGGCTCCCTATTGTATTGGTCCAGAATTTCTGTAGTCTTTTCCAAGTGCAGTTCTATATTATCTTTATATTGATAATATTGATTTATCAGAATATTGGTTTTACCTCTATAGGTCATTTCTAGACAACATAGCCATTCATCATTGTGTTGCGCTATTTTAACTATTTGTATTTGTTTGTTAAATACAATAATGATAGCTTGAGTACTTGTACCTGTTGTTATAATTCTACTACCAATTGGCATATGTACCACTTTTCCTCGCAAGGTGTACGGTTCTTGTATACAAAGGATATCTATTTTTTGCTCTTCTGCCAATTTACGTAGTTCCAAAATGACCATTTTACTACGCTTAGCGTTAACTTGTCCAAATCTTATTAGAGATGTTTCATTAAAGTTGCATTGTTGATTATCATTATTATAATTATTAGCCATAATTTGTTCTTGATATGATTCTTTCCCTCAGCATTGCATATGTTGGACATTGTCGTTTCTCTTCTTTGTTCTCTGTGCAAATCTTCTTTCTTAGACTACATGGTATGCATTTCCTCTGTTGCTCTTTCTTATCGCAGTCCTTTCTGTCATGCTCTTCCTCCCCACAATGAGCACATTTGCTATGTTCACTTTTGCAAAACTTAGCTACGTGTCCAAGATCCTGACATTTGAGGCCTCTAGGGACTGTTATAAAGTCCTTTGCGCTAACCGATTGAAAGCCAATATATAGTCTTCCTAACATTACAATGCGCCTTCTTAACAATGGTTCGACCTCCATGACATGGTGAACTGTTGCCTTATTTCTTGGTCCCGTTTTGAATCTTAAGTTAACTTTACTGTCGAAGTCTTCCCAAGACATATCATCAAAGTTTTGTAAATACATATTTCGTTTTATTTCCTCCTCTTTCACTCCAGCTAGTACATAGTAAATTATTACTAGAGGATTTCTCCTTTTGGGTTCTTCCATCTTTAGGTCTTTCTCCTTCAAATTTTTACTATTCATTATCTTTTGAATATCCTCCTTAGTTTCGGTTTCCACTATTAATGTCCTTTCTGTAGCCTTTATGAAGCTAATCTTTATTTTCTCCTGAGCTGGCTTTAAGTTCTTGCTTACTATTTCCTGAACTTCTTTAGTTGTTTTTCCTTTTGCAGATGAGATAAATAAAGTATGTTTTTGTTTTCTTGCAGTTTTTTCTATTTTTTCTATATTCTCAACTGTCTTCGGTTTTTGTAATACTTGTGAGAAACTTGCAGCCAAAGGTTGTATTGCTGTTGTTTCTTTGCGAATGGCTAATTCCGTTCTCAATTTAACATTTTCTTCCTTTAACTTATCAAATTTCCCAACAATATTTGCCAACTTACTAAATATCGCTTTCTTTCCATTCACAGACATTTTGTCGGCACCTACTATTGAATTCATTTCTTGAATTATCTTTGTTATGTCGTGTTCAGATGGATATTTATATACTGCATCATCTACAGTAATTTCAATAACTTTAGCTTCTTTGTCATGTCCGGCTATTTCTTTCGAGGTCGAGGCGGCATCCGGAGATCTTACCAACGACCTCTTGGGGGTGAAGGTTTCTTTTTCAATTGCATCCTGTGACTTACTGAATTTCCCTCTGTCCATTTTTTTAAGCTCCTCTCGGCCTATAGAGTACAAAACTCACTCTGTAGCTCAGGGTCGGGGACGTGAACCCGGGAGCAAGTCCTGACAGCCACCTACAGTCGCGTACACACGCAAGACACTGTAGGTGTAAGCTCACACTAGTCACCTTGACAGGGGGTTAACTGTCAAAACTTCCGACCCCGACTTGCTGCTGTCGGGCTTTGCCTTCAGGTCGTTAACGCGGCTCGCCAAGTTGAGGCCGGGCTTGCTCAAATTTGTGACGTGCTTCTTTACACGGGCCTACTGCCTCTAAAATTTGATGTTGAAGGCTATCTATCAAGGTCATTGACCACAAACAAGGGCTTACTCAAGTTCCACTGATTACAAAAACTCCTGTTCATGACTGTCTTTACAACTGTCCCTTGGCAAGTCGCAGCTTCCTTAAATATACCACGACTCATGTTACTAGATATTTCTGGAACAAACAGGAAATCGAATTCTCTGTAAGACAATCAGGATGTCACTACAATATCTCATTTATCTCTTTATTTGTTTGGCATGCGTTTTTACTCCGCGCTACGTTTATCCGCTTTAGACAAGCTGTTTATCTCCGTCCGGTATTAGCTTTCCCTTGTCGCTCCCGGGCCGCGCTTTCGTGAATGTGTTTGCGACAGAGTTAACTGTTGACAGTGAGCGCTTTCAAGATTACCAAAAAGACATCAAAATATGAACCCCGGCACGACCCAAAACCACAATCTATACACGGTCGTGTTACACATATATAGATCAACTGCCAAATCCAGATAGAGCGTCAGGTAGAGAGACCGAGAAAGAGGAGGGCGGGAGGGAGGGAGGGAGGGAGGGAGAGAGGGAGAGGGCATGGAAATAACATAGCCCTGTCACTTCTTGTACCATAGCTCGTTAGCTATGTTGAACAGCTATAAATTAAAGTTCTCAGTTATATACGGAATTATATTTATAAAAGCGTGTTAGCAATTCTTGTTGAAATTAATGAGTTTTTATATATGGAGGCACTTGTCTTCTGTAGTTCTCAGCAGCCCATTGCGTAATATGAGTAAAATGTATCCTAATGGTGAAGAGAGGACCCTATGTCCAGCTTGATGTGCTTTTATGAGCCCTAAATTTACGACACCTGATCATTTGGCGTACTCCCTATTTACAGGACACCATGCTCCAAATATGTAACGGCTCAAAAATGTCAGGTACTAGGACGGGTTAGAACCAGTGACATCGGGACTCAGAGCTGGCACGGTAGTTATACAGTTTATGAGCTTTACAATTTTCGATAAAAACTCTTTATACGTAATAATCCTTATAAATCTGTATTAATATTAATTACTGATAATGTGCCGTTTCGAGATAACCAAAACGAAGCCAAAAAATAGCCCCTGGCGGGACTCGAACCCGCAATCTTCGGTTTCGGAGTCCGATGCCCTATCCAATTAGGCCACGAGGGCTTGTGTTCCTTTTCGTGCTCTTTATGCTAAATCACTAGAAATGACGCTCCACTACCGTCATAGGTTCAGCGAGACACACACACACACACAGAGAGAGAGAGAGAGAGAGAGAGAGAGAGAGAGAGAGAGAGAGAGAGAGAGAGAGATACAGGTAATAAGATAAAATATCCTTTCCTTATACAATACTCTTTACTGTATGGAACAGCCAAACATAAAAGGACCCAGCTGTATACGGAATTATACATATGCAAGTTTGTGAGCATCCATAGTTAAATTTAATATTGAGTTTTTATTTATGGTTTTACTATCATTTAAGTGATTCTAAGCGGTTCACTTTATATGCGGTGGAAAATGCTCCTTAAAATAGATCTAAAGCGCTCTTGTCAAGCTTTAGTTTATTTTACGAGCCCTAACTAAACGATAGCTGAGCACCTGATATATTTGCAATTCAACAGACGCCATGCTAAAGAAGTTGACAGCAAAATGAATAGTCTTTAACCGGGTTTGAAACTCCCAGCCTCGGGAGAGCTACAGGTGGCATGCTAGTTATACACTTTGTGTGTTTCACAGTGATATATTAAAAAAAGGTTTTCTATAAGCGTAATTAGATTTATACAAGTTTATTAGTATTAATTGAAGAGAATGAACTGTTTGCAGATTACAAAACACCTCCGGCGGGACTCGAACCCCGGCTTAAGAGCCCGATACCTTACCCATTAGGACACGAGACCCCTTACGCACAAAGGCCTTTCTTAAACGATATCACTTGTACTACAACAAACAAACAAACAAACACCCCTCACTTTAAAAAAAATATTCAGGGAGACTCAATATATAAATTATCGGTGACAGCTCTGTATCAAGATATAGGGTTGCAGTACATTACTTCCTCTACCATGTAGAGTTTTGTTAACCCCAAGTCTTTCTAGAGCCTCCTTGCTCAGGTTCGGGTGGAAATTAATACGCTGTTCGCTGTGGAGCTCTAACGGCACCCCAAATCTGCAGAACACTTACTCCATGAGGCAGTCTGGGATTGTCTTTGCCTCCTTGTTCGGAATGGCATACTCCTCTGGCCAATTGGTGAAGTGGTGAACGACCGCCATCAGGTACTTGTTGCATCCGTCCAACTCTGGGAATGGTCCAGCTATGTCGATGGTAATCATTTCGAAGGGAGCTCCGACGTTGTACTACTGCAAGCGACTCCGGCTCCGTTTTCTGGGGATCGCGACTCACCGCGCACACGTGACAGTGACGTCACCATCCCTCACAGTCTGCTCGGAGCCTCAGCCAGTAGTAGCGCTGTCGGAGATAGTCGATGTTTCGGTTTGCTCCCAGGTGTCCTCCAGAGGTACCGGCGTGCACTTCCTCCAAGACCTCCGGGAACTTACTTCGCGGAAATACCAACTTCGGCCGAGGTCAATCTCTCAGGGCCCGTGTCCTCTCCGGGTCTTTGGCCACGCCGGTTGGTGAGAATATGTGGCCAAAGTAGTTGACTTCCTTGAAGAAGAGCTGGCACTTTTTCGCATTCAGCTTAAAGTTGGATGCCTGTAGCCTCTGCACAGGTTTTCGAAATGGTCTCCGAAGGTCTTACCGACGATGATGGCGTTGTCCAGTTATAGCAGGCAGGCTTAATAAGTCGGTCATCCCAACACTGATTCCGTGAGACGTAGGAAGTTAGCAGGTGCGTGGCTGAGGAAAAAGGGCATTACTGTGAACTGCCAAATCCCTTGGCCTCCGATAATGCAATCTTTACGTTGCCTCTGGGGTCTAGAGCACCCTGCCAGAACCCGACTTCAAATATGGGGTTGAGAACCACTGCGCACCAGCTAGCGTGTCCAACGTGTCGTCAATCCGGGGTAATGGGGAGCAATCCTTCCTGGTGACAGCATTTAGCTTTCTGTAGGCCCCGCAGAAGGGTAGCACGTCGTTCTTTATTACCAGAACCACAGAGGAACACCAAGGGCCATCAGACTTTTCAACCACTCCCCTGGATTTCATGTCATCTAGCGTATCCCGCACCGCCGCTTATTCTGCCAGCGGTGCGCGCCTAGGTGGTTGCCGAATAGGCCCGGCATCTCCGGTTTCGATACGGCGCTGGAATTACCTTAGCAGTTGTCGAAATTTCTTCAGGTGATCTAGTCAGGTGGTCAGCGGCCCTCTCCAATAAGCCTTCCAGCTGGTGCGCCAAGTGTTGCGTCGGCACCGGGCACTGTGTTTTGTCGATTGTTGTTACGCTCACCACGAGCTTGCCTGTACCCAACGCCGTCACGCCTGAAAGTCCTTATCTGTATCCATTAGATTGGGCAGCCTCACTGGTACTTTCTCTCGGTACGGAAGTAACATCCAGCCTACAGAGGGTCTTTGCACAGGCGTATTCTGGTGAAGCATCATGTTCTTCCTCCGCTGGCCTTGCAGTCGCGCCGTCACCACCACCTCGCTTCTCGCGGGGACACCCAAGTCCCAATCAGGGCGACCCTGCACATTCCCAGGCGCTCTTCATGTTGCCGAAGTATCACTTCTCCATTAAGCCACCGGAGTTTCCAGTCTCAATATTACCTTCTCAGCCCCCTTCCCGACGGATAACTATTGACGCACGGCACTCTGTCACAAGGTAATCTGCAGCAGAGCCTCCTTCTCCACAGGCAAGATGTCACCCGATGCCGTCATATGCTGGTATGGTCGGCTCCGCTTTCTTGTCGGCAAACCCTTGACTATGTCCGGCTGCCCCAGTGACTACGAGCACGCGGCACGTCTACCCTCTCACCCATCATCTCGTGATATGGCTGTCATCCAACCAACGGCTGACGGCGCTCAGAGTGTTCCGGGGTTATGATGAAGGTGGTGCTGACTAACTCCTCGCCACACCGGCCCGTACTCGTTCTTCCGACTGCTCTTTCTGTTGCGGGTAGCTTTTCTCCAGGTGTCCCGGCTGTCCACAAAACTAACACAGGCCACTAGGTCTTTGCCGGGTCCCTCGACTGGTCTGTAGTCTCCATTATGCCGGATAATGCTGGTTTGCTTCGTCGGGGTAGCCGTCAACTTGGCCGACTCCATCGTCAATTCTGGGTTAGCGCCTCGTGTATAGCTATGTTGTCACCAAGGATTAGGCGCTGACGTATCTCGGTGTCTCTTACCCCGTCCACTAAGTTGTAGGCAGCCTCCAGAAATACAAACTCGGGTGGCAGGTCAACTAAGGCTTTGCTGGCCAGCTGCTCAACTGCCAGGGTGAACACCTGAAGCGTCTCCCCTAGCTGTTGTGAGCTTGATAGCAGCTGGATTCGGTAGCCTGCGTCTAGGCGGTTTTTTGCGAATTGGTTTCCCAGGGCTTTCTAAATGTCCTGGGGCACCGCCGCTGCCTGGTCCCCATATAGGAGTTCTGCGGCCTGTCCTTGGAGGCTGGCTATTATCTGTGTTGCCTCATACTCTGGTGACCACTTTTTGTGCTTGGCCACGGTGTCGAACCTTGCGCCGCAAGACTTCGAAAGTTGTCGCCCCGTCGTATTTAGGGGTTTTGACGCGCGCAGATGTGTCGCGTCCTGGCACGTCTGCCTTCACGTCCTTCACCTCCTGCCGAAGATGTCCTCTATAATAGCGTTCAGTGACTTGGTGTTCTGTCGGCCTTTACCTCCAGGTCGTTAACGCGGCTCGCCAAGTCCCCGAGGGGCTTCCTCAACTGCGTTACGTGTTCCTCTACACCGACCAAAAGCCCCTAGAATTTGGCGATGAGGGTCTCGTTTATAGCCTTCATTTTGGTGGTCAATTTGGGTATCTTCGTCCGAATTTTCCCAAAGGCATGTCCTCGTTCAATGTTCCACTTCATGACACTAATTGTGACTTTGTGCGTTCGTAGAGTTAAAAGTCCAAGTTGCAGAAATTCAACATATGCTTTATTTCCGTAGAAATACACGTATAGTAGCAGGATGACATCACATAAAAATTACAATCTTCCAAGGTCATTGAAAACAACAAAGACATTACTCATCTTCCACCGTTTACAACAACTCTTTTTACAATTACTGTTTACGGTTGTCTTCACAACTGTCTCACAGCGATTCTTGGCTTCCTTAAATATACCACAACTCATGTTACTAGATATTTCTGCAACAAAAAAGAAATCGAGTGTTCTGTAAGACAATCAGGGTGACACTGGAATATTCCGTTTATCTCTTTATTTGTTTCGAATTCCTTTTATCTCCGCGTCACATTTATCTGCTTGGAAAAGCTGTTTATCACCACCCATCTCCATCCGTCCGTTATCGCTCCCGCGCGAGATTTCGGAAATAATGAGTTAGCGACAGTATTAACAGTTGACAATGAACGGTTTCAAGATTACCAAAATACACAGAAAATAAAACCCGGCAAGAGCCGAAACCACAATTCAAGGATTAGGAGTATGATGCCTAATCCGTTAGGTCACGTGAGCTACTATACGCGGTCATGTTATACATCAATGGATCCACTGCCGAACACAGATGGAGGGACAGTTTGAGAGAGACGGAGAGAGCGAGAGAGAGAGAGAGAGGAGATAAAACAACATAGCCGTTTTACATCTTGTCTCATATTTCCTTTGCTGTAGGGAACAGCACATAGTCGGTACATAGGCATTGATATGTATAACATCGTGTTGATATTTCTTCTTGAAATTAATAATAATATTTTATTTATGGAGCCATTTAACTTTTTACTTCTCAGCAGCCCGTTGCATATTATACGTGTGTTATCTTAACTTAGTGTCGATTGGAAGCCCATACGACAAACTTAATTTGCAATTACTAACCTTAAATCTACGACACCTGACCACTTGGTATATTTCCTATTTAACGGGCACTGTGCTAAAGATTTTTCACTGAAAAAAAATGTTGGATACTGCGACTGGTTTGAACCAGTGACATTAGGTCTCAGCGCTGTACTGTTACTTATACAGTTTGTGTGTCCCATAATTTTATATAAAAATCTCTTAATACGGAGTAATCTTTACAAAAGTATATTAATATTAACTATTCATAATGCGCGGTTTCGAGATTACATAAACGAAGCCAAAAGATAACCCCCGGCGGGATTCGAACCCGCAATCTTCGGATTAGGAGTCCGACGCCTTATCCATTAGGCCACGAGGGCTTGTACTCACTTTCCTGTTATTTATGCTATAGCAGTGGAACTGCTGCTCCATTCAGCGGCTGAGATAGAGACAAAGAGACGCACACAAAGGGAGAGAGAGAGAGATAGAGAAATATTAAAGGAAATGCGTATAGAATAGCCTTTTCTCGTATAATACAATGCACCTTGCTCTGTGGAACAGCTATGCATAAATGGACTCAGCTGTATACGGAACTATAAATATGCAAGTTTATGAGAATTCATTGTTGAAATTAGTATTGTAAATTTGTGGGTTCGCGAAATTAAAAGCCCAATTGCACAAACTCAAAATAGTTTTTATTTCCACCGACTTACAGTTGAACACTTGCCGTTTACACAGAATTACGTAACGCACACAATTATGATTCACCAGTTCGTCCGTTACAGATCCACTTGCACTTGCAGTTACGTAAAATCCTCCGAAGTACGTACACAGTCTTTTCGTCCGTACATTAGCACGGCGCTGCTTCGCTGCTTGCCAAGAACTGACTGAATTCACTCACTGCAGTCCTTTTTATAGGAATATCGCCGTTTTCTCGAAGCCTCTAATTTCGGTGAATCACCGCGAAGTACCAGGTGGCAGGGGAGGGAGGAAGAGGCGGCCAGCGACAAGTGACACTTCCCTAATCAACCCCTCAGTTAGTGACTGAGATAGATAAGTGGGTGTGGCCCGTATGCCTCTGGTACCTTCTCAGCTATCGTTGGTCTGGCTTTCCGATAATTGGGTGACATTGCTCCCACCTAAAAGCTGATGGTCCCGAACAGCACCATCGTAGCGGGCTAGACGATCCAGGTGTACCACAAACATCTTTCCTCGGGTCACCTTCTGGATGCGGTAGACGTCATTTATCCTCTTCACCAACCGGTACGGCCCTTGCCATGGCTGCTGAAGCTTCGGGCAGCGTCCCTTGATGCGGGTAAGACGGTACAACCAGACCACGTCACCTTGCTGGAAGCCTTGGCTGTTGGCATGCCTGTGATATCTTGTCTTCATGCGGTCGCTTACCTTCTGGATGTTCTGGTGAGCCATCTCGTGCATGTCGTGCAGGTGGTCCACCAGGTTCTCCACATACTCGTTCACCGGCTGCTTCGCTTCCGGAGGGCTTCCAAAAGCCAGGTCACAAGGCAGGCGTAGCTCTCGGCCGAACATTAAGTTGGCTGGCGTCATCCCAGTTGTGTCGTGTGTAGACGAGTGGTAGGCCAGCAAGAACAGTAGCACCTTGACGTCCCAGTCTCGCTGATGGCTGGCCACGACCTTCCTCAGGTGTGCTTCTGAGATCTTGACGTACCTGTCGACCATGCCATCCGACTCGGGATGTAGAGGCGTCGTGTGGGTCTTGTTCACCCCAAGCCTTTATAGTGCCCCCTTCATTAGGTTGGACTCAGAGTTGGTACCCTAGTCACTGTGTACCTCTAACGGCACCCCAAATCGACGGAACACTTGCTCAACGAGGCAGTCTGTGATTGTCTTTGCCTCTTGGTTTAGGATGGCATACACTTCCGTCCACTTGGTGAAGTGGTCCACGACCACCATTAAGTACCTGTTGCCTCGGTCGGAAAATGGGAATGGTCCGACAATATCAACGCCCATCCGCTCGAATGGCGCTCCGACGTTGTACTGCTGCATGCGAACCCGGCTCTAAGTCTGGGGACCACGACTCGCCGCGCACACGTGACACTGCCGGAACCATCTCTCAGCATCTGCTCGGAGTCTCAGGCAGTAGTAGCGCTGCCGTAGTTTGTCAATCGTTCGGTTCGCTCCCAGGTGTCCTTCCGAAAAACCGGCGTGCACTTCCTCCACGACATCCGGGACCTTACTCCGGGGAAGTACCAACCGTTCTCTCTGCGTCTTCCCATCGGGTGATTCCCATACCCGCAAAAGCACGCCCTCTTTGGTCTTCAACGAGTCCCATTGGGCCCAGTACGATTTGTAGGTGGCGCTCCTTGATGCGATGTCCTCCCTGATTGGTCTCGTCCCTGCCACCACTTCCCTCAAGAGTGGCCCCAAGTCTGCGTCCGCCAGTTGCTCTCTCCTCAGGCCTGCGCTATCCCAGCCATCCTAGGCACTGCCGAGACTATCCGGACTGCTGCGGCACGCTCCTTCTCTTCCACTCTTTTGCACTGGCCGCACTCTTCTGGACAGGGTCTTCGGGACATGGCGTCAGCGTTACCGTGGCTCTTTCCTCTACGATGATCCGAGGTGAAGTCGTACTCCTGCAGCCTCTGGACCGAACGAGCTCTCTGGCGTTCCAGGTCCCTAAAGCTCAATAGCCACGTTAGGGCGGAATGGTCAGCCCTCAGGTTAAATATCTGACCGTACAGGTACTTGTAGAAGTGCTCAAATGTCTTTACTACCACCAGTAATACTCGTCGGGTGATGCACTAATTCTTCTCTGCCTTGGATAGCGTCTTGCTGTAGTAGGCTCTCACCGGCTCATGGCCGTCGTGGATCTGCGATAGGACACCACCAATGCAAAGGTCACTGGCGTCGGTTTCCAAAATGAAGGCGCCACCCGGTTGTGAGAAACCCAAAATTGGAGCACTGCACAGGTTCTCCTTTAGGTGCTGGAAAGCGCTTTTGGCGTCCTCCGTCCACATATAAGGCCGGTGTTCCTCTGTCAGGCGGGTGAGGGGTTTGGCAATGATGGAGAACCCTTTTTTGATGCGGCGGTAATATTTGCACAGCCCCAGGAAACTGCGAAACTCTTTCTTATCCTTTGGGCGAGGCCAATCCCTCACAGCCTGTGTCTTCTCCGGGTCTGTGGCCACTCCGATTGCTGAGACAATGTGGCCAAAGTAGTTCACTTCCTTGCGGAAGAGCTGGCACTTCTTCGCGTTCAGCTTCAAGTTGGTCGCCTGCAGTCTCTGTAGCACCTTACTCAGATTCTCGAGGTGATCTTCATAGGTCCTCCCGACGATGATTACGACGTCAAGGTATAGCAGGCAGGCATCGTAAGTCAGCCATCTCAACACTGACTACATGAGGCGTTGGCAGGTAGTTGGTGCGCTGCAGAAGCCAAAAGGCATAACCGTGAACTGCCAGAGCCCTTGGGCTTTCTAGAATGCGGTCTTCTCCTTGTCTCTTGGGTCTAGAGCTACCTGCCAGTAGCCCGACTTCAGGTCCAGTGTCGAGAACCACTGTGCACTAGCTAGCGTGTCCTGGGTGTCGTCAATCTGGGGTAAGGGGAAACATTCCTTCCGGTTGACAGCGTTCAACTTTCTGTAGTCTACGCAGAAGCGCAGCTCGCCGTTCTTCTTTGTCACCAAGACTACAGGGGAACACCATGGGCAGTCAGACTCTTCAATCACTTCCTGGATCTCATGTCCTGCAGCATGTATCGTACCACCCCTTGCTTCGCCATCGGAACGCGTCTAGGTGGTTGCCAAATAGGCCGGGCGTCCCCGGTTTCGATGCGGTGAAGCACTTTGTCCGTGCGGTCGTAGTCACTATCACCTTGGCTGAAGACGCGCTGATACCGTCTTAGCAGTTGTCGAAATTTCTCCAGCTGTTCTGCGGTCAGGTGGTCGGCCGCCCTCTCCATTAAGCCTTCTAGCCGGGGCCCCAGGTTTTGCTTCGACGCCGGCTCCTGTGTCATTCCGATTGCTGTTACGCTCACCACGGGCTCGCACGTTCCCAAATCCGTCCCAGCCTGGACGTCGTGATCGGTGTCCGTTGGATTTAGCAGTCTCACTGGCACCTCCTCTCGGCACGCCAGCAATGCCCTGGCTACGCACAGTCCGTGTACAGCCGTCTTCTGGTCCAGCATCATGTTCCTGGTTCTCTGGCCTTCCAGTCGCGCCGTCACCACCACTTCGCTCCTCGCGGGGACAGCTACGTCTTCGCTCAAGACGAACCTGCGAATTCCAAGGCGCTCTTCTGGTTGACGGAGCATAATCTCTTCTCCGTAGAGCGGAGGTCCTTCCTGCCGACGTCGACCGTCGCCTCGTGGCTCCTGAGGGCATCCAGTCCCAGAATCCCCTTCTCAGCTACCTTTGCGACGAACAACCAAAGACGTACGGCACTCCGTCCCAAGGTCAGCTCCAGCAGGGCCTCGTTGTCCACAGGCAAGGTGTCGCCTGATGTAGTGACCAGCTGGTATGGTCAGCTCGGCTTCCTTGTCGGCAAACCCTTCGCCACGTCAGGTCACGGCCACCCCGGTGTCCAATAGTACGCGGCAGGGCTTTCCTCCTACCCAACCCTCCGCGATGAGGCTGTCATCCATACGGCGGCTAACGGCGCGCAGTGTCACTCGAGCGGATGGTGGTGATGCGCCGACGTGCCCCTCTCCACGACGGCCCTTACTCGTTTTTCGGCTGCTCTTCCTGGTGTGGGCTGTCTCTCTGCAGGTGTACGGGCTGACCGCACCCCCAACACAGGTCACTAGGTGTTCGCCGGCGTCTCTCGGCTGGTCTTCTCTCTACGGTGCAGCGGACACTCCTCGTTCTCGACGTCGGGATAGCTGTTACCTTGGCCGCCTCCATCCTTAAAGCTGCCCTTAGTACCTCGTGGATTGTTTTATAATCGCCGAGCATTAGGCGCTGACGAATCTCCGTGTCCCGTACCTCGTCAACGAAGGTGTAGGCAGGTTCCCGGGACACGAAATCTGGTGGGAGGTCGACTAGGGCCTTGCTTGCCAGTTGTTCAACTACCACGGCGAACTCCTGCGGCGTCTCCCCGGCTGCTGTGACCTTGCCTTTAGCTGGCTGCGGTACGCTGCGGCTAAGCGGTGGTTTCCGAAACGATTCTCCAGGGCCTACCAGATGTCCTTGGACACCACCGTTGTCTGCACCGTGTTTAGGACTTCCGCGGCCCGTCCCTGCAGGCTGGCTATTAACTGTGTGGCCTCCTCCTCTGGTAAACATCTGTTGTGCTTGGCCACTGTGTTGAACTGGCAGCGGAAGACTTCAAACGTTGAGGCGCCGTCATACTTGGGAGGTTTGACGCGCGCAGATGTTGTATCGCTCCCCGGCACGTCGGCCTTCAAATCCTTCAGCCTCCTGCCGACGACGTCCTCCACCATGGCGTTCAGGGACTTGGCGCTGCTGTCGGCCTTTCCCTCCAGGCTGTTTACGCGGTTCGCAAGGTCGACGTCTTCCACCATGGCGGTCAGGGTCTTGGCGTTATTGTCGGCCTTTTCCTCTAAACCATTAAGGCGGTCCTCTTTTGACCCATCCGCTTGCCCAGCTTCGCAACGTCAGCCCTCACGCCGGCCAACTATTCCTCAAATTAGGCGGCGAGGGCCTCGTTCGCAACCTTCATTTTTTCCATATTCTCCCTGAGGATATCGTTAGCCGTCTTCATTTCTTCCAGCTTTGCGGCCAGGTTATTTGCCGCTTCTGATTTTGTTGTTAACTCGTTCATCTTCGCAGCCAAGTTGTTATTTGCCGTCTCCAACTTCTTTTCCATTTTCTCGGTGATGTTGTCATTTGCCGTCTTCATTTCCGATGTCAGTTCGGCATTCATTTCCATCATCTACTCCAAAATCTTTTCCAACGCCGCGTCCATGGTTGTAATGTTCGCTGATGTTGTCGTCCCGCTTCCTGACACCAGTGTGACTTTGTGGGTTCACGAAATTAAAAGTCCACTTGCACAAACTCAAAATCTTCTTTATTTCCACCGACTTACAGTTGAACCCTTGCCAATTACACAGAATTTCACAATGCACACAATTACGATTGAGTGGTTCGTCCGTTACAGATCCCCTTGCACTCGCAATTACGTAAACTCCTCCGACGCACTTTCACAGTCTTCTCGCCGTGCACTAGCACGACGCTGCTTCTCTGCTCGCCAAGAACTGACTGAATTCACTAACTGCAGTACTTTTTATAGGAATGTCGCCGTTTTCTCCAAGCCTCTAGTTTCGGTGAATCACCGTGAAGGTTCCAGGCGGCACGGATGGGGGGAAGAGGCGGCCAGGGACAAGTGACACTTCCCTAATCAACCCCTCGGTTAGTGACTGAGATAGATCAGTGGGTGTGGCCCGTATACCTCTGGTCCCTTCTCAGCTGTCGTTGGTCTGGCTTTCCGATAACTGGGTGACAATATTGAGCTTTTATTTATGTGTTCACTATAATTAAAGTAGTTCTTAGCAGGCCATTTTATATTGGGCGTGGAAGTCTTCTTAATTTTGATCGAAAGCGTTCTCAATCTTGAGGTTACTTTACGAGTCCTAAATAAACGACAGCTGACCACAGATATATTTCCCATTCTACGGAAACCATGCTAAGGATTTTGACATAAAATACCGTTTTCAAATAGGTTTAGAGCATCAGTCTCGGTAAAGAAATAGCTGACGTGTTACTTATACAGTTTGTGTGTGTCACAGAGATATATAAAGGAAACGTTTCCTATATCCGTAATCATATTTATAAAAATGTGTTAGCATTAATCGAGAAAGTTAATTTTGTGGTGTTTATGGTGTCCTTTTAAGTTATGTGGTACTCAGCGGCCCATTGCACACTGGCTGTGAAAAACTCCTTGATTTTGCACGTGGCATCTATCAGGCTTGAAGTTCTTTTACGTGACCTTTATGTACGACACTTGACCTCCTGGTTTATTTCCCTTTCAAAGAATCAAATTCGCTTACACCTACATTAGCATTGGCAATAAGTTGAATTCTGTAAACGCTCGTTCATGAAGTAGCTAGGACGATAAGAATTGGTAAAAATAGTTTATGCATTAGTAGAGAAAGTAATGTGAATACAACACATCAGACTCTCTGTCTATTAAGTTATTGTGTGTGTTATGGTTTAGTAGTTACGTAAACGTAATGCAGAGTTTAAAGATCATCAGAGGATATTTTCAGAACATGCAAGATTTCGTTTGCCATAAAAATATATTGGATATTATCACGGCATTGGACATAAAATTTCCGGCGCAAATAGATAACAAAAGAGGGATTATGTTACTCGGTAATAAAGAGCTTGCATAAGCAGTTTACAATCGCGCGGCTAGTGTACACAAAGGAACTGATAGGCAAATAGCCTTCACAAAGCGCCGAAAATTAACGATAGTGCCGATAAACAAGAGACGGATAGTTTCTCACAGAGCTGAAAGACTTTCCGGCTCAGATAGGGTTTCAAGTTTTCTGGAAGGTGATAGAATATTCGGATTACGTCATAAGATGCCTTGTTGATTCCACCAAAGTCTAGGTATTGACAGAACAGTCTGGAATTCATGAATGGGCTATCAAAAGAAGCCATGGCTAGTGATGAGTCAGTTCTGTGTAATGAGAGTGTAGTTATAACACGAGAGTCAGCTGTGAAATGTTGTAACGAGAGCTAAGGTTTGTTATTGTCATCGACCTTGGTGCTCTAGATTGTTTTATGTGATGTAATGTTACGTGAGAATTGAAAATTGTATCTCTAAGCAGATAGAGAATCCAGTATCGCCTACCGCTGCAATGGAGATAACACGAGAGGAACCATATGCGACTTTGAAATTCTGCTTTCACCTCAACAAATTTTCAGTTGAGGCTTATATAGTGTTACAGGGGGCCTATGGAGAGCCTGTTCATCCCTACAGCACAGCTCGAATGTGGTTGAAAGTATTTAAAGGAAGGTGAACCCGCTGCTCCAGCTACTGATCTTACGGAAGAAAACATCAACACTGCTGCTGCCATAGTGAGAGAGGATCGATGAATTATCTTAAGATCACTTTCTGAAATACTGAGCATTTCATTTGGGGCCACATTTCCGTGAAGGAGGCTGGATGCTGCACCACGATAATGCGCGGCCGCATATTGCCAATGCTGTTGCTGAATATCTTGCAAAACTCAACATGAAATGCATCCCTCGCGCTCCCTATAGTCTGGATTTAGCCCTATGTATCCTTTTTCTGTTCCGTAACTTGAGAAATGCCTTCGTGGGAGGCATTATCCATCATCAGAAGCAGTGCTTGAGGTGGCGGAGGCGAGTGTGCAGGATCCCTCGAAAAAATGGTTTCCAGCATGTCTTTGAAGACTGGCAGAAACGCTGGGAAAAGTGCATCGCATTCAGGGGAGATTATTTTGAGAATGACCATCAAAATTATGAGGACGAGTCAAGATAAGGCTTCAAAAATAAACTGTAACCATTCTTTATTAATCAGCCCTCGTATGTCCACCAGCTTATTTGCCGTCATCGACTGTTATAGCGGAATGTTGGAACAATTTAAACACCCACAAACAAATTTCTAAAAATATATATTTTATTGTAGTTTCATAAGCCAAAGGATTTCTTAAAAATTGCAAGTTACCGTGGAGTATCTTTAAGTTGCATAAATTGAACACGTACTCTATTTTAGTAGAAATAAGCTTACAATAGCAGGATGACGTCACATACACAACTAAAATCCACCAAGGTCATTGACCAAAACAAATAGCTTACTCAAGTTTCACTGTTTACATCAACCATCGTTACAATTCCTGTTTATGACTGTCTTTGCAACTGTCCTTTGGCAAGTCGCAGCTTCCTTAAATATGCTATGACTCATGTCACCGGATTATTCTGGAATAAACAAGAAATCGAATGTTCTGTAAGACAATCAGGATGGCACCAGAATACCTCATTTACATATTTATTTGTTTGGAATATATTTTATCCCCGCGCTATATTTATCTGCTTAGTCTAGCTGTCTATCTCCACCTGTCATCATCCGTCCCTTTTCGCTCCCGCGCCGCGCTTTCGTAAATAATTAGTTAGCGACAGTATTAACTGTTGACAGAGAGCTGTTTCAAGATTAGCAAAAATAAGGCAGAAAATAAACCCCGGCACGACCCTAAACCACAAACCAAGGATTAGGAGTACGATGCCTTATCCGTTAGTTCACGGGGGCTACGATACACGGTCGTGCTACACATCAACAGATCAACTGCCGCACACAGATAGAGGTACAGGTAGAGAGACTGCGAGAGAGAGGAGGGCGGGAGGGCGGAAGGGAGGGTGGGAGAGGGAATGGAAATAACATAGCCTTGTCATTTCTTGTACCATAGCTCATTAGCTATGTTGAACAGCTATAAATTAAAGTTCTCAGTTATTTATGGAATTATATTTATAAAAGCGTGTTAGCAATTCTTGTTGAAATTAATGAGTTTTTATATGTGTAGCCACTTAGCTTCTGTAGTTCTCAGCAGCTCATCACGTATTATGAGTAAAAGGTGTCTCAATGATGATGAGAAGCCCATGTGTCCAGCTTGATGTGCTTTTATACGCTCCAAATCTACGACACTTGACCACTTGGTGTGTTCCATATACAACGGACAGCATGCTAAATATATTTAACTGGGAAAAAATGTTAGGTACTGCGATGGGTTTGAACCATTGACATCGGGACTCTCAGTTGGCATAATACTTATACAGTTTATGAGTTTTATAATTTTATATAAAAACTTTTTGTACGTAATTACCTATATAAAAGTGCGTTAATATTGATTACTGATAATGCGCGGTTTCGAGATTACCAAAACGAAGCCAAAAAATTGCCCCAGGCGGGACTCGAACCCGCAATCTTCGGTTTCGGAGTCCGATGCCCTCTCCAATTAGGCCACGAAGGCTTGTGTTCCTCTTCGTGCTCTTTATGCTATATCAGTAGAATTGCCGCTTCACTCCAGTAAGAGGTTGAGAGAGAGAGAGAGAGAGAGAGAGAGAGAGAGAGAGAGAGAGAGAGAGAGAGAGAGATTAAAAGCTTAAATAGCCTTTTCTTTTACAATACTCTTTACTGTGTGGAACAGCCATACATAAAAGGACTCAGCTGTATACCGAATTATACATATACAAGTTTATCAGCATCCATAGTTGAAATTAATATTGAATTTTTATTTATCTTTTCACTATAATTTAAGTTATTCTCAGCGATTCACTTTATAATATGCGTGAAAGGTTCCTTAAAATTGATCAAAAGCGCCCTTGTCAATTTGGAGGTTATTTTACGGGCCCTAAATAAACGATAGTAGATCACGTGGTATATTTGCAACTCAACGGACACCATGCTAAACAAGTTGAGACTAAAAAGAATAGTCTTCAAACGGGTTTGAAACCCCCAGCCTAGTGAAAGCTACAGGTGGCATGTTGGTTATACACTTTGTGTGTTTCATGGAGATATATAAAGAAAAGATTTCCTATAGACGTCATTATATTTATACAAGTGTATTAGTATTAATTGAAGGGAATGAGCGGTTCAAAGATTACCAAACCTCAGGAAGAAAATTACCTCCGGAGCGACCAGAACCCCGGATTAAGAGTCCGATACCTTACCCACTTGTACACGAGACATCTTACATAATTAGATGTTATTTAACCCATATCACTTGAACTACAACAAACAAACAAACACACGCACGCACACAAACACACACGCACACATCCCTCACATTCAAAAAAGTATTCAGGGACACCCAATATATAAATTATCCGTGACAACTCTGTTTCGACATATAGGGGTGCAATACATATCTTCCTTTACCATATAGAGTCTTGTTAACCCCAATACTTTCTAGTGTCTCCATGATCAGTTTGGGTTGGAAATTAATACCCTGGTTGCTGTGGAGCTCTAACGGCACCCAAAATCAGGAGAACATTTCAGGCAGTCTGTGTTTGTCTTTGCCTCCTAGTTCCAAATGGCATACTCCTCCGGCAACTTGGTGAAGTAATGTTCGACCACCATCAGGTATTTGTTGCATCCCTCGGACACTGGGAATGGTTCAGCTATGTCAACGGCTATCCTTTTGAAGGGCGCTCCGACGTTGTACTAGTGCATGCAAACCTGGCTCCTTTTCTGGGGACCGCGTACACGTGACATTGACGGCACCATCCCTCGCCGTCTGCTCGGAGTCTCAGCCAGTAGCCGCGCTGTCGGAGGTTGTCGATGGTTTGGTTTGCTCCCGGATGTTCTCCAGAATTGCCGGCGTGCACTTCCTCCAAGACCTCCGGGACGTCACTTCGGGGAAGTACCGACTTTTCTCTCTGCGCCTTCCCATCAGGCGATTAGGATTCCCGGAACAGCACAACCTGTTACATAAAAGTTGAGCATCCAAAATGACTGAAGCTTCGGTAAGTAACTGTCAGCACGAGAACAAGGAAATTCACTAGCCTTTATTTAGGAGTGCTACGATCTTCATATCGGTATCCGAAGCTTAGTAGACCACCCTCGTAAGCATAAAAAGTTCAAGTAATTAAAAGGAATAGGCTCTGGAAGAAAAATAAAGCAGAATACATCTAAAAAGAAAGATAGCCGCAAATATCAATTCACTTGCGAGAGGAAGCCAATATCGCTTCTACGGGTATTTCAAGAGAGAACGATGCAGCCCAATTTGAAGTAGAGGGAGAAATAAGACATAAGGAGGCCACATTGCACATGAAACCAGCCTCAAGGTAAGAGTACACGCAGATCTCAGCATGCAGTAAGATAATAGAGCTAACATCTCCTCCCTCACAAATCAAAGAACTCTATATCCCAAGGCGTATGAGACTGCCATCTCATAGGACACAAACTGAATTAATGATCAGAGACTTGGAGTTCTCTCGGCGTTGATTATGAATGATTTCTTCTCGGGAGATCTTCGATGTAAGTGCTAAATTGCTGTCCAAAGTTTCGACGACGGACTCTGCCGCCACCATTCAGGATCTGGAAGTAAGCAGCGAACGAGGCGTTCTCTAAGACCTTCCGCATTGTTATAAATACTGGATACGACATCCAGATCCCTGATGCCGACGGAGTGCCTCGTTGAAGGTTTGGACAGCGAATTGGCAATTTAACAGGAGATCATCCGAAAATAATTAATGTATTAAAGGTATTTTGCACCCAATAAAATCCATGTTCCTCCGCCGGTTTTGATATCGGGGGTCTTGTGAACCCCAAGTTTTTCTAGTGCCTCCATCAGGTTGGACTGAAAATTAATACCCTGGTCGCCATGGAGCCCTAACGGCAACCCAAATAGTCAGAAAACTTGCTCCATAAGGCCACCTATGATTTTACTTGCCTCCTGGTTCGAGATGACATTCACCTCCGGCCACTTGGTTAAGTAGCCCACGACCACCATCAGGTACCGGTTGCATCTGTCACACACCAGGAATGCATCTGCTACCTCATCGGCGATTTTAGAAGGATGTTCCGACGTAGTAGTGATGCACGCGATCCCGGTTCCTATTCTGGGGATCACGAATCGCCGCGAAAACTTGACATATTGAGGGCACCACCTCTCAGTGACTGCTTTGAGCCTCAATCAGTAGTAGCGCTCTCAGAGTTTTTCGATGATATGGTCTGCTTCCAGGTGTCCTCCTGAAGAGCCAGCTTGCACCTCCTCCATGACCTCCGGGACCTTACTTCGGGGAAGCACCAACTGTTTTCTCTGTGCCTTCCCATCAGGCGATTCAGATACCAGGAACAGCATGCCCTCTCTTGCCTACAGTGTGTCTCATTGGGCCCAGTACGACTTCTATGTCGCGCTCTCTGGTGCGATGTCATCCCGGTTTTGTCTCGTCCTAACCTCCACTTCTCTCAAGAGTGGCTCCAAGTCTGCGTCCGACAGCTGTTGGCTCCTCAGACCTGCGCTATCCCAGCGGTCCGCCGGCACTGCCATGACCACTCTGACAGCTATGGCCCGCTCCTGCTCATCCACATTTGAGCACTGGCCGCTTAATTCTGGGCAGGGTCTCCGGGACATGGTGTCTGCATTTGAAGGCGATGTTGGAGAACTCCTTGATAGAATGATGATAATAACTGCACGGCCCCAGGGAGCTGCGCAATTTTCTCGTGAACTTCGGCCCAGGCCAATCTCTCACGACCTGTGGCCTCTTAAGGTCTGTGGCCTCTCCGGTTGGTGAGACTATATGGCACAAGTAGTTGGCTTCCTTTCAGAAGAGTTGGCACTTCTTCGCATTCAGCTTCAAGTTGGTTGCCTGTAACCTCTGTAGCACCTTGCTCTGGTATTCGAAATGATCCTCGCAGTTCTTACTGGCGATGATGATGTCGTCCAGGTACAGCAGGCAGTCGTGATATGTCAGCCATCTCATCACTCATTCCAGAGGCGTTGGATGTTAGCTGGTGTGCTGCAGAAGCAAAAGTGCAGAACTGAACAGCCAAAGCCCTTGAACTGTCGATGAAGTAGTCCCTTCGTTGTGTGTCTGTTCTAGAGCCACCTGCCAGAACGAGACTTCAGGTCTAGGGTCGAAAACCACTGCGCACCTGCTGGCGTATCCAAGGGATCATCAATCCGGTGTAGCAATCCTTCCTGGTGATAGAAATCAGCTTCCTGTTGTTCACGCAGAAGTGTAGCCCGCCGTTCTTCTTTGTCACCAGAACTACAGTGGAACACTAGGGCTTCCGGACTCCTCCAACCACTCCCCAGGATTTAATGTCATCTAGCATATCCCGTACCGCCGCTTATTTTGCCAGCGGAACGCGTTTAGGTGGTTTCGGAATAGGCCGGGCGTCTCCGATGTCGATGCGTTGAAGCACTTTGTCCGCGTGGCCATAGTCCCCATTATGTTGTCTGAAGATACTCCACTATCGTCTCAGCAGTTGTTAAACCTTCTGCAACTGTTCGGCCGCCCTCTCCTATAGAACTTCCAGCTGGGTCACCAAGTAGTCCTTCGGCACCAGCTACTGTGTCTTGTCGATTGCTGTTACGCTGACCACGGTCTTACTCTTCCCCAACGCCGTCCCGGCCTGAAAGTCATTTTCTGTGTCCGACAGATTGAGCAGCCTCACTGGTACCTCCTCTCGGCACGGCAGTAATATCCTGCCTACACAGGGTCCTTGCACAGGCGTATTCTGGTCCATCATCATATTATTCGTCCCCTGGCCTTCCAGACGCACCGTCACCACCACCTGGTTTTTTGCGGGGACACCCACGTCCTAATCTGGACGACCCTGCAGATTCCCAGGCGCTCTTCTGGTTGCCGAAGAATCACTTCTCAATTAAGCCGCCGGACTTTCCAGCCGATGTCGACCCTTGTCACGTGGCTCCTGAGGGCATCCAGTCCCAATATTACCTCCTCAGCCCCCTTCCCACCGGATAGCTATTGACGCACGGCACTCTGTCACAAGGTAAATTTCAGCAGAGCCTCCTTTTCCACAGGCAAGGTGTCGCCCAATACCGTCATAAGCTGGAATGGTCGGCTTGGCTTCCTCGTCGGCAAACCCTTGCTTATGTCCGGTATGATGACGGTCACGACTGCTGCGGTGTCCACGAGTACGCGTCACGTCTACCGTCTCAGCCATCCGCTCGTGATATGGCTGCCATCCAAACGTCGGTTGACGGCGCGTAGAGTCCCTCGGGGTGATGGTCACGGTGGTGCCAACTTGCCCCCCACCACACCAGCCCGTACTCATGAAGTTGAAATGACACCTCGCAAAGCTAGAAAATATAATGTAACCCAGCTCTCTGTAAAAATTAGAGGAAATATTAATACAGTGGCTTTCATTCCAAAGTTATGAGCAGGTGTATTCTAAAACTGGACCGACCTCCAACTTACTCTCAAGCAAATCGTTACCGAATACCAACTTTAGAGCTGCTGACGCCAAAGATTTAGTGAACGTCAATTACCCTTTAACTCTGTTCTTAGGTGCAAGTTAATCCAATTCTTTAAACGTATAACGATGTCTAAAGGTGTATCACGTTTTTTTTTTTTTCTAGTTTCAATGTTCAATGCATAAATAATTAAGTAACATAGGTGGCCTGAAAAGTTTCCTACCTAACAAAGATACAAGTTATTTTTTTCAGATTTCTTTTTTATATTTCAGCATTGTCTCCTTGTAACTCTACACATTCCTCCCAGAGAAGCTCTTATCTCTTTAACCCTACCAAATAGTACTCGACTTCTCTCTCTTCAAAATAATTGCTTACGAAGGCGATTGTCTCTTCATTTGACGGAAAATCTCTGTCCTCCAAGCACAATTTTAAGATGAGGGGACAAAAAGAAGCCGCTTGGGGCTAGATCTGTTGAGTAACGCAGTTCAAACCGTAATTGGTGGATTTTCGCCACTGCAACCGCTGAGGTGTGAGACCGCATGTTGATTTGCTAAAACATTGTTGTTTTTCTACAAATGTGGTCGCCGTTCGCAAGATGTCCCTTCAGCTTCTCAATTAGTGATGCGTAGTATGCTCCTGTAATGGTTTTCCCTTTTTGAAGAAAATCGATTAAAGTAACTCCATAACTATCCAAAAAAACCGTCTCCATCACTTTCCAAGCCCACAAAAGTTTATTTTGTAGCCAGTTTGCCCTTTGTAGTACCCTGTTTGGAGCGTATTCTCCGTTCGGGTGTAAAATTGTGTATCCAAATTTTATCTACAGTAACTAATCGGCGCCAAAACTCGGATTTATTGCACCTAAACTGTGCCAACAGAGCGTTGGAAATATACATTCTAACATGTTTTTGGTCTAACATGAGCAAACGCGGCACCCAATGCGCGGACAGCTTTCTCATCTCTAAATGTTGACTTAATATGTAACAAACACGCTATTTTGTCATGTTCATAGCCACTGCTATATCTCTCACTTTAACTCGGCGGTCGTCTAGCACCATTTGATAAACTTTGGCGATGTTTTCGTTCGTAGTTGCCGTTTTTGACGTCCCGAACGTTCATCGTCTCCCAATCCCTTGCGGCCACGTTTAAATTCAGGTTCCCAAAATTTCACTGTGGTAAATGATGGTGCACAGTCCCCAGTAACGGAATCCCGCTCATCTTTGATTTGCGTAGACGTACTGCCTTTCAAAAACAACTATTTAATTAAAGCTGTATACTCTATTTTGTCCATTTTCATAAAAAAACTCACACCAACTCACTCAAACGACTGTTACATGAAAGCTGAGCATCCAAAATGACAAACTTTGGTGGGTAATTGTCAGCAGATGAGCAACGAAAGTCACCAGCTTATATTTACGAGTGCTGCCATCTTCATGTTGAGATCCGAAATATTTCATACCACCCTCCTAAATATAAAAACTTCAAATAATTAACTTTTATGCTTTGAACGCCGGCATTGAAAAGGATCTTATGCCGACAACTTGTTCTGCTTCGAGCCGCCACTGCAGACGATGAACACCTTCACTTCTCAAACTACACACTTAAAAATATTGATTACTAAGGTTAAGGGACGCTTCAAGAGCTGCAGGTAAAGGCGAGTGTGATAATAAAGTTGAAGTAAGGACTTGTGGCTAAACTGACAGTCAAATGCGGCAACTTAGTTCGTTGTTACAAGTTGGCCGGATGAGGATAAGTAATTCCATTCCTGTCGTATAGTTAATCTGGGAAAAGGAAGTTAAGGGAAATGCAGAGTTATTGATTGCTCAATGACGGGGCTAACCAGACACATGTTTGCCACTACCTATCTCGCCTGCAAGGGCGAAGTAGTAAGCTATACGCCAGAGAACAAACTTTCCCGATATCACACAGAACGGACGTGGGTGAGCACTCAAGTAGCGGCTCGTACACATAGCGCTATCGCTGGAAACGTGAATAGCATCTGTTGTGTAACCGTTACCTATTAACAACTGCAGGTGCTTCCTAAAACAATAAAAACAATAATAACAGCTAATACATAACATGTCTTGACAGAGAAAGCTGGTGTGTTACTCTCACATCGCTTTCCTTACCGAAAGTTATACGAGTTGTTCTTATAAACTCTTCCAATTATATTTTCAGGCGAATCGAGATAAACATTTACAGAAACTGTTTTATTACATAGTGTGACTTTGTGAGTTCGTGCAATTAAATGTCCAGTTGCATAATTTCAAAAAGTTCATTATTTCCGTAGAAATACACTCTGTCCTTCAGCAGAATTACGTCACACACAAATACAGTCATCCAAGCTCGAGTATCACATCAAAGAGTTCACTTCGAAAACACCAGTTTCAATTACAACTCTCGTCACGACTCTGCTTACGACTGTCCCTTGGCGAGTCATAGCTTCCTTATATATACCACTACCCATATTACTAGCCAGTTCTGCAATATTCCTTAACAAACAACAAGTCGAATGTTCTGTAAGATAATCAAGATATCACTAGAATGCTCCTTTTTATTTAACTTTATCTGTTTTGGCATGCCTTTTATCTCCGCGCTGTGTTTATCTGCTTAGGCAAGATCTTTATCTCCACCTGACGCTATCTGTCCCTTATCGCTCCGCGCTGTGCTATCGTAAATAACGAGTTCGCGACAATATCTTATTTTACGTATAAGGCAAGTAGCAAAATATAATAAGCTTCGGCGGAAGGCAAAAGTTTTGAGAACTGATCGCTAATTGATGACCTTGAAATTTAGTTCTCTTCGCATAGCTGAGGGAGGCAGAGAAACAATAGCGACTTTCTGTTTGAGAAATTCCTATTGTAACATTATGCAAATCCAACAAGAATGTGTATCTCGGAAATTATTAAAAATTAAATAAGTAAATAGAAAAGACATGAATAATATTAACTAATTTCGAGAGATCCAAAAGTATCCGAACCGGCTGCGCGTTGTTTTGCCTATCAACGTCCTCGGCACTTCTTGCCGTCTACCGCGAACATACTAACCACCGATGAAACTTTGCAACAATTTTAAAACTAATTTTAAAGACTATATTTACTTATGTTTTAAAGTAGATGCTGAAATTGACCAGCGCCGTTGCACATATGTGCTTGGCACCTCTTAAGGGTAGCATCCATCACTGCCCGTAGCTCAGATTGAAAACATTCTGGCAATACCTAGTGAATACTGTGAATTTGAGGGATCGTAGAATTAAAGGTCTTGTTCGCAGAAAATTAAAATGCTCTTTATTTAAGTAAAAAGACGCATTGTACAACCCTGGCAACAGCAAAATTACGTAACCTAATCAACGAGATCTTCAAGGTCGTCTCTTTATTCCCGCCACACTTAAACGAGAGAATTCACTGCGGTACACTTCAAATTGCAACACAGCTGCACACACAATTAACAACTCACTAGCAAATGACTAGCAAATTACGCTTTGCCAGCTTTTATACCTCTAGTCATTGTTCTAGAAAACCGCCGAAAGTTCGATAACAATCACGATGGCAGCGGGAAATTCCACACCATCTGTCTCTTTTTCTCTCTATTTCTTGCTCTGTCTCTGCAAGCATAACTCGCGCACCCATATCTGTCTCCTTCTTTCCTGCCCACACATGCCCGGCGCTGGCTTTGTGGCGAATCCAACCAACAATGCGATCGGCGACAGTATTTTAGTTTAATTCTTCCAGGGTGTGTGAATTTGTCCTGTACACTTCATGATTTAAGTTACCTTGAAGATAAAAATTTCAGGGGTTTAAATCGGGGGATCGGGCGGTCCACAAACCTCTACTAATAATTCTGTCCTGAAAATATTGTGAGTTGTTCTCAACGAGGATTGGCTGTAAGTATCTTGAGAAAGGGCAAAATCACGCTACCTCTGAGTCAAATATCAAAAACAAGAGGGGGGGGGGGGGCAGAATAAAATTGTATTCAGGTATGCACTGGCGTATCACTCTTTCGGTGTTACTGAAGAAATTCCAGCCTTTCTCAACTTGAGGTACGGCGTGGGATGGACATTTCTTAAAAAGGCGCCAAATATGTACGTATATAAATATATTATTCAATAACATGGGTAAGTAAATCTTTTAAAGTAAGTTTTAAAATGTTGCATGGTATAATCCACGCCTTTCTATGACAGCGGCAGACAGCAACGAGCGCCTAGGTCGCGGACAGGCAAAACACCGTGCAGTCGGTCTGAATGTTTTGGGTCTCTCAGTATTTGACATAAATGTTGTACTTTAAACGAGATCTACATCGTTTATGCAGCAATATTTTGACAATTTCTTGAGGTTTAGTAGCTATTAAAATATACTATAAATACAGATGACTTCAGATGGTAGGTATCCCCAGAAAGTTGAACATATAAATTTAATTTTCATGAAAATGACTTAAACATATTTAAATCAAATCAGTTAGCAATTTTTGAAAAGATAAAAACTTTTTCTAAATAAAGGGTGGCCGTGCCATGGCTGGGTATTTAGACCGATTGGCTCTCACCTAGGTGACCGGGGTTGGATCCCAGGTGACCGCAAAGCGGTATTTGTAGTGGACAACATCGTGCTGTGGTGGGTTTCCTCCAGGATCTCCGGTTTCCCCCACCATCATTTGACCAATTGCTCCATGATTGATCTCACCATCACAGGTGTTAGGCCGACCCCCCAACCCTGGTATCTAGGCAAAATGCTTCGGCTCCCTCACTCTAAGGGAACCCGAGCGACTCCTAGCTCAAGCATTGGTAAGGAAGAGAAACAAAATGAGATAAATAAAGGGTAGTCTAGGATAGAGGTATTTTCTTGAAAATTTTAGCGCAGAAGTGTTGATGGATGCTGCACTTAAATACCATACTGTCGCGCGAGCGCTGGAACACCCTGTGGAAGCAGCTGGGAGCGGAAGACGGGGGAGGTTCGTGTTAGCCACACCTCTCCCTCGTTTGTCTTATAGTGGTGACAGGCAGTGGTCGGGAGAAAAATATGGCTGTGCCATCTGTTTCTCTTACACCTGGTTCTCGATCATTCTTTTACTGGAACATTCCCGTGCAAGCCAGAAGGCGGTGATATTCCTATAAAATGGGGCTACCGGAGCGAAGTGGAGTTAGTCAGTCAGTTGGTTAGTGAGTGTGAGTGAGGAGACAGTCGCAGTTCTTGGTGTAAGAGTTAGTCAGTGACGTGTTAATGAACGAGAAGATTGTGCAACGGAAGACTGTACGTAACTGGTATGAGCATCGGAGTTTATGTAATCGCGAGTACAAGTGAAATTGTAACGGACGGACTGGTAAATTGTAATTGTGTGCAGCAGGTAATACTGTGTAATTGGCAAGTGTTAAACTGTAAGTCGGTGGAAATAAAGAACATTTTTGAGTGGTGAAATTGGACTTTTCATTTCACGAACCCACAAAGTCACAATTTGTGTCAGGAGTGCGATATAACACAATGGAGGCAGCATTAGAAAAGATTTTAGCGGAACAGAAAGAAATGAAGACGGCCAAGGACAACATCACCGGGAAGATGGAAGAAATGAAGGCCGAACTAATCTCGGAAATGAAGACGGCAAGTGAAAACCTCGCTGCAAAAATAGAAGCGGCAAACAACAACCTCATCGCCAAGTTGAAACAAATGAAGACGGCCAACGACAACATCACCGAGAAGAGGGAAGAAATGAAGGCCGAATCAACAGCGAAGATGGAAACTGCTAACAACAACTTGGCCACGACAATGACCGCAAAGATGGCCGAATTGACAACGGAGATGAGGGAGGCGAACGAGGTCCTCGCCGCCAAGTTCGAGGAACGGTTGGCCGGCGTGAGGGATGACGTCGCGAATCTGGGCAAGCGGAAGGGTCAAGTAGACGACCGCCTTAATGATTTAGAGGAAAAGGCCGACAACATCGCAAAACCCCTCACCCGCCTGACGGAGGAAAACCGGCCTTATGTGTGGACGGAGGACGCCGAAGACGCTTTCCAGCACCCGAAGGAGACCCTGTGCAGTGCTCCAATTTTGGGTTTCCCACAACCGGGTGGCGCCTTCATTGTAGACACTGACGCTAGCGACCATTACATTGGAGGTGTCCTACCGCAGATTCAGGACGGCCATGAGCGCACAAGAGTGGAAGAGAAGGAGCGTGCCGCAGCAGTCCGAGTAGTTGTGGCAGTGCCTGATGAAGGCTGGGAAATCGCAGGCCTGAGGAGGGAGCAGCTGGCGGACGCAGACTTGGGGCCATTCTTGAGGGAAGTGGACGCAGGGACGAGACCAACCTGGGAGGACAACGCACCGAGGAGCGCCACCTACAAGTCGCACTGGGCCCAATGGGACTCGTTGAAGACCAGAGAGGGCGTGCTGTTCCGGGTACGGGAGTCACCCGATGGGAAGGCGCAGGGAGAACAGTTGGTACTTCCCCGGAGCAAGGTCCTGGAAGTCTTGGAGGAAGAGCACGCCGGTACTTCAGGAGGACACCTGGGAGCGAACCGAATGATTCACAAACTACGGCAGCGCTACTTCTGGCTGAGACTCCGAGCGGATGCTGGTGGTACACCTGGACCGCCTCGCACGCTACGATGGTGCTGTTCGGGGCGAACAGCTTTGAGGAGGGAGCAGTGTCCCGCGAGCGCTGGAACACCCTGTGGAAGCAGCTGGGAGCGGAAGACGGGGGAGGTTCCTGTTAGCCACACCTCTCCCTCGTTTGTCTTATAGTGGTGACAGGCAGTGGTAGGGAGAAAAATATGACTGTGCCGTCTGTTTCTCTTACACCTGGTTCTCGATCATTCTTTTACTGGAACATTCCCGTGCAAGCCAGAAGGCGGCGATATTCCTATAAAAAGGGCCTGCCGGAGCGAAGTGGAGTTAGTCAGTCAGTTGGTTAGTGAGTGTGAGTGAGGAGACAGTCGCAGTTCTTGGTGTAAGAGTTAGTCAGTGACGTGTTAATGAACGAGAAGATTGTGCAACGGAAGACTGTACGTAACTGGTATGAGCATCGGAGTTTATGTAATCGCGAGTACAAGTGAAATTGTAACGGACGGACTGGTGAATTGTAATTGTGTGCAATACGTAATTCTGCGTAATTGGCAAGAGTTTAACTGTAAGTCGGTGGAAATAAAGAACATTTTTGAGTGGTGAAATTGGACTTTTCATTTCACGAACCCACAAAGTCACAATACTTTTCGTATTTCACATGTGCTGTGCATAAACATAAAACTGAACTTTCGTATTTATAAGGTGTATGATATTAGAAAGCATAAGGGAGAGCTAAGAAGCGCTCCTGTCATAGGCGTGCGGAGTTTTCTAGTTCGGAACGCAAACCACAAGCCTGAGAAACAGAGATTTTCCTTCATCATGTGGCCAAAATTACTACTGGAAATTCGAAATTGTAATATATGTGTATGACATTTTATTGTATCTGCGGCAAGAATTTTTTAGGCCGCCTGTACAACGGCTATTTCCTGGTTGTCCAGTTATCGCTTCGAAAATAAACTCCTGACTTACGTGCTTATGTTTATGATGTGCTTCAACTTCCAATTCGGCCGTGTGTTAGTCCTTTTCATTACACATTAATGAGTAAAACATTACATATTTAGTTCATAAATTGACTGGCCACGGATCACTGCAGTCCAGAAGCGCGCTCGTATATTCTTTGAAGTCTGGTTTAAGACCAATTGTTGGCAATAAGTGCGAGGATCTAGTCCCATCAGTCCTGGACCCGTAGGACCAGAACTCGGGCCTCTCGGGTTTTTACCATAGGACAGTACCTATTTTATAAACTCCCCCCACACCCGCTGCACAAAGCAGACAGGACGGAAGTGGGTGCGCCACTTATGCGCCGGTCCTTAATGCACCGGCTACCAAATAACCTTGGTAGGGGCGCCGATGATCTAGCACACCAGCTACAAGATCTGCAGGCTAGTACCCGGGACTTATGAGCCAACCCTTTACCCCCTCCGGGCGGCCGTAGCCTGGGGAGAGGTACCCAATTTCCTGTGGGTATTGGAAACAGACTGCCCATTCGAGACCAACCCAATCCGAACAAACTCCCCGACGGGAGGGGCTTGGCAGTTCGGCCCGAGGTTCCTCTAGTAACGTCAGAGGTACCACGAGTGCTAAGGATCCGCAGCGCCCACACCACGGCAGCTGAAAGGGACGAATCCCCTCCCCTACGGGATGCCAAATGTTTATAGTTGACATTGTTAAATATCCGTTTTCTTTGATACGACTATAGACACTAAAGTTCATATGGGTATCAACAATATATTTGTGGAGCAGCTGGATGATATCGAATTGGGAGAAGGTTATTTCCAGCAAGATGGAGCACCGTGCCATACGTCTAATGACATCATAAAACTTGTAGCCGGTTTCTTTGATGATCCAATAATCTCAAAAGGTCTGTGGCCAAATCCTCTGACCTAACCTCACCGGTGTTTTTCTTGTGGGGATATCTAAAAACAGAGGTACAAGAATAGGCCATGGCCAATTGATTTTCTCAAGGTATCCATTCGAACGGAAATAAGTAACATTGGCGAGGATACTCTCCGTAAAAGTTCAAAGAATGTGGTGAGACGAGTACAAAAATTTATAGATGCTGGTGGAGGAGACTTCCAACATTTTCTCTGAGATGTCAATACTGTAATGTAATATCCCAACTGTGTATTATATTCTCCCGAAGTTGCACCTGTGTCCTATTATTGTTTCAAAATGTATGGCCCATTGAAATGGTTCGGGTTTACTTGGAAAGCACTATACTGTCACACGCATTGTTGCGGCCGGTCGCACAATAGAGAGCGCGGCGTGGAGATTAGGGACAGATAGTGCAGCGCGCAGACAATAGGCTTGCCGAAACAGATAAAGTTAGATGATGGAAAGTTTCGTGTTTCGTCTGGTAATTTCTGGAGCAGTGAATAGAGAACATTCCACAAACGTCTAGAAGTGCAAGTGATGTATATAAGAGAATTTTGGCAGAGAAGTAAGAATCGAATTGGAACTTGGGAACCGTCCACGTACAGCTGGGTTTTGAAAGTCAACTCTTTTGTTTGTGGTCAAAGACCTTGAGCATTGTCTGTGTGTATGTTACGTAATTCTGCTCCTGTAAGGGTTGAACAAAGTATTTCTACAGAAATAAACAGCATATTGGAATTTCTGCAACTGTACTTTTAATTCTACGAGTCCACAAAGTCATAAAACTTTGTGTGACGGTGACAGTAAGCAGGGAATTCACATGTTTTGTCACTTTAAAAGTCTGGTACCAGCGGCGCCGATACCACGGTTAAAGTACTCCGCTCCCAGGCCAGAAATCCAGCTACGGTATTTTCTGTACATATGCATCTTAATATTAAATGTTATAGTATATAATGATATAATTATAATTTGCTGGGTAAGTTTATATTCTTAAAATTTTGTCAGAAGACAAATGTTACTTTCCTCGTGTCCTACTCCATCTTCCGCACTCTGGCGCAGCACTCTGCAACAGTGCAGCCACCGAATTGGTTCAACTCACATGTCTTTTAGAACCGTACGCCGTTTAGTTTAGGGAATCTCAAGGGCTGTATTTCCAGTGAAATTTTCGGGTTGTCCTATGATATTTCCTCTACTTACAACAAGAACATGGCAGTGAAAGATACTTTTCTGTGAATTTTGTGGTTTTTTCACATGGTTTTTTGCAGCAAGAACGAAGTAACGTGTAAATTATATTGTAGTTGAGGTTATGGATGGTATGGAGAAAGCAGAAGGAACTTTCATGCTTGAACACGTTAGTATGGAAATGTTCACATGTGAATGCACGCCTTGAAACGTGCACAATTCGTGCTATTTAGTCCAATAGGGTAAATATGCCAGTGCAAACATTCCACAAACCCGATAAAAGTAAAGAATCACTAGCGATTTGTTGACATGAATGGAATTCAAAGTACGAGGGCGGTCTGAAAAGTTTCGAACCTAAACAAGATCCAAGACATTTTTTTCAGATTTTTATTCCTATTTTCAACATAGTCTCCTTGTAACTCCACACACTTCTCCCAGCGATGCTCCCATCTCTGTAAACCGTCCATATAGTACTCGGCGTTTTTCTCTGCAAACTAATTGCTCACGATGGCGATTGCCTCTTCTTTTGACGAAAATCTCTGTCCATCGAGCGCAATTTTCAGATGAGGGAACAAAGAGAATTCGCTTGGGACTAGATATGGTCAGTAAGGCGGTTGCTCAAGCAGTTTAAACCGTAGTTCGTGGATTTTCGCCATTGCAACCGCTGAGATGTGAGACTGCGCATTAACTTGGTGAAACAGCATTTTAGTTTTCTGCAAATGTGGCCGTTTTCTCGCAATTTCTGCCTTCAGTTTGTCAAGTAATGATGCTCAGCATGTTCCTGTAATGGTATTTCTTTGTTGAAGATAATCGATTAAAATAACTTCACGACTATCCTAAAAGAACAGTCACCATCACCTTCCCAGCCGAAAAAAAAACATTTTTTGCTGTTTTGAAGCCGGCTCTCGCAATGCAGTCCATAGTTTGGACTGTATTTTTGTTTCGGGCGAATAATCGTGTATCTAAGTTTCATCTACAGTAATTAATCGGCGCCAAAACTCTGATTTATTCCGCCTAAACTGCGCCAACAGAGCGTTGGAAATGTTCATTCGAACACGGTTCTGGTCTAACGTGAGCAAACTTGGCACCCAACTCGCGGACTTTGGTGAACTTTGGCGATGTTTTTGTTGGTAGTTGCAGTTTTTGGACGTCTCGGACGTTCGTTGCCTTCCAAGCTCTTACGACCACGTTTAAATTCAGCTACCCAAAATGTCACTGTGATAAATGATGATGCAGAGTCTCCATTTGCAGAATCCAACGCATCTTTGATTTGCGTAGGCATATTGCCTTTCAAAAACAAATATTTCATGACTACTAGATTTTGTCTAATTTTATAAAGACACTCACATCATATCCCTCAAGCGACTGTTACATAATAACTGAGCGTCGCAAACTTTCTGAAACTTTGGTAAGTAGCTGTGAACAGATAAACAATGAAATTCCCTAGCTTTTATTTACGAGTCCTGCCATCTTCATGTTGAGTTTGGAAACTTTTCAGATCACCCAAGTAGTAGAAAGGGACATTTAAACTTATGTCTATTAACTCACTGGTGCAGATAATGTGCAGTAACATTTAAATGCAAGGTAACAAATGTTGAATGTGCACATCCTTCTTTGCTTTTATGCAGCAGCCGCCACTGGAATAAAGCTTCAACTAGTAGGTGAAGAAGTGGCAGTTAATTGAAACACTCTTGCAGCGTAAGAACAGCTGGTTGTAACCAACAGATTTAAATGGAATATCTAACACCACTCCTTACACTAAATGAAGTATACAACCTGTCACAAACAAAAGCATATGGGAGGAACAAGAGAGAGAGAGAGAGAGAGAGAGAGAGAGAGAGAGAGAGAGAGAGAGAGAGAGAGAGACGCATGGTGGAATTGAGTGTTTTTCAGCCACTGGTTTGTACACAGAAGTTTATGATTGTTTTGTTTTATTGCACAATAGCTGTCTCTACGAAGTACAGTACTGTAAGCAGTTTTGAAATCAGTGTTTTGCGGGAATTTATTTCAGGAAGGGTAAAATCTACAAATTGTTCGCTTCGTTTCTCTTTATCCTGCACACGTATCATAGATACAGTTGATGTTATAGGTCTGTGAATTTTCAAAATCTGCTCCCAAAATCTGACGGTAGAGTATTATTTTGTTGGAGCGACCTTATTAGGCTTAGAAGTTAACTAATCTGTCTCAACCTAGTTTAATCCTGCTGTAAACATCTGGATACGAAGACAGGTAGAGACAGGGATATTGGGACAGAAAACGATTAAGCTGTTGATTGGTGAGTGTGAGTGAGTGTGTGTTGTTTAAGGGCCCGTCGACAACAAGGTCATTTGGGCCCCATGTTGATTGGTTTAGTGAAGTTGATGGGCGTTTTCTTTTATTTATATGTGTGTATGTGAAGATAAACCCCTCCTTCAAGTACAGTACTGTAAGTAGTTTTCTGATCACTGCTCTGTGGTAGGTAATTTCGGGGAGAGAAGAGTATGCAAATGTTTTGATTTTTATAACGTAATATTCCCACATTTTATCTTTCTGCTTCACATACTACATTGCTACGAAAATTAAGAGATGCAATGAATAATGAATCGTAATATATTTCAAAGAAACATTACAGATGCAGGTGCAGTCATTTAACAAAAGAAAGGGGAGAAAGCGGGTTCCTAGCAGGGATTTTAAGTGAATAACACTTGACTTCGTTTAAAAAGGCATTGTTTGGACCCTTAGATATTGCATGACCGAGACTAATAATTACAATTGTACAAATAGTCACAAAAGAAATTTTGGTGAGAATAAAAACAGGCTTCGAGGGGTGAAAGTGACACGCAGCTGTAGTGAGGACAGAGCGTGGCTGGTGGTCGAGTAAGAAAGACACCTGGTTCTGTATTGGACGAAGGCAGACCAGAATCGATGAGAAAAATATCTGTCGGTTCCTACGTGAATAACGAATTAGGTTTATCGCGTAATATGCATTTGACATACGGTAACTCTAAACAGTGATATATTGGTAACCCTTGGTTGAGAAAAGAACTTGCACCAACATAGACGTGTTCTGTATACTATATACAGATTAGACAGAAGACAGGTGAGATTCAACACACTACTAACTCATTTTGCTCAATTAAGCCGCATTTTATTTAAAAATTTCTAAAGGACAATGCTATTTATAATATTTTTCCATTCCTATACCAGACAGCTCTCTCACAACGAGGTCTGTATGGAGTTGAACAATGATTAAGATGATATTGTTTATATTATGGAGTTACTTCTGATATTTAACAGTGTATTTCCTGTGCATCTCGCGTGTTTCACAAGCCAAAGGCCACTTATGTACATACAATTTAAAATCAGTAAGCTTTTCCTCATGGAGCAGACAGTTGATTCAGCAGAAATAAAACACAATCGAGGCAAACCTTTAAAAAGTGGTGAGAGGCGAATGATCGCGCATTGTTTCGCGGTGCTTAAAGAAAGAAACTTGGAATCGTCTATTAAAAACATTGAGAAAGAGACTGTTTATCTCCTTTGTGTTTCCTCAAGTAGTGTACACAGGATTAGAATGGAAAAGCAGGCAGCCGGAACTCTAAGAGCACCCGGAAATCTGCGTAAACGCAAACTGCGCGTAGAGAAATACCACGATGTTAGGAAAAGTGCTATACGCCGTCAAGTTCATGATTGTTTTTTTCAGAAATGATACAACTCATAGATTTAACAAGTTAATGTGTAACCTAACACTATTTATTTACTGTCTAGAAATTAGCGCTTCTGTATATACTTCCAGTGTTGCAAAACTTATGTGCGTGCATGTAGCGCCTAACACGTGGCGAGTTGAGTCAGCTCTGCCTTGTTGTTTACAGCAGGATTAAACTAGAGTGAAACAGAGTATAACTGAGACAGCTACATGTGTAATACAATTGCGTTTCTTCAGTGTAGGTGAGAAATCGAGTTTATTTTCCGGGAAGTAGATATAAAATTGCTCCATTTCTTGCATTTTTGTTATTTTACAGTTCCTTTAAGATATATTTATAGCGAATGTACATTAAAGTTGACCCCGAAGCTTGAACATTAATAAAATATATACTCTATCACAACCGCAATACACCTTTTAGTTATGAAAGTTACTTAATCAGTGACACAAGGGGGTAAAAGTAGATACCGTTACTACACCGGGCCAAGAGCATAAAGGTGAGGCGGGAGATTCAATATTGTTTACGTTCTCCAACGTTATATGATATCGGACGATGAGTGAAATGATTATCAAATGTGTCCGGAAAGTGGAGACTGGTACCAAGAAATCCGAGTGGGCGCTGTGGGAATAAATCAACTTGTGTGAAAAATACGTGTGAAATGCAAAAACAAATGAATATACAAGTGAAGAAATGCGTTATTTTGTTTTATTAAGTACATTATGCACTGAAATTGATTTTTGCATAGTTTCTCTTTCACTTCCAATTTGAAGTTTAAGCCTTCAAGGTATCCAACCCCAAAAGAGCTAATTTATTTTCGCGACTGGCGGCTGACGCACACAAAGCAGCAGAGAATGCAACGCGAAGATAAAATAGTTTGCTGAAACAGATAAAGAGGCCGATAAATGACTGGAAAGTTCGTCTTTCGTCTGTCGCTTTCTTGTTTGTTACAGAGCATTCCAGAAACATTAATGGACTAATTAAGAGGAGCCGCGATCGCTACTCTGCTACTGTTAGGGATGACCAAAGTGTGTTTCTACGGAAATAAAGGGCATTTGGATTTTCCGCAAATTGGACTTTTAATTTTACGAACCCACGAAGCCATAACATTATTAGAAGGAAAATCCGTTGAAAAGGTCAACTTCCTTCATTATCTTCGTTGCAATATCTCTAATGATATTTAAATAAATCAGCAAATCTAATCGTATACGTGGCACTGCACCACTGCTTACCCGTCAACAGTTCCAAGTGTACTAGCGTGCATGC
>CM060948.1:349536610-349652598 GCA_030765055.1 Mantis religiosa | reverse complement strand
AGAAAAGAAGAAGAAGAAGAAGAAGAAAGAAGAAGAAGAAGAAGAAGAAGAAGAAGAAGAAGAAGAAGAAGAAGAAGAAGAAGAAGAAGAAGAAGAAGAAGAAGAAGAAGAAGAAGAAGAAGAAGAAGAAGAAGAAGAAGAAGAAGAAGAAGAAGAAGAAGAAGAAGAAGAAGAAGAAGAAGAAGAAGAAGAAGAAGAAGAAGAAGAAGAAGAAGAAGAAGAAGAAGAAGAAGAAGAAGAAGAAGAAGAAGAAGAAGAAGAAGAAGAAGAAGAAGAAGAAGAAGAAGAAGAAGAAGAAGAAGAAGAAGAAGAAGAAGAAGAAGAAGAAGAAGAAGAAGAAGAAGAAGAAGAAGAAGAAAGGCTCTGACACCTCTGCTGCAGACGTATTATGGACATATGCCACCCTTGTACTACTCACAGGCGAATACACAGATGCAGCCCCATCTAGTGCCTGCACCCTGGTCGCTCCAGTGTCCATCTCCAAACAGGACAGAACAGGTACGACATTTAATTTTCCTGGCCTATGGTTAATTGTGAAATCATACTCGCTTAACGTAAGCATCCACCTAGTCATTCGTTTATTTAGTGGCCCTTTAGTGGTTAGAAGCCATGTTAGTGCCTTGTAATCTGTAAATACTATGAATTTATGTCTGAATAAATGTATTCTGTATTTCTTGACCTCAAACACAACACTCAATAATTCTTTCTCAGTTGCAGTGTAATTAATCTCAGGAGCTGTAAGCAAACGGCTACTGTAAGCAGTCAGTCAGTCTTGTCCATCTTGTTCATGACTTAATATAGCCAAAGTGGCATTATTTGAGGCAACACGTGCCAATATAAAAGGTAACGAGAAATCACAGTGTGCCAGTACTGATGATGGAGTTAATATATTTTTCAAAGTTTGGAAAGCCTTGTCAGTTGGATTCATTCCATTCAAATTTCTGGTTCTTTGTAATAAGTTGTCACTGGTTTGCTAGTATCTGAAAAATTTCTGATAAGAACCGTTAGTAACCAACCGCTCCTAGGAAGGATCTCACACCCTTTACCACGGTAGGAGGAATAAGTTTGTACAAAAGTGAATCGAGAATATATTGACACATTGCTTCACTCACACTGTTTATTCACAGGACTTGTTTCAAGAGCTCTTGCTCCTATCATCAGCTGATACTCGATTAGTGTAAGTTGTAGTGGTTTCTTCTTTCTCCGTATTGTCAATAGATGGCATGATGTACTTGTCAAAGATGTCTGGTGGTGGAGTTTCAAAATTCATTACTCTATGACGATTTTTGTTAATGAAGATTTTTTCCCATACGGAAAGGTCTATGGGGTGATTAACGTATTTTATTAGAGATGTTTCCAAGTTGATGTCATGTCTAGTATTCAAAAAATGAAAAGCCACTGCTGATTTTTCTGTTTCACCATTTTTAATGTTTCTTATATGTTCTTTAGTTCCTGATGTTAATATATCTTTTTGTTTTTCCTATATAAATTTTAGGGCAAGTTTCACGTTTGATCTCATAGATTCCTGGTTTTTCTTTGGTAGTGATTGAATTTTTGGGAGGGCCTTTTAACAAATTTCTGATATTAAACCTATTTTGAAACATAACTCTTGCACCTCAATACTAGACATGACATCAACTTGGAAACATCTCTAATAAAATACGTTAATCACCCCATAGACCTTTCCGTATGGGAAAAAAACGTCATTAACAAAAATCGTCATAGAGTAATGAATTTTGAAACTCCACCACCGGACATCTTTGACAAGTACATCACGCCATCTATTGACAATACGGAGAAAGAAGAAACCACTACAACTTACACTAATCGAGTATCATCTGATGATAGGAGCAAGAGCTCTTGAAACATGTCCTGTGAATAAACAGTGTGAGTGAAGCAATGTGTCAATATTGTGACTTGTAGGTTCGTGGAATAAAAAGTCCAATTACACCACTCAACAATGTTCTTTATTTCCACCGACTTACTGTTTAACACTTGCCAATTACACAAAATTACTTGCTGCACACAATTACAATTTACCAGTTCGTCCGTTGCAACTTCACTTGTACTCGCGATTACATAAACTCCGATACTCATACACAGTTCGTACAGTCCCGTTGCACAATCCTTTCGATCCTTAACACGTCATCGACTAACACTGCCTTCTTACACCAGGAACTGCGACTGTCTTCTCGCTCACACTCACTAACCAACTGATTGACCAACACAACCAACAACTGAACTGGCTACACCAAAACCAACTCAACAACTGACTGACACTGTCTGTCTGTAACCCTCTTTATAGGAATATCGCCGGTTTCTGGTGTTTACACGATTGTTCTGGTAACAGAAAGATCGAGAACCAGGTGGAAGGAAAACAGACGCACAATTATGTTTCTTTCCGACCGCTGGCTGTCACCACTATAAGACAAACGAGGGAAAGGCGTGGCTAAACGAGCCTCCCCTATCTTCCGTTGCCAGCTGCTCACAGGGTGTTTCAGCGCTCCCCGTTACACTGCTCCCTTCTCAAAGCTGTTCGCCCTCGAACAGCCCCATCGTAGCGTGCGAGGCGGTGCAGGTGTACCACCAGCATCTGCTCGGAGTCTCAGCCAGAAGTAGCGCTGCCGTAGTTTGTGAATCATTCGGTTCGCTCCCAGGTGTCCTCCTGAAGTACCGGCGTGCACTTCCTCCAAGATTTCCGGGACCTTACTCCGGGGAAGTACCAACTGTCCTCTCCGCGCCTTCCCATCGGGTGACTCCCATACCCGGAACAGCACGCCCTCTCTGGTCTTCAACGAGTCCCATTGGGCCCAGTGCGACTTGTAGGTGGCGCTCCTCGGTGCGATGTCCTCCCAGGCCGGTCTCGTCCCTGCGTCCACTTCCCTCAAGAGTGGCCCCAAGTCTGCGTCCGCCAGCTGCTCCCTCCTCAGGCCTGCGCTATCCCAGCCTTCAGAAGGCACTGCCACAACTACTCGGACTGCTGCGGCACGCTCCTCCTCTTCCACTCTTGTGCGCTCGTGGCCGTCCTGAATCTGCGATAGGACACCTCCAATGCAATGGTCGCTGGCGTCGGTGTCCACAATGAAGGCGCCACCCGGTTGTGGGAAAACCAAAATTGAAGCACTGCACAGGGTCCCCTTCGGGTGCTGGAAAGCGTCTTCGGCGTCCTCCGTCCACACATAAGGCCGGTTTTCCTCCGTCAGGCGGGTGAGGGGTTTTGCGATGTTGTCGGCCTTTTCCTCTAGCTCATTAACGCGGCTCGCGAGGTCTCCGACGCGTTCGTCCACCTGGCCGATCCGCTTGCCGGGTCCCGTGACGTCCTCCCTCACGCCGGCCAACTGTTCCTCAAATTTCGCGGCGAGGGCCTCGTTCGCAACCTTCATTTCTTCCATCTTCTCCGTGAGGTTATCGTTAGCCGTCTTCATTTCTTCCAGCTTTGCGGCCAGGTTGTTATTTGTAGTCTCCAGCTTCGCGGCCAGGCTGTTACTTGCCGCTTCCGTTTTTGTTATTAATTCGGCCTTCATTTGTTCCATCTTCTCGGCGATGTTGTCCCTAGCCGTCCTGATTAGTTTCAGTTCCGCGAAAATCTTTTCTAATGCTGCCTCCATTGTTGTAATGTTCGGTGATGTTGTTTTCCCGCTTCCTGACACCAGTGTGACTTGTAGGTTCGTGGAATAAAAAGTCCAATTACACCACTGAACAATGTTCTTTATTTCCACCGACTTACTGTTTAACACTTGCCAATTACACAAAATTACTTGCTGCACACAATTACAATTTACCAGTTCGTCCGTTGCAACTTCACTTGTACTCGCGATTACATAAACTCCGATACTCATACACAGTTCGTACAGTCCCGTTGCACAATCCTTTCGTTCCTTAACACGTCATCGACTAACACTGCCTTCTTACACCAGGAACTGCGACTGTCTTCTCGCTCACACTCACTAACCAACTGATTGACCAACACAACCAACAACTGAACTGGCTACACCAAAACCAACTCAACAACTGACTCACACTGTCTGTCTGTAACCCTCTTTATAGGAATATCGCCGGTTTCTGGTGTTTACACGATTGTTCTGGTAACAGAAAGATCGAGAACCAGGTGGAAGGAAAACAGACGCACAATTATGTTTCTTTCCGACCGCTGGCTGTCACCACTATAAGACAAACGAGGGAAAGGCGTGGCTAACCGAGCCTCCCCTGTCTTCCGTTGCCAGCTGCTCACAGGGTGTTTCAGCGCTCCCCATTACAATATATTCTCGATTCACTTTTGTACTAATTTGTGCTTCACTGTCCCTACGCTTCTTTCAAGTTTATACTCTGAGGAATAAGTTTCTTTATTGCTTCCACCTTACTTGGGTCAGGCTTTAATCCCTGTGTACTAACAATGTGCCTGACATACGAAACCTCTGTAATGCAAAGTGACATTTTTCTAATCCCGTTTTAAACTTGCCTCGAGTATTTTCCCAAAAATTTGTCGCACATTCTGAGCATGTTCGTCCATTGTTTTTCCAAAAACCAGAATATCATCCATATAAACAAGACATATGACACATTTTAGATTTACCATTATAAGATAATTGGCTTTCGACCACCTCTTAGGGGCTGCTACTACTCCATAGGATAAATGAGCAAATTGATAACTACCCTCACTATTATAGTCGCATCGTAAGTTGGTGATTGGCGTTTTGCCTCCACGTGCTGTGTAGCTGCGAAAACAAGGAGAGGGGATAAACACGTCATTGCCGTCGTCTAGCAACGAGCAATCCACCAATCAAAAGTAAACTGTTGCCATAGCAATGCGAGATGCTTATCCAGTGTTGCGAACTCTATCGCACTACCACGTGCTTTATGCATGACACTAGTCTATCGGCATGTTGAGGTTTTCAGTAAACAGACACTGCTCCTATTGTTGCTTCACTTATGAATCAGCGGTATCACAATACCGTTGCCGTTCATTGCCCTTTAGTATGAGATGGTATGCGTTGTTGGAAGTGAACAGGTGTGGATTTAGTTTCAAGGAATATCTTATGACGTTTTCTGGGTCAGTGATCAACCTTTACAGTTTAATGACCAACCCTTCTTACCTGCCTTTGTCCGGTCCAGTTCTAACATGAATAACCCTTACAGTACTTAAGGTATTTCTCCCTGTCATCACTGCCAAACTAAGAGTGTGCTGTTTCAGGTAGTGAATGTTTCACGGGGTGTAAACATCTTTACATTTTCGCAATATAATTCGTGTGTTTCTGTGATCAACTTTAGTGTTTAAGTGATTAACTTCAGTGTTTCAGTGCAACTTTAATATTTAGCTAATTATTGTTACTCATGGCTACCGCAAACACTTGTGCTACAGAAACAGACAGAAAGAAACTATCTGCGAAGACCACAAAAAATGTTTTTGGGCACGGAATCCCAATTAAAGGACAAGCAAGGGAAATTATATGTTCCCTAAGAAAATATTTTGAGGATGAAAGAGGCAATGGGGGTCCAATAATTCCCGTTTCAAAAGTACTGGACAGAACCTCAGCTGCTGTTGGTGTAAGTAAGAATACCATAGAGTAGGGAAAGAGAAATACGCTAGTGAAGATAATCAGGCATGTACATCGCGGTTACAAACTCCAGGGAAGAAGAGGAAGCGACATAATCCGGTCACTAACCTGAATCCATTTCAACAATATGCCATTCGCCGCCATATTTGTGCATATTATACCAGGAAGCAATATCCTACACTTTCAAAACTGCACTCATCTCTACAAATGGATGACCTTTTTACAGGTGGCAAGACCTCACTTCGAAAAATAGTTAAAACTTTAGGATTTCGCTATAAAAAGCTAAATGGCCATAAGATCTTGCTGGAAAAACCGGACATATGTGCCTGGCACTGTAGGTTCCTACGAGAAATTATTTCCTGTGATTTTGAGAATATTGTATGGATTGATGAAACCTGGGTGAATGCTAATCATTGCATTAACAAGGGCTGGACTGATGATACCTTGGGAGCAACAATGCGGGTGCCATTAGGTAAAGGTGAAAGAATAAGCCTCCTTTACGCGGGAAACTTGGATTCATTCCGAACTGTTGCCTCCTCTTCAAATGTAAGAAAACAGGAGACTATCATGAAGAAATGAACCATTCCAAATGTCTTACCTGGTTCAAAGAGCAGTTATTAGTCAATTTGGAGAGGCATTCCATAGTTGTCATGGATAACGCAAAATATCGCTCTTATTTTAGACAAAGCTCCAACAATGGCATCCAGGAAGAGTGTTATTTTGGAATGGCTTGTTCGCAATAATGTGCGTGTTCAAGTACATTTAAAAAAGTATGAATTGCTTGAACTGGTAAAAGCAAACAAACCGCAGTTTCCAAAATATATAGTTAATGAAAATGCTGCAGAAAAAGGCCACAAAATTATTAGACTTCCTCCCTACCATTGCCATTTTAATGCAATAGAATTGATTTGGGGCCAAATAAAGGGATACGTAGCGCGCAACAATACAGATTTCAGTATAACATCTGTTATAAATCTAACAGAAGAAGCAATAGCAAAAATAAGTGGTAAAAATTTGGAAGATGCTGTTTGTCACACAAAAAAAGTTATAGTGGCAGCATGGGAAAACGAAGGCATTTTGGAAGAAAGTGTGGAAGAACTCATAATTTCCGTAGGAGGTTGCAGTAGCTCTGACGACGACGATCATCAGAAAAGCAGTAGCAATGACAGCAGCGACTCTGAGATAAGCGGCATATTCCCGTTGGATTAGAATACATAATTCTGTGAAGGTATGGCACTTTTATATCTCTAAATCTTAACTGTAGCTAACCATTTGTTTTTTGTTCATTCCGAAGATTTCGTATGCTGTAATTAGGTAACTGCTCACTTAAACGTGTAGACAGTCTTACGGCAGTCTTACGATTAATACAACAGAATGCAAATTTCTAGGAATATGTGTGTGCATTACTGCAACTGACTGCAACCGAACTTCCACCTCCCCTCTACCCGTAATCTTCATTGCCTAGCACGTGGAGAGGGACGGTAAAGTGGCAACGGTGCTATCCCCTCTCTTTCCCCACTCCTTCAACTGTCAATCACCAACCTATAATGCACCCATAATAGAAATAAATGCTTTTTTTGGTCTATCTTCTACCCTTACCTTTATGGCGTGATAGGCTGAGCTTATGTCAATAACAGTAAAATACATATTGCCAGATAACAATGACAAATTCTCTTTTATGTCAGGTATAGGCCACGTAGGTACTTTTGTAACTGCATTAAGATGGCAATAGTCGACACACAGCTGATAATTTACCTCCCCATCTAAAGCTTACTTAGGCATAAATGGGCATGCACTAGCCCATTCTGATTTTGTATGTTCTATAATTTTTTTTTCTAACATCTCCTGAATTTGTTTTCTTAATTCACCCTGTAGGGAAAATGTCACCCTTTAGGGCCCTTGCCTAATTGGCTTAGCATCCTCTGTTTCAATCTTGTGTTCTACGATGGTGGTACAAGATAATTCTCTAGTTGGCTCGTCCAGACACAATGGACAATAATCATATAATACTTCCTCTATGATTTGGTTTTCCCTGCCTCTTAAATGAACTAATTTTCTCTGCAATAATTCATTAGGTTGCATCATAACAATGGTTTGGTCACATTGATAGTATGTACATACCTCTTTACGTTTTTCTCTACTTCACATAAAGCACATAAGTATTTTTCCTCTACATTATCACTACCCCCATCGCCTGGTTCATTGTTTCTAGGACATGCAGGACTTACCTTACTCGCCTTCCCCTGGTACTTGCTCACAACACAGATTTGGGGCTCCTTCCTATCCCGGAAGTATTCAGGAATATCTCCATAAAAATCTGATTTCGGGCTCCTGATCTGTGGAGGTTTTCCTCAAAACAGACACTGGCCAGTGATTTTCTGCCCCTGAGGGAACGAGTTGCCACCCTTTATGATCCATTGGATTTTCACCAACAAACCACCCTCCTTCCATCCCTCCTTCAGAGATGGGATAACTGCCCACTGAACACAGTAAGTGACTGTGCTCTTTCCACTGACACGGCTCAACTGCGTCCTCATCGTTATCAAGACCAATTTGCCTTGACCTACGAGTTGCAGGTTTCCCACCTTCTAAGGAGTTTTCATGTCTGCTCATTGTGCTGGGATCCTCTAATAATCTACTGCATATTTCACACATCAGAATTTCAATCTTTTCAGGCACTGTATATGGTGTACAGCCTGTATTCATTATTTTATCAAACTTAACCTCTAGACCTATTTTAACTCCTTTATCTAGGAATGCATCCCTTTCACTTACATTTAGTATTTTCATTAAACAATATATCAATTCCTTTGGCAACCTCACATTGTGTTCTCACCCATTGTAACTTTTCCTCTCCTTTATTATTTAATTCATCACTTATATCATAAACTGCAGACACTGCCCTAGCCACAAAAATACCTCTTATTTCTAGTTCCATAGGCTTCATATACACTTCACTGGGGATAGGCATACCTTTTACATGTTGAATGCAAGCAAGTACATGGTTTTCTGACCTCTACGGAATTTTAACGCCTTCTGCTAATATTATGTTTCATCCTGACTCTACACTGTGTTTCATCTACTCATAACAGGTAGACATGACCTTGACCCGGAGTGATCAGTTCTGAGAGAGGTTGTATCACAGGCATCCTAAGTTCAATCCAGCCAAATTTTGTACTGAGTCTTACGTTATATACATCTGTTGTAGCTTCCAGCTTAAACAAGAGGTTTAAACCTATTGTTCCACTATGTAATCTAATGGGCGCCACGCAAAATTTATGTATAATTACGTCTGGTATGTGACCAATAGTAAACTCAACAATTTGCTCTCCTTCGACAATTAACTCCTCACCTTTCACTCCTATGCCTTGGACAGTGTACTCTGTCGGAGTCTGCTAACATTGTGTTGACACATGAGAAAGTAGCTCCTGTGTCTACTAACATTTCATGTTCTCCTGCAATGGTGATGGTTAATAGTAATTCCTTATGTACAGTTGTTAATGAGAACGTGGGAATCTGGATGGGCCCCAACTTGCTGAGTTCCGCCCCTCAGCCTGCCTTTCCCGTTTCCCAATGGACTCTGCCGCCTACACTGAGCAGCCATATGCCCTGGCATGTGGCATTTAAAACGTTTGGGTGTTGGTGCATCTCTCTTAAACATCACATGTCTAGCCTCTGTCCCTAAACTTGGGCCATTTCTTGGATCATATACTGAGGTAAAAGAAATGCGACATCTAAAACCTGATTCTGGATAACACGTTATATGCACATCCAGGTCTGGAGCTTGGGCTTGCATTATGTCTGGCATAAGCTGCTTGTGGAGACAATCAGCTGTTTATGGCTTTTCTTATTGCAGTGATAACATGTTTTACTTGAGCAGATTATAAATACCTTCCTATCATTTCCTGCTTGGGGGGAGCTGACATGCTGTTTTTGTTTCCATTTTCTACCATAATGGCTATGTGTATTGCTGCATTTAATGTTTTGGGCATTTGAAACCGGACTTGTTGCCCCACAGTTCCCTTTAACCCATTAATAAATGTTGCTAACAAGCGCCTATCCACCTCTTCATTTATTGTTTTCTGAACCACAGGGTTTTCTACCGTTCTTATAGTTTTATGACATAGCTGACGGCACCTGTCAGCAAACATCTCCACCATCTCATCTGACTTTTTGAGCAGCTCCCTGTAAAGCTGTGTAGTGATATTGGCGAGGTAGCTTCTCTATAAATCGTGCAATGAGGGTCCTTTTAAAACTTTACCATGTCACATCTGCTCTCTTAAGTTCTGCGTTTCCTTGGTAAAATTGGCATGCTATGCCAGCTAGCTTGGCTCTGCCTGTATTTACCTGATCTTCCTTTGTCCAGTTACCTACCACTGCTAATTGAGTAGCATTTTTTCAAAATTCGATGGACGCACAAAATGTGTTTATGAGAAAAACCGCTTTTTATATTTATTGGCAATACTATTTGGTTAGCACAGCAAGTATATTAACCATTCAATTCTCTTTCCTGAAATCTTCTCATGGAATGTGAAAAGAAACAAATGAAATAGTTAAACTAGTGCAAATTTGAGGTTTAAAAATGCAGAGTTTTTTCAAAACCCGATAGATGCTGATTAACTTTTATGCGCGAGCACTGAAGTTTTGTCATTTTTGTCATTTATTTTTTTTGTTATTTTTTATTTATTTTCATCTTTTCATAATACATAATGTATTATACAACCAACATATTTTGTTTATAAGGATTATTTTATTAGATATAAACTGAGAAACTAAGTACTGCTACATTCACAATAACAATATACGAGGCATGTTTTTTAAGTCAGTACCATTTTGCGATTCCGCCGTCGCGGCGTTCCGCGCATGCGCGCTGGTTACCTACATCTCTTGTCTACACACTGACGCCATTACAGTCTGATTCTTCATTGTATACGTTGGTTACTGAGTGTTTAAGATGCCTCCGACAATTGTGAGTCCCGCCAATTGTGTAGTACAGGCTGTTATACGATTTCCTAGTGCTAAAGGCGTAAAACCGATCGATATTCATCGTGAGATCTGTGAAGTTTACGGACAAAACATTATGAGTGATGGAATGGGTGAGAGCATTTAAAGATGGCCGCACATATGTGCATGATGAAGAACGCAGTGGGCGTCCTTCGGTCGTTACTGAAGATTTGGTGCAGAAAGTGGACGAAAAGGTGAGAGAAAACAGACACTTTACAATTTCATCATTGTGCGACTATTTTCCTCAATATTCTCGTAGTGTTTTGTATTGCATTGTGACCGAGAACTTGAAATACCGGAAATTGTGTTCACGTTGGGTTCCGAAAATGTTGACGGATTTGCATAAAACCCAACATTTAGGCGGTGCATTGACTTTCCTTGAGCGGTACCACAATGAACGTGAAGATTTTTAGACCAAATTGTTACTGGTGACGAAACATGGGTGGCCTATGTCACACCAGAATCGAAACAACAATCCATGGAATGGCGACATTCATCATCACCCACAAAAGTGTAGTTTAAGCAAACAATTTCTGCCCGGAAAATCATGTGCACAGTTTTTTGGGACAGAAAAGGAGTATTGCTAGTGGAGTTTCTGCCTTGTAATGAGACAGTCAATGCAGTGTCTTATTGTGAGACATTGAACAATCTGCGCCGTGCAATCCAGAACAAAAACGTGGCAAGTTGAGTAAGGGTGTCGTTTTGCTGCATGACAATGCCCGTCCACATTTGGCTAATCGGACTAAAGATCTCCTCAAATCTTTTCATTGGGAAACTCTAGATCATCCTCCATACAGCTCTGATCTGGCGCCCACGGACTACCATTTGTTCCTGCACTTCAAGAAACATCTGTTTAGTCAGCGACTTCAAGACAATAACGAAGTCAAAACAGTTGTGATACAGTGGTTAACACGTCAGGCGGCAGAATTTTTTGACGAGGGTATTCAAAAACTGGTGCCACGTTATGACTAATCTCTGTTTCATATAACCTTGCCCCGCTGAAATGTATCACTTCGCGTTCAACTACCTTCCCCCTCACCCTAATTGGCTAATGCTTTCGCGCCATAGGCGGTGCCTTCCCGTCACATTTAAACGTGCAGTAAATGTCATAATAATAGCTGGGAAGATAAAATCATACAAATAAAGATGTGACGGCATGCAAAAATATAAGTTTATAATGAAACTGAGCAAGTTGAAACTGAATGACTAAGCAATGAAACTGAAACAAGTTTATAGTGAAAGGCCTTTGGCCTTTTCCACTGGGATTTTTTAAACCAGCACACATACCTTTCAAAAATGCTTGTCTTGCAGTCTTAAAAGTAGTGTCTCGCCATACCTTACTTTTCGTGTGTTCTTTGTGTATATTTTGCAATTTGTATCTCGGTACAGTCTGATTGTCCTTAAATAACGCCATCGCCACACAGCAATATCGCCTCTGTCTTTTAGCACATTTTTCTTGCCTCTTTTTTCATTCACTAACCCCAGCTGTATAAACAATCTGTTGAAATTTGGTAAATCTGCATCCTAATTTACAGCAGACGAAATGTTACTTATGTTAGGGAGTTCGTTTCTAAAGAAAAAACTATGCACATGACGACGCACAACACTTTTCACGTATTTTCTCCGAGCACGCACTTTTGTTTATTCCTGCTTTTGCCTGGAGTGGTAAGTTTTCCTGTTTTCTCAATTTCACATCGCGATGTTCCTACGGATCTAACACTCACACCTGTAACTTCAGAGCACAGCTGTTCGACTTCTCTCACTGACAAAGACGGATTCTTCTCTGTGAGTGCATTAAACACATGCACCGCATTCTTTTTTCGCCTGTTTGTAAAGAAATATCCTTGCGATACTTCAGCGAAAAACTGGCGGTAGACTCCGCCATTACACATATAAGTACGCGTAATAATTGATCAATAAAATAATTTTCCTCTCGCACTGGACACAACACACCGTCGAATGGCGATATATGACTAATCCAGTTCAAAACAAGGTCAATGATAAAAGTCATATAAACAAATGTCACCACTACCGCTAACTCACGTGCTATCGTGCCATGTGCTTGAGAGCAAAGGAAGCTCCTCCTTAGTTCATTTGAGAATTAACATGCATTTCAGATAAATCAACTCTGTTGCGTAATATATTTAATTAAAATAGTTACGAAAATATAGATTTGACAATTCTCTTCCAACATATAAAGATATATCACCGTGTTAACTAACGAACTAATTTTTACCGCACGACAGTCTATACTACAATAGTAGCCAATGAGAGGTGATTAGGTCACGTGACCGTTAAGAGATCCGGGGCAAGCTTATGTGAAACAAGGATTAGTGCCTCAATATTCACGGAAATTATGTAAAAAAGTAGATTAATGGCCAACGTGCCGTCCTGACATTAAATTCTCCATTTGACTTGTATATTTCCCCGGTAAACCACTAGGGGCTCTCGCATCCGATATACACCGTTTGTGGCGACTTACTATCGTAAGTACTTGAGTCCCAGGCTTCATCATTTAACTCTTATTATTTTAGTTAATTGATGGAAATTAACCATTTCTTCACACTAGCCATACATAGGCTAAGGTTTTTTGTAGATAGAGTCAACATGAAAAATTCAATCCCATGTCAGGGATTTGAACCACGGATCTCTTGGTTTCCATCCAGTCTCTCTAACCCATTGAGCTACCATGGCCAACGTGCCGTCCTGACATTAAATTCTCCAACTGACTCATGTATTTTCCCGGTAGACCACTAGGGGCTCTCGGTCGATGGGTTAGAGCGACTGGACGGAAACCAGGAAATCTGTGGCTCAAATCCTTGCCATGGCATTGAATTGTTCATGTTGACTATCTATACAATACCTTAGCCTATATACGGCTAGTGTGAAGAAATGATTAATTCCCATCAATTAAACAAAAAAATTAGCTAGATTTGGAACATCCGTTTTCTTTTCTTTGCTCACTCTATTAATTTTGGGAACATTTTGAGATCAAAGCAGGAATTCGCTGCAGGACTTGCTGTGCAGTTTCATCACATCCACCTCCACAGCAAAACAGAATATGTATTTTGAACTTCTACACATACTTTGTGGTTTTCCTTTGATCGCTTCGAATATGTTATGACTCGCTGGGTATTCATTTTGAAAGGAAGCTTTGACTTCAGAGTTTGTATTGCACTTTCTTTTAAGTCATTAATTTTGCAGTCTTTGAAAAACATTTTCACAGAGTCGTGATTTTGTAATATCTGTTGGTACTCATCAGGACTCAAGATATTCTCTTTTTTTCTTAACTCTTTTTCGATTCTGCCAGGAGGCATATAACTGTGCCCACGTATTGGGTAGATATGTGAAATGCAGGAAATGCAGGAAAATGTTTTATTCTTCTCCAGGAACGCAATAAGCATGAACATCATCACACTATTCTTGTTCTGACTAGAGCAAGAGTCTGAAAATAAACGAATGGTAGAAGAAGCATTGCTGGACATCCTTTCTTCCAGTACCAACAAGAAATAAATGAACTGTGTAGTGTTTAACGCCCGCTTTTACTACATACGGCACCGCAGGCGGTGTACCAACAAGAAGTGGTGCAAAGATGAGGCAGCCTGTTTGCAGCCTTTAGCAGATTCAGTTTCCAACCATGTATACAAGCAAATGTTGTCTTTGTTCTGGGTTTTAGATGGAATCATTATGCATAGTTTATACAGCCACACCTTTCTTGCATAGAATACTTCGCTAACAGAAAGTTTAGGCAGTGTTTGTTTCTGCTGCATATCAAAACAAATAGTGATTGCCTTGGCATTTTCCCCTCTCAATAGCTGATAAAACCTTTTTGAACATAGCTTGTGCAGTCTGTTCATGGTTCTTAGTTAGTTTTTCTTTTTGTCTTAATCTTCATCAGTCCCATTTTGCAGGTTGAGCATGTGTCAGTGTGTGGTGTACGGAATGAAAGATTGAAGAGGTTGTAAAATATGTATTTAAATTTTTACAATGAACAGACTGGTAGATTTCTTAATGTTCTTTCATTGCAAAAGTTGGTACACATTTTTGTGATATTAAGTTCTGTAGGTAAATATTGATTTTGCTCTTCCATAGTGGCTTTCTCTACATTAGTGTCTTGCTTTATAGCAGCAGAAATGCCCTTTGGTAATATTCCTGTTTTGTCAGCTCCTCTGTATTCCTTTTGGCGCATTCCCAGATAAGTGAAATTTTCTAGCCAGGAGAGATAATCTATCTTTTGACACCCCTGTGTTTCCTTGGAAGCTTGCAGCACATACTGACAATACTCGACCATTATTAGTTCTCACACTGTATTTAATTCTAACAGTCTGCTTTCTATTTGCAGTTTCTTTTTTCACCACTCTGTGATTAGGAGGAGTAATACTTATATATTTCATAAGGAATTTATCTTGATCTATTTTGTTGAGCACAGAAAGATGTTGATAAAATCCATTTATGTCGTTATAAGTCAAATCAGCTATATCACAGTGCTTATGCCCTTTACTTTTAGGATTTCATAGAGTGAGTGCACTCGAGACCATGTGAACATGAAATTGCTAGTGTATGAGTTTTCCTTGACTTGCATTTTGATTTCCTTTCCTTGTTTTTGCAATTTCTACCTCCTGCACAGTCTATGACTGGTACAGTTTCACAATCTGAGCTCCTGTCCATTGTGCATAGTACAGTGCAGTGTGTCAACTAAGAATAAAAGTGCCATTTAAGTACAACAAAGCTTTCGGAAATGAATGTGAAATCCAAGCACACAACCTGAGTTTGCAGTTATCGCCAACAGTGCAGCAGTGTATAAAGCTTGCAGAAATGATTGGGAATTTCAAGAATCGCAATAGTGAGATGGCAGTCAATGCGAACATGCGTTTCATAGAATTGAGGCTGCTAAATGCTGGATTATGGAATCATAAATTTGCATCATCGACATATACAAATATAATAATTTCCAACATAAAACTTCACTTATCTTATAAGAAAATTATGGAGTTTTTTTTATTAATTGATGAGAATCACAATTTTGTGAAAAGATTCTTCATATCTGTAGCTCAAGCCTCACACAGCCTCGTCAAGGTCATGTTCATTAGAGGTAGATGGTTCGATAGATTTAATGGTTTGGGAGAAAATATTTATTTAAAAAAAATAAAGATCTTGTAATGAATTTTGAATTTCCAGCAGTCAATTCTATTTTTAAGGTTATTTCATTTTTATATTTTGGTAGTACTGGCTAAAACATAGTAATCTCTAGTGAGTGTGACCTTGACAACGAGGCTGTTTGAGGCTTGAGCCAAAGGTGTGAAGAATCATTTCACGAAATCGCTATCCTCATCAATTAAGAAAACTTTCATCATTTTCTTATAAGATAAGTGAAGTTTTATGTTACAAATTATTATATTTGTATATATTTGTTGCTTCACTGTCAATAGCTACATATTTTACATATTGCATCTATCTACTTTTGCTTTAACTGAGCAAGTGTATCTATTGAGTTTTGAAAAAACTGCTAATATTCCCTACCTTCTACAGAGGACATGAATCAAATTTTGCAAAATCTAATTTCACATAACGATGCAAAAGTTGAAAATTATGCCGATACTATATATAACTCAATTTTATAAAATTTTGCATCTATCAAGTTTTGAAAAAATGCTCAATTGTTCAATACTTTCAATAAAATCTTTTACTGGTTTCCCTTTAGGATCTCTATTGAATTCTTTTATTACAGAAGCAATACTCACATCCATTACTTTGGCTGCCGTAAGTTGAGCTAATTTGGTTTCTAATTCTTAATTCTGTCTTCAGTAGTCGCCATTATGTGTGTGTATATATATTCTAATAAAACATACTTATGTTACATGAGAAACCATACCTCTGCTTACATGAGCAGAGTTGGAACCGCCAGCACTATCCTTAATGCCGCATATCAGGTCCTGGTTGACCATGCACGAGGACAGGATCTTGGAAGACAGCAAAGTCAGCAAGAGTGTCAGCAGTGTTAGCGACTCAGACGAGGGGGATGGTAGCAACACCTCTCCAGAGCTTTTGTCCCGCACTCCAATCTACACCACCTGTAAATATTATGGGCTCATACACAGGTTACCCACTGTGGAAGGGGTACACCTTACTCAGAAACCCACAAAGCCCACAAAAGTAATTGTGACACTTTGTATATATTTTTTTTCTTACTTTTTGCTTCAAATATACTCATCTAACTTGCCAATTCACTGGTTTTCTTTTTACAACTTCTTTCACTTCCCGAGATACACTCTTAGGTCTAGTGTAGCAAGGAGATGCACTGGGGTAAATTGAGACCCTTTTCCCTTCAGGCATACCAACTTTTTGTTCTAAAACTACTTCACCAGGTGCATAGTCATATAACAAATCTTTCCTTTCAATTTCTAATGCCTCATAGGTGGAACCAGGGTCAATATGACGCTTCAAACTATGAATTTCTACATCAAACATAACTGTTCTATATGCATTGTGATGAGTATACACTTTATAAGAAGGACAAGCAAAACCCTTTAATTTTCCTTTCAATGCCAATTCTATACGCGAGTCACATATGTCCTTTGAAATTGCCTTTGTGGCATTCTAAAGGCTCTAAATTTATCTCAGTGTATTTCCTGAAAAAACTCCCTAACTAGAGTAAAAGCAAACTCGTCTGCACTCCTCAATGCTTGAGCACTAAGTGGTTGAAACTACATATACGTATACTATCGTGAAAGTGTTAGTTTTAATATTTCTTTCACATTAAATTATACACCTAAACATAACCAACTTTAAAATTTTGAATTTATTTTCATAGGTTCGAATATTCCTTGGACACACCTATAAAAATCCCAATCTAACTGCCACCAATTTATAGTGATAGGTGCTCCTCAGATGGAAAGCTGGGTATTGAATAATGTAAACACCTGTTTTCTAAATCTAGGTTGTTATTATTATCATTATTTATTAATTATCATTATTATTATTATTATTATTATTATTATTATTATTATTATTATTATTATTATTATTATTATTATTATTATTATTATTATTATTATTATTATTATTATTATTATTATTATTATTATTATTATTATTATTATTATTATTATTATTATTATTATTATTATTATTATTATTATTATTATTATTATTATTATTATTATTATTATTATTATTATTATTATTATTATTATTATTATTATTATTATTATTATTATTATTATTATTATTATTATTATTATTATTATTATTATTATTATTATTATTATTATTATTATTATTATTATTATTATTATTATTATTATTATTATTATTATTATTATTATTATTATTATTATTATTATTATTATTATTATTATTATTACTATTATTATTATTACTATTATTATTATTACTATTATTATTATTACTATTATTATTATTACTATTATTATTATTACTATTATTATTATTACTATTATTATTATTATTATTATTATTATTATTATTATTATTATTATTATTATTATTATTATTATTATTATTATTATTATTATTATTATTATTATTATTATTATTATTATTATTATTATTATTATTATTATTATTATTATTATTATTATTATTATTATTATTATTATTATTATTATTATTATTATTATTATTATTATTATTATTATTATTATTATTATTATTATTATTATTATTATTATTATTATTATTATTATTATTATTATTATTATTATTATTATTATTATTATTATTATTATTATTATTATTATTATTATTATTATTTTTATTATTATTATTTTTATTATTATTATTATTATTATTATTATTATTATTATTATTATTATTATTATTATTATTATTATTATTATTATTATTATTATTATTATTATTTTTATTATTATTATTATTATTATTATTATTATTATTATTATTATTATTATTATTATGATTATGATTATTATTATGATTATTATTATGATTATGATTATTATTATGATTATTATTATTATTATTATTATTATTATTATTATTATTATTATTATTATTATTATTATTATTATTATTATTATTATTATTATTATTATTATTATTATTATTATTATTATTATTATTATTATTATTATTATTATTATTATTATTATTATTATTATTATTATTATTATTATTATTATTATTATTATTATTATTATTATTATTATTATTATTATTATTATTATTATTATTATTATTATTATTATTATTATTATTATTATTATTATTATTATTATTATTATTATTATTATTATTATTATTATTATTATTATTATTATTATTATTATTATTATTATTATTATTAAAGAAAGTAAATATTACAAAGTAAAAATCCCTACACCTGACTAACTTCATACATTTATATTATCTTAACAATTTCTAACCTATATGAGATAGCTAAACTCCTTTTATATTGCTCACTGTTAGAAGTAATTTAAATGACTATCCCTTAATGTTATTTGTGACACATGACATCTCCAAAGATCAAACCGTTAAGAAGTCTTACTCACATATTGTGGTAAGTAATGGTATGACCACACCTTTCTTGCAGAGCATCTTAATGCGATAATTGTGGAGTTGTCCAGCAACACCAGAACACTGTCTCCAGCGTCTTCTCTTATCGCCCTTTTTATTCGACAGAAGTTGCTTAGGTTTTTGGCTTCCTTTGGACTATGAAACCCAAGTCATGTGGTGAAACATCCTGTCTTGTAGACATCTTATGAAGATGATTTTAGCAAAAAATAGGAGGGTAAAATGCCAACATTGTAATAGTAATATTCACCCTTAATCAAAATTCTCAAATCATTATCTGGAACTGTTGTTATGGCCTAGGCCCATCATAAGTAGTAAATCTAATTGGGCAATAACATCTGACACATGTTGGCAAAGTATCAGCACATGTTACTTGACAAATACTAAGTATTATCAACTTGACATACTAAGCATGAGGGAATGCGCAACACTATAGTATATTGCTAATGGTGTGTGACAGTAAGCACTCTCTTTGAACTGTGCTTTAGTTAGTTTGTGAGAAGAAACTGAGAGGTTGAGGTGTACCGTCCATATTTTGTAGAAGTACCACTCCCATAGGGATATCTCAAGCATTTGTGACCAAGGAGTGTTGTGCTCCAGGGTCATTGCATTGCAAAGAGCTTCTTTCAGTACCGCAAATGGGGTTTGTGCTTCCTCATTCTAGTCCAGTGGTTTTTTTGCTATTCTTCTTGTGCTCAGTGAGCAGTTTTGTTTAGTGTATTCTGGGATGAATCTGTGATAGAAGTTTATCATTCCCCAGAGGCGTGGTTGTCCAGTAACTGACTCTCGCTCTGAAAATTCCTTGATGGCACTTGCTTTCTCTGGTGGAGGTTTCAAGCTAGGAGGGCTGACTTCATACCCTAATAAGTTGATCTGTTTTACACTGAAAATTCGTTTGGTAATATTGATACATAAGCCATGTACCGTGTCCATAAATCTTTGAAAGGTCTTTGCAGTGTTTCTTAATCTGAAATGCATGAATGGGAATTCAAATAGGGGAAAGGGACTTTGATTGCTGTCTTTGGTATGCCTGCTTCATGCACTGGTTGGTTTGTATGCACAGGTCAGTAGATGAAAAGATGTCAGCTCCTTGTGATTTGTGGTTGCAGTCAGTTAAGAAGGGTTTAGGATACATGTCTGGTACATATATGTGACCTGATCGAGTTTTCTGTAATCATCACAAGGCCTCCAATCACCAGACTTCTTCAAAGTTAAATGTAGGTGACTAGTCCAAAAACTTTTTGAGGGTCTTTATAACCCTTGTTTAAGCATGAAGTCAAATTCCTTATGAGGTGCAAATAATTTTTCAGCTAAGAGGTCTGTGGCTTTGCGAAATACTGTTCCTTCCATTTTAATGAAATGTTCAACATGGTGATTTGCATTTTTGTGTTTTGTATTTATAATGTTAGGTTGCAGGAAAAAAGAAAGTTATTTATGATTTGCTGTTATTGGTTGTACATTTTTGTTAGTGTCAACTGAAGAAAGTAGTTAGGAGAAGAGGTACCATATCAGTTAGTTGTATGTTAACTGCATATCCAGCTATATTGTGAGTTGTCAACGAGTAGTTTGAACTTTTTATATTTAAGTTTGAAATTTTTGAGTCACTATGTTTACACTCAGTCTTCATTTACTTGTTGTTGTATAATTGAAACGTTTTCAAGATCATTCGATCTCATCATCAGCTGTTTGGTGACTAAATGAACCTCCCATCACAAACCAAAGAAGCAACTTGGCGACTTATGAAGAATACTTCACTGTTAATAATGCTTCTGCTTTTAATATTTATGAGTAGTTTGAAGTTTGTCTGCATGCTTCTGCAATAATAAATGGTCGATTGAATGTTCTTCATAAGCTAAGTTCCAGTGTACCATAGATCTAGTTCCTGGCACCATTTGCTGCAAAAAGTGTAAATATCTTCATTGCTTTCTTTTTGCTATGTGTTAGTAGCACTACAGAAACAAATACTTTTTTTTTGTATCCCATGTTTGTTAACATGGGAAGGCCCACGAAGTCTCCGGACGTGTTACGTTTGAGCTCCGCGTCGAAGCATAAAAACAGTGGTTAAAACAAGTTTGTTTTAATAGTGTTGTATATTGGAAGAAAGAAGAAGAAACCAGCTGTCTGTGAGTACTTGTTTCATAATGATACAGAAATAGTTTAGAAGTTATAGAGTGATAAAGGTAACAAATTTTTGTGCATTGCCTAACATATGTGTATAGGCGGCTAGCTAGTCGCCTGTCAGTCGCTGCTGCTGCATCAGTGACCTCTACAGCACGGGTCAAATAGGGGGAGTGAGTGTGTACAATCTGTGCGCGCAGTATTGCCCGTCCTTTCTTGGTTTGCTTTAACGTATTAAAGCGCTTTTATTAATGGATGGAAGAAGCCAAACCCAAAACTAATATACAAAGGGGATCTTTGAAATCGCCAAGAAGCGATGATAGAGGGAAAAAAGAAATAGGGAAGGTAGGTGAAGGCAAAGATGTGAAGAAGAAGAAAGAAGATAAAAAGAGCAAAGATGATGATGTTTTAGAGAGGAAGAAAGAAGAAAAGGATTTAAAAGAGAAGAAGAAAGAGGAAACAAATGCAGTAAATATGGATTCAACAAATAAAACGGAAAATATTGTTGGAGAAAGTCCGGAGCAGGTGATGTTGAATTTTGAAGATTTAAGTAACGAAGCAAATTCTATTTTAACAAATGATCAAAGGATGGGGACAAGATCAAAGGAGAGATTGTTATTTTTAATAGAAGGCATGAGGAAGGAATTTTTTAGGGTTAATCTAGAAAAATAAAGAGCTTTTGCAGAAGTCAAAGTATGGAAAGAGGTTAAAGCAACAATGATGGAGACACCGAAAACTTTTGCTCAGGTTACTGCCACTCCGGCGCAAACTGGCAAGCAACAACAAGTAAGGAAAGCGTTACATAATAAAAAACATGTTGTTTTCATCTCAGCCAAAAATGGCATGAATATTAAAGATCTACAAGAAACAGTTACTAAGAATTTGAATCCTGTTAAGAATAAAATAAGAATTTGTAGTTTGAGACCAGCGGGCAAAAATGTACTAATTGAAACAGAAACAAAAGAAGATATTGAGAAAGTTATAAACTGTAAAGAGTTATTGGAAAAAGAATTGAAGATTGAAGAGCCGAAGAAAAGAAATCCACAAGTTATCTTGTATAATGTTTTGAAAGGTGTATCAGATGAGGAGTTACAAGAAAATATTTATGAACAAAACTTCATAGACGAGATGACGAAAGAAGAGTTCAGTGAACAGTTTGTTTTAAGATTTAAGACTGGTCCGAGAAATAGAGCTACAGTTCATCATGTGGCCGACGTTTCTCCAATATTGTGGAAAAATCTCATTCAATCAGGAAGAATATATGCAGGTTTTCAAGCGGTAGCAGTAAAGAATTTCATCTCTGTACCGAAATGTTTGAATTGCTATAATTATGGTCATGTCAAGAAATCCTGTAGGGAAAATAATAAAGTGTGTGGAAAATGCGGAGAAATTGGACATCTGAGGAATGAATGTGAGAAAAGAGAAGAATGTTGTATTCCTTGCAAGAGGAGAGGCAAGATTTGCGGAGGCAAGGGGAATTGTTCAACTTATAATATGATGTTGTAAGATTTGTTTCCCGAATTGATTATGGTCAACAGTGAAGAAAATATTAACTTACCAATAAAGAAGAATAAGAAGAGGAATACAAGAAGGAATGTTGAAATAAATTATGATGAAATAATATATGAAAAAGTAGGCGAAGAAGAGGAAAGAAAGGAGAATGTTCAAGTTGTAGACGAAGTTGAAGAAGTTGAGTTTGTGTTTGAGAAGGATAGAGAACAGGGAGAATAGTCGTTAATAAATCAAAAGAACGAAAGAAAAGACCGAAGAGTTTAATATTAAGGAAATTTATAATGATTTTGAAAAAACATTGAAGTTAAGTAGATTAGAAGAACCCAAGACACTAATTGCGGCATTAAGATATATTACAAGAAGAGCTCATGAAAATGGTGATAAAATTATGATTCCAGTTCCAAATGCAGTTGAAAGGATGGATTCAAGAACAAAAAATCTACCAACAGATCTAGAAGAATTAATGTTGTTGTTAAATATTGTTTCTGAGAGAAGGGGAGAGGTATTAGATCTAGAAGAATTATATAATAATCTTGTTCTATGTTATGGTCGAGTTGTATTTGATTCAGCAGCAAGCTGGCCACATTGTTATGCACAAATTAGACATTCAGGATTAAATAGATCGGAGATTATTAAAAAAGATGTCGTAAAGGATAATGTAGTAAAAACCGCCAATTTTAATCCTAGCTTTAAGCCAGAAACAACGTTTTATAAGACCAATGCACAAAAAATTCCAAATAAATCTAATAAATCGGAAAATATTATAGCAACATGTTTATCAGCTGTAAACACAAATAAATCTATAACTTCTAAACAAAATAAATATAAAATAGCCCAAGTAAATAAATTTAAGGACAATATAAGAAGTTTCAATCATAATATTGCAAAGGAAGTAAATTAAAATAGAGAGAATTTCGCAAAAGTAAGAAGAGATGTATTTGGTGGATTAAATTTAGGAAGTAACTCATGGAGGAAAGCTTAAGAATTGCACAGATAAATGGGCAAAGAAGTAAATTGGTTATGGCGGAAATAAGAAAAATTGCAGAAGAATTAAAATTAGATATTATCTGTATTCAAGAACCGTATGTGGTAAATTCCAAAATTCCATATATGCCGTTAAGATCCCGACAAATCTTATCTCAGGAAAAGGCAATGGCAGCAATAGTAATTTTCAAGCAAGATTTGCTAATAGTAAACATAGCGCAATTTCTGGATACGCATGTTAATTGCATTGAAGTTATAACAAAGTATGGAAGTTTTATATTGGCAAATTATTATTTTCAATATAGTTTGGATATTGAACCCTTTCTATATAAATTACAAAATATTCATAATAAATTCAGAAATAAAGAAATCATGAATGTATGTGATTGTAATGCAAAATCAACTTGGTGGTTCAGTAAAAGACCAGATGAAAGAGGGGAGAAACTGGAAGAACATATCTCGGAATTAAATTTATATGTAATAAATAAAGATGGTAATCCACCAACCTTTCAAAATAGAGCAGGTGCTGAAGAAAATATAGATATTACTTTAGCGTCAGCAACAGCGGAGAAGAAGATTAGAAATTGGTGGGTCACACAGGGTCAGACCACAAGTGATCATAATTTGATTTATTTTGATTATATATTGAATAGGGAAGTAATTCAAGAAGAACATGAAATAGAATTACGTTATAATTATAAAAGAGCAAATTGGGATAAGATGAAGCAAGTATTTAAGGATTTAAATTTACAGTATACGGGAATATCAGTGGATTTGGATGCAATAAATTTAACACAAGCAATAAAAGTAGCAGTATCAAAATCCGTTCCAAAGATAACAATTTCTAATAATAAGGATAAAATAAAATGGACAGATAGATTGCAGAAGCTGAGATCGTTAGCAAGGAAATTAAGAAGAATATATCAAAAATCAAACATACATACGGAAAGGGAAGAGAACTTAAAGAATTATAGGGAGGCCAAACAAAAGTATAAACAATTATTAGAAGACACCAGAAAACAACATTGGGAACAGTTCGTTGAAAATAATTTAAAACAAGATGTCTGGGGACAACCGTATAAAATTATTATGGATAAAATTAAGAAGCCAGAAATCTTAACCACATTAGATAAGGGTAATGGGGAGATGACAGAAAGTGGGAAAGAATCGGTGGAATTGTTATTACATACGTTATTGCCAGATGATAAACAGGAAGAAGATGATGATATTCATGTTGAAAAAAGAAACCAGATGATGTTGCAGTATACAGGAAATTCTGTTTATCCCTTTGATATTACAGAAATAAAATTAATTCTGCAGAAGTTAAAAAAGAAGAAGGCACCTGGTCCAGATGGTATTATAAATGAAGTCTTGTATAATCTACGAGAAGAAATTGTCTTGTTTTTGTGTTTCTTGTTTAATGATTGTTTGGCAAGAGGGAGATTTCCAAACTTGTGGAAGGAGGCAAAGGTTGTAATTTTGTGCAAAGGAGCAGATAAGGACAGAACGCAACCAAAATCTTTCAGACCAGTATGTTTATTAAATGCTATTGGCAAGATCTTTGAACAGTTAATATATAAAAGAATAATGGAAAATAGGTTGATGCTGGGTATGAATAATAAACAATTTGGTTTCAGAAAGGGATATTCAACTGAGGATGCAATATTAAAAATTCAAGAAACAGTGTCAAAAAGCCAAAAGAATTATGTAATTGGATTATTTGTGGACATATCGGGCGCTTTTGATAATTTATGGTGGCCGTATTTTTTCGGCATTTTAAAAGACAAGAAATATTCAAGTACTATTTATAATTTATTAAAGGATTATTGTTCCAATAGAGAAGTATTCATTGGTGGATCAAATTTTGAAACTAGGAAGAAGATAACCAAGGGTTGCCCTCAGGGTTCTATCTTGGGGCCCCTCTTTTGGGATATTTTATCAGAAGATTTATTAGAACTACTGGAAAGGGATCATAAGGTTTTGGATGTAATAGCGTATGCTGATGACATAGTCATAATGATGGACGGACAGAGCAGACTAGAGCTAGAAAATAAAGCAAGAGAAGTTACAAATACATTATCAAATTGGTGTTTCAGAACAAAACTAAAAATTGCACCAAACAAGTCAAATTATGTGCTTTTTAAGGGAAATTTAAAGCGGGATCCTACAGTGAAGATAAATAATCAGAACATTAAACGGGAAAAAGAGATGAGATATTTGGGTATCATGATAGATGAAAAATTTCATTTCAGAAAACACACGGAGTATATTAGGCAGAAAACAGAGAAAATAATGCTTAAGCTAGCAAGAATAGCCAATTTAAATTTTGTACTTCCATTGCGTAACATACAGATATATCATAACACCATTTTTGCTTCAATTATGACTTATGCGGCAGCAGTTTGGGCAGAAAGGATGGATGATGTACAAATAAGAAGATTGTTGAGAAGAACGCAAAGAAAAGTATTATTACGTCTGACAGGAGCTGTAAAAACAACACCAACTATGGCATTGCTAGTAACAACGGCCATTTGGCCGATTGATTTATTAATAAGATTGAAGGGCGCAAAATTTTGGGCGAAAAAAGGAAACTTAGAAAAAGTTTATAATATAACTGGAGTCAGAACAAACAAATCTTGGGTGATTAAAAATAGTTTAAAAGATAAATGGCAAAAAGAATGGACAGACAGTCTAGAAGGTAGAAGAGTGTTTGAAATTTTTCAGAACGTCAAAGAGAGACTAAAATTGAATTTTATTCAACCAACAAAGGGATTTATACATTATATAACTGGACACGGACCTTATAAGACCTATTGGAAGAAAATCAATAAAACTGAAAATGATATATGTGAATTATGTAACAAACAAGATAATCCTGAACATGTAGTATTTGAATGTGGAAGATATGCAATTCACCAACAAGAAGAGAGGCATGCGCTAGCAGGATATATCGTATATGACATAATTCGAGATCAACAATTGGTAAATAAATTACAAGTTTTGACTAACTTTGTAAGTAAGAAAGCATGGGAGGTAAAAATATTCAAAGGAGAAAGAGTTGATAATAGGCGAAGAATAGTACAAGATCCAAGAAGGAGTTCTAGAATACAAAATAGGATAAGACGGGAAGAATTATTGAATAATCTAACAATGGAGTTGACTGCATGGGCGGCGGAGGGAGAGAGTGATGGCAGAGGCCATGGTGGACTACAGAATTAGTAGATTTAGATATAGATTTTTAGGAAATAAGGATTTTGTAATTTTTATAGTTGTTTTCTTTTGTTTTTTGCTTTTTGTGTTTATTTCTGTTATTTTATTTCATTTTATTTTTGTAGAGTAGTTTTCTGAGAGATTTGTATAATTATAACATTTGTAAGGATTTTATGGAAAAATAAAGAGAAAATTTGGATATATGCCCCGGTATAGTTGTCTAGGTGCCGGGGTAGAATATTCAGATTTTATTTATTTATTTATTTATTTATTTATTTATTTATTTATTTATTTGTTAACAACAAAAAAGAAAAGGGAAAGACAAAAGGGTGTTGAACTTTTTTAGATCACATTGCATCCAAATTTTCTTACTTCCAAACTCAAGAAAGCTTAAAATGAACTGTAATCATCAGCAAATAGTTTCTTCCCCAGGTGTTGTAATCACCTCAAGCTAGAACAATCCATTTGTAAACATTTGGGGCGACAGAGAGCGAGAGAGACAGAAATCTAATAACGTAACGTTTTTAAGGTGTTGGTAGGTTATTCATATTTTGATGTCCTGGACATGCAAAGGGTTCGAAATGTCAAGTCCATTACATAGTGATATATTCTTAAAAGGGATCACTATCACTTAAACCTACTTTATTCTCCTCTTCCTAGTGTACCTGTAATGAAATATGTAATAAGACCATTTCTGCAAACATCTATCACAATTAACATGAATAAATAGAATAACAAGCATTTTTATAATATTTTATACAAGAGTGGTTAGTGAAACTCAGGTGAGTGTACACCTTAAAGTTTTTATAATAATTATTTGTGAAACATAAAATCATTCATTTAGTAATTGTTGTTTAACCATAAATTTTAGAGACTCGTGTAAGTTTACTGAGCTTCTTAGTGTCATCCCAAGGATCTTAAAATACATTGCAATCTATTTTATCTAGTATCCTATAAATATTTATACAAATAAGATTACTGTATCGAAATTTAATTATATTGGAACACCACAGTGAAGCGAAATAATCATTAAATTATAGATGAGTCAAATTTATTACTCATCAGCTTCACTTACATACCTATATTGAGTTAAACCTTTAAAAACATGTTTTGCAAACCATCGTTTGCATCATCGGCTCTAATGTGATGAAGCTTGATCCAGTGGTGTGGGTAGTTCTGGAGTTGCTGCTGCCATCTGTTGATATTGTGATGAATTTAAATGTGGGGTTGCCTTCTGGCAGAATTTTAAAGTTCATTAGTAGGTTTTTATGTTTTTCTATGTATATTCTCTCCTATATGACGAGTTCACTATGTTTTCGTATGTATTTTAGTAATTTTGTGCTATCTTCAATTTAATGATTTTCAGACCAGAAATGAGCTGCTGTTGCAGACTTATCAATATTTTTGTATCTTAGGTGCCTACAATTTTCTTTCTTTCTAGTACCTATATTTCCTTTTGTCCTCCTTATTTAAATTTGTTCACAGTCTTTACACTTAATCGTGTAAATGCCTGACTTTTCTTCTGGTTTTATCTTATCAGTATTATTACTGTTAAGTAGGTTTTTAATGTTGTAATTGTTTTTTGGTGCCAATGTTATATTGTATTTCTTGAATATTTTTTGGAACTTTTTTTGTGGCCCAGGGGTGGTAACTAAATTTAGCAAATCTAATTTCTTGTTTCATTGGTGAAAGAGCTGTGAACTGTTTTAATCTTTTTTGAAGTTTGAATGATTTTTCTTTTATCTACAAGGCTTTTTCCATATCCATTTTTAATTGCAGTTTTTAACATTTGATGGTATTCTTTTTGATATTCTTGCTGGCTGAGGGGTAGGTTTACTAATCTGTGTGCGAGACTGTTGATAGTGGCATGTTTGTGTGGAATTGGGTTGAAACTATTAGCTTTGATGTAATCTGTGTGTGTTGCTTTTCTATAAATACCAAATTCCAGTTTTTCATTGTTTTTTGTGATTTTAAGGTCCAAAAAAGGTAGAGCACAGCCCTCTTCAGTTTCTACTGTGAATTGTATGCTGGGTTCTTTAAGGTTGAGTAGTTTCAAAGCATCATCTATTTGTTTGTAGTGCACTATTGCAAAGATGTTGTCTACGTATCTGTACCATGTTTTAAAAATATGAGGAAAGGCTTTGGTTATATGGGTTTTGAAAAAGCTTATGTATAAATTGGCCAAAAATAGGTACGTAAGTGAAGCTGATGTGTAATAGATAGGACTCATCTATAATTTAATAAAGATTAATGTAATTAATTACCTGGTGTTGCCTCTGGTTTCACGGTTTATACTATTTACAACATTTAGTCTTAGTATTTTAGTGAATTGATGGAAATTAATCATTTCTCCACACTAGCCGTATATAGGCTAAGGTTGTTGATAGATAGAGTCGACATGAAAAATTCAATGCCATGGCCGGGATTTGAACCACGGATCTCCTGGTTTCCGTCCAGTCGTTCGTAACCTTTGACCTACCATGGCCAACGTGCCATCCTGACATTAAATTCTCCAGTTGACTTGTATATTTCCCCGGTAGACCACTAGGGGCTCTCGCATCCGAGATACACCATTTGTGGCGACTAATGTCAGGACGGCACGTTGGCCATGGTAGCTCAAAGGTTAAGAGCGACTGGATGGAAACCAGGAGATCCGTGGTTCAAATCCCGGCCATGGCATTGAATTTTTCATGTCGACTCTATTTAGTCTTAGGTTGCATTTGCACATGAGCCATGTGTTTCTTTTGAGACCGCATATTGTACAAGACATTTAAAGATTAATTAAAACTCACAGGACACTAAGAGCTAATTAAAACACTCAGGACTATAAAGACAAAAAATATAGAGTAAACATACCCAAAAAAACACGGTTTGTAATGATTTCTTGTTAATGTAGCGGGGTGACTTCCAAATTGTCGCATGGAGATTACTTTGTGGCTATTTATAGAGATAATCGCACTCAAGAGAAATAACGATTTAAGTTATTTAAGTAATGTTTATTCTTACTAACCAACACACACACAGCTACTAAGAAAAGAATATAAAAACGAAATAAATAACACTTAATGTGTTATTACTCAATTATCTATATCAGAGAGGAGGTCAATGAACATGATAGGAATGCTGTTCCTTTGCTATTTCGTGAGGTTGTGAAAACATAAGTAGTTATTCTTACGCTGGCAATGTTTGAGCTACTATATTATTGCTGACAGGGATATAGGTGGTCTTGCAAGCTTTTGTAGACATTATGTACATAATGTGTAATGTAATAGTGTAATTCCTAACACTAAAGTACACAGTAATTTTTGCCGTTTTGTATGTCAGGTTTGATAGAAATTGATGGCAACACTATAGAAGCATATGAAGAACAGACACACATATACTGAGTTTTATGTATAGGAAGATTGAAAACTTCATTGAAAATCAGAAGAAAGTAATTCATAAAAATACTGCTTTCTTTTACGTACTCATTAAAGTTTGTTGTTATCTTTTGTATTAATTATTGCTTTATACGTAATAGTGTATATAAATTATTGTTGCAGAAGAAAGGGTTTCCAGAAAACTTGTTTCTCCCTTCCTTAGGTGGACAATAACCCATAGAAAGAGAAGCACTTGTAATGATTCCATTAAAGGCCATACTATTACTTGTATTCAGGAGGTTTGTGGTTTGAATTTCGAAAACACAAACTACCTGAAGCTTTTCCATGATTTTCATTAGTGTTTAGCTGTTTTTCTCAAGCTTTCACTATTCTTATCCACCCCTTAAGGTTTGTAGGTTATGTAAAGTGTAATAACAAAATCTGCGTTCTATTTTCATATGCCTCTCTGTACACTTTCTTCAATTGACGGTTCTCAGAGAACCTTATTCTTCTATGTACTTTATGTTAATTGAGACAAGCATTTGCAGGAATTTCTTTCTAAATTCAGTGGGAAAAGGGGAATACAGTGAGCTTAAGAAATGGTCAAATCCTTTTAAGAGTTGGCAGCTATGTGATTAATTTGAGATTCTATTCTCTTTGCATGTCCAGGACATAAGTAAACAAATAATGACCTCCTATTTGAGAAAAGTATAAGTACTATAAAATTCGAAATGAATGTATACCTTGGTGATGATTCACTCTACAAAAACTGTATTTTATATATATATATATATATATATATATATAACAAGAACATCATCTGTGCAGTAAAATGTTGTCTTTTACGGTTTACCAGCTATGCAAACATAAAAAATGAAAAGGACTTCAGGTAACATTTCCAGAAAATTCAACATATACATTTCGTTTCTCATGAAAAGTTCTGAATTATATGGTATTCAACATGGTCAGAACCATTTTTTGGAAAATAAAAATTTTTGGAAAATTTTCCATGTAAAAGTTAGTCTGGGGAAGGGAGATTTGCTTTAAAATCATGTCACACCCAAAGTATAAAATTGAAAGAAGTGTAGGGACAGTGAAGCACAACTTAGCACAAAAGTGAATTGAGAAGATATTGACACACTGCTTCACTCACACTGTTTTTTCACAGGACATGTTTCAAGAGCTTTTGTTCAAAGGCCTCACCAAAAATTCAATTACTACCAAAGAAAAACCAGGAATCTACGAAATCAAATGTGAAAATTGCCCTAAAATTGATATAGGAAAAACACAAAGAAATATTGATATCAGAACTAAAGAAACATTAAAAATGGTGAAACAGAAAAATCAGTAGTGGCTTTTCATTTTCTGTACCAGACATGACTAACTTGGAAACATCTTTAATAAAACACGTTAATCATTCCATAGACCTTTACGTATGGGAAAAAATCTTCATTAACAAAAATCGTCATAGAGTCATCACTTTGAAACTCCACCACCAGACATCTTTGACAAGTAAATCATACCATCTATCGACGATATGGAGAAAGAGGAAACCACTACAATTTGCACTAGTCGAGTTCCAGCTGATGATAAGAGCAAACGGTCTTGAAACATGTCCTGTGAAAAAACAGTGTGAGTGAAGCAGTGTGTCAATATCTTCTCGATTCACTTTTGTGCTTAGGTCACACCCTTGGGAGATGCTGCATTTAAATACCAATTTGGTAGTTGATCAACCTTTTGTTTTGAGTTACACACACACACACACACACACGCACACACACGCATGCCTTGGTAGTGTGTGTGCCTCACATTCAAGAGGTTCCGAGTTTGAATCTTGTCAGGGTGAGTTATCCTGAAAGACGAATTTTGGGTAACTCTGAGCTCTGTTGACCCTGGGATCATTTGAGTAACATTTCACCCATTTCATTCATCATCCGATATGACTTAGGTTGGAGCACAGATTAATACCAGATGCTCAACTCCGTGTTAAAAACTGAAGACGCATAGGGCGCTCTTTCCGTGAGGCCAGTAATGTAGTAAGCTTCTATTGCGACCGACCTATGGTGCATTCACTTCCCCTTACCTTCGGCTCCCATTTTCACTGACTGATGGAATCCAACTTCTTTCGAAATCACTTCTCGGCACACATGAATAGTTAACGGCACATATCAACTATTTCATATTAGGATAATACGCATCAAATACGCTGAGGAAATGTGCGATAAACTATTCATCAGTGTGCGAAATGTGACTTCGAAAGAAGTTGTCCAATTTGTGAAAAAAATTGGAAGAATCCACTTAAACTTTTCCTGTTAAATATGAATAATTGACTTCCACAAAGCATTATATCTTTATTCCTGTTGCAAAATGATAATTTTGTCTTTAAAAACAATTAAAATTTTAAAAACGAGAGAGTGAGATCACTTAAGATGCTGTTGAGATTATACAAGACATCCATATCCCCTTTTCCTCAAGCTTCTTAGTGTAATACTTAAAATAAAGATAACTTAACACTAAAATAATGATTCTGTAGATACAGAAAAACAGGTAAGGATACCATAACGTTATATGTAATGCAATTTCTTTGTACACAGAATGTTGAAAAATTCCCTGGAATAACACTGAGAAAAAAAAACCTAAAGAAATATGTATATAAATTTGAAATGTTAAGAACAACTATGTACAAAAAATAGCACTATTTCTTTAAAATGATAACAAAGCAGCTCTGTTAATGGTTATATTTAATAAGAATTTTAAAAGCTCAATAGTACATACATTATTCTCAGCACAAGTGTACTAAAGTATATCCAGAGAAAAACCTGAAATTTGTGATCGGTTCATATAAGATTAATAATGTCAAATTAGTAAAGAAGTCAGTATTAGCAACTGGTGACATAAATTTCATAAATGGCACTATTTTATATACTTCTAATCACTTTGGTTGAATTAACATTCACAAGTGCAGAATAAATTATGAAAAATAATAATTACATTAAAGCTGTATCATTCATTTAAAATTGTCCTAAGCTTAACTCTGTCTTCACAACACAAGAATATTACAGCGTTGAATTATTAAATGCTTCAATGGCATGCATATGCACATTAATGAATGCTGAAGAAGAAAATGTGCAGTTTTAAAAATAAAATTTAATGCACAGTGTATCTTCCAATAGATTATTTCATGTAGTTATCTGACTGTGAAATATAGTTTGCTTAATGTGCAGAGCAATTGTTTGGATAAATGGCTTGCTTTAACTTGATAAGACTTTAAGCAATGTACTTTATGACTAAGATGGCAAATGGAACCCTCTGCATAGTGTAAACCTCTCAGTCCATGACATACAACTGAATGTGTGTCAAATAAATAACTCGATGAAAGATTACACTATGAACTATTAATGCTGTTTGTAGTTTTAGTTAAGAAGTGAAAGTGAAAGTGTGTGTTTGAGTAGTTAATAGAAAATAATTTAGTAATGTAATTTATTTGCTCACACATCTAACCATTATTTCTTTTGACAGTCCATAATTCCCTTATGTGTTCACTACAAAGAAACAAGAAGTGCATTATACAGCAAAATAATGTGCAGTTTTATCTACTTTTCAAAATTATTATGTGGCTTCGCATCACTGCATGTAACGAATGGCTCGTATATTAGGTTAAACATCTTTTTACCATGCAAAAGATGGAGATTTTCATTCCAACTTAGAACAATGAGAGGATGTTTAACAGTGTAGTTTCATGTGATATGTAACATTTCTGTGGGTCACGCTAGAAGCGTTATATCACCCTTAAAATGGTTAGCATTACAGAAATTGTGTACCAATATTACTCATAAACGGTGGCAAGTACATGTTGAGAACAGATGTATCACAGAATACATAAATGCTGTGCAAATATCACTTGAACTTGAACCCGCGCGTGTGTGTGTGTGTGTGTGTGTGTGTGTGTGTGTGTGTGTGTGTGTGTGTGTGTGTGTGCATGCGTGCGTGCGTGCGTGCTAGCGTGTGTTTTTTATAACAAGGAAGAGGATTTATAACCTATTATTTATTGTGAAGCTTTACTGGAATATTAGAAATAAAATTAAAAGTGGCATATAATGATTGACACAATGCAATCATTTCTTGTAATGCACAATTACACCTAAAAACTTGTAAAGCTTTTTCAAATAAATTCTAATCCCATCAGATCTCTTCAAAGATGGTTATTCAGGTAAATAATTTAGTGTAGTGTGTACAATAATATTGCATAGTGACTACTGCATTAAACAATATACAACAAATTAGGTTTATGGAATCACAGATCATACTTTTAATTGCTGTTAAAAGCTGTGACATTCTTGATCAATGATGTAGATATACACTGATGAGTAAGGTTAAGAGAAATTAATTCTTCAAAATACTTATCATTGCAATTTAAAGAAAAAGTTTATAAAATTCATATCAAGCATCTAGCCCAAATATTTTAATTTAAGCCACCTAGATTATACGTAAACACAGATGATGCTAATTTTGGTATATCTGAAAATTCACAGCTATTTTTTCAGTAATTTAAAGTGCATATTACTTACCTTACATGGACTTATATATTACATATATTTTAAATGTAAAACTACAAGTACAAACACAAAAACTAACACACCCAATCAACTGTCTAAAATAACTTCACTTTTCCTTGTTGGCCACAGTATTCCTCAAAGTTTTTGTTAAATTTTCCACTGATATGAAATGAAACTCAAACCTTCAGAAATATTTTATATGCCACATTAAATTGCTGTATACGCGGGAAAGAATGCTTTGTGCTACATTACTAAAGTTCCTGAAGATCACTGTACATCACCAAAACAAGAAACATACACAATATCCAATAATCCTGCACTCTGATTTCTGCCATCGTATTCCTGGTAGCCTGAGATGATGGATGACCCCTGAAAGACAAAAAACAGAAAATCCCATTATTGCAGTAATAAAGTAACAAGGTTAATGAAACTAATGCTTTTGTATGTAAAACAACACACTTTTTCCATTATAAGGTGCTACATTAATTTAGAGAATTTAACTATGCATGAATATGTATTAAGGCACATTTCAGGTTATGTCATATTAATTGTCGGTATTTAGCTACATGCTAAATCTTACTTACCAATAGGTCTTTGTGAAAATCTATTCTCGTTCTTCCTGCTGCCCATACGTCCTCGTAGTTCTTTCAAATTTTTACAATATCACAAATCGATGAAAATTGTATTCAGAACTTAATTTGGCTTGGCCTCCTTGCCGTTAAAGCTTTAATTCAAATATTTACAGGTTAGCCAATGTAGTGTCTTATTCATATCGTACATTGGGCTCAAATAAGGTCGATAATAGGCCAATAATATTATGAAAATTACTTCATAAGTAGGAAAATAATACAATAACTATTAAATTTTGAACTAAGCAGAAGTTATTTTATATATTAGTATGCAACACGGCAGCCAAAATAATTATATTGGCGGCATTGAATCCGACGCATGCAGCGCTCAAAATGTATCTTTAGACCCCGGGTGTTTCGCGAACCTTAATGTGTCTCCTGGTTTCCTATCTGAGTTAACAGGCCCTGGGTTGGAGGAAGTAAATTAAAAAAAAAAAAACACACACACAGACTTTTCTACTAAAAATGAAAAATTTAATGAGAAGAAACAAAAATAAGTAACTCAAAGAGGGACTTACAAATAGGTATTTTGATTCAACCAGCAAATATCTGTATATACCGTAGAGAATTGGATGCAAGCCTGAGCACATCATTAGAGCAGAACATTTGGGAGAAATTTCACATTTTTCTGAACCTATATGACAGCATCACATCCAGGGGAGTTAATTCAAGTGCTACAGAGAATTACGAGTGCAGTTAATGTAGATATTCTTGAAAACATGTTGCTGCCACCCCTTAGTCCTAGGTTCCCAAAACAGGAAGAGTATGGATTAATGTACCAAAGCAATGGTGTGTGTACCTTAATATCATGCTCATGAGATGGAGCTATAGCAGTATAATCAGTAGAACCCAAACTGGTGTTCAGTACTGGTTGCAAACATGCACAAAATAGTAATTTAAACTATGACAGCCAGTGGTTTATTACACCAAATTATAAAATAAATTGGAAATGTTTCAGAATTTTTTTCATTTCTTAGTATATAATCTGGCTTTATTCTGTCACAGCAGATTTTTAATTTGCCTTTTAAGCACCATTATCCTAGGCTATCATCATCTTTTTGAAATTTCTAATAAATGTAGTAAGTATATTGTAAACAGTTGCACAGAATTTACCTATTCAGTTTTATACTTTATAACCCATTGGATTATACATGATTATATTGCAGCTGTAATTTTGCTTTTCTCAACTCCAGCTTCTTGTTACTTTATGTATCATATGCTTATGATCAGATGGATTGTATAAGACACTGGCATTGTCTTCAAAATCATTTAGTAAATAACTTAGCAGCAAAAGAAAAACTGTAATTTGATTCCCTACCACATCTCAAAAAGTAAAACTGTTGTAATAAAAAGTATGACTGCATACTGGCATTTGAACTATGAATCCTTGACTCCTTTGACACTTGTGTTTTACCAATGAGCTACAACAGCAGATGTTAGAAAATAGGTTACATAAACATAGATGTTGGATCTATTACATCTGTCACTTCACTTGTTTTTCATCTTCTTTTACATCCTCCAATGTCATATATTAATAACTTAGCCATAAGAGAAAACAGTTGTAAATTGGTTCACTTCTGCATCTAACAAACTAAAAAATCTGAAACAAAAAGTATGTGCACATCTTGGAGTATGAACCATGAACTATTTTTTTGCTTCCCATAGTGTTGGTTTTGCCTCTGAGCAGTTAACGGAGAAAAAATGGTGAAGCAGTCCTCATATGCAACATAGATATTGGTTGTGTTGAAATCATAATTCCATTTTATTGTATGTTCCCCAAAGCCATGCAGTTAATATCTCATCTGCAAGAGAATGTTACATGGTATGTGATATTTAGTCCATCTTTTGTCATTCTGGGTTAATATAGCCATAGAAATCTTCAGTGTGTGACAGGTTAAAATGATGACCATGACAGTGTACATCTACTACCATGGCCGATTTAGTTTTCATATCCTTAACTCACGGAATGTCTGAATGATACTTACCTGCAAAAAGTGTACATTTACTTTCTTAAAAGATAGTACAATCACATTGTAGATAAGCAGCATACTGTTACTGCTAACTACTGTTGTGAAGTATTGAATGGGCCCATTAAGGAGTAAAAATTTCCATCAAAAGAGCATACCTTTCTCAAATGGGATGAATTGCTCAACAGAATAATACTAATAATAATACTTACTATTAATGCCATGAGGACTTAAGGGGAGGCATCGGTGAAATTTTGTCAAAAATGACAAAAAACGACATTTTCCGTTTTTTGCATTAAAATTATGTTTAAACATTGTCGTTTCAGAATCTGCCATCAGTTAGGCCCTAGCGCCATTTAAAGAGCAGCTACGTCATTATTTAAATGACCATGTGCGGGTGGGCGTGGCCATTTATATTGCTTTTTCCAGTGTGTCGCAAAGAAATTGATGGAATTCTTACATTTAAACTACGTGGTTTGATTCTGTAACTGTGGTAATGTGCAGAGACATCTTCTGGATGTTTGTGGAAGCTACTGAACCTTTCCACTACCATTTTTATACATTATTTCCCGCTTACTACTTTTGAAAGTAAACAAACATTTCCACTGACATGTAGTGTTTGTGAAATATGGTTTACATGCAAGTGAAAGCTGTGGATAGCAGCTTCTATTAAATTATTATTGTTTAGAATAGGAATTAAGCCTGATTTAACATTGTATTGCTTTCTTGTTGCAACAGTAGGTAAATGATTCATACCAGGTTAGGTTAGGAGTACAGTGGCTATTTGAAAGCCAAATGTAATGAAACTTTAAGGTGTTCTAGCCATAATAGTAAGTAATGATACTAGAATGCTATGCTTGAGGTAAATGTTAAGTAAAAACATATTATAGCCCAAGAGTTAACAGTGATTCTAGTAGGTCACCTTTGGATGTAGGTAGAAGAATGGTTGATGTATTTCTGGGCATTGGTAAGGGTCATATTTCTATGCAGAAGTTTTGTATGACCATGGGTATGAATTGCATGAACTATTCTACTTACAATTTCCATCTCTCAGACAAAAATAGAGATTAGTTAGTACTATTATATGGAAAAGTTACATTAATGGAGAAGCACAGAATGCTAATGAAAGTTTCCATGGAGTAAATGTCACAAAGAAGTTTTTGTATTAAGAAAGAAAGTGCAAATTGCAGTGATGGCAGCTTTTAGTGAATATAATATGGGTTATAAAGATAGACTTAAAGTTAAAGCAAAAGTTGCAGCAAGCAAAGTAAGTCATTTTAGCAAAAAAAAAAAAAAAAAAATTAGCAGTATTAGGGATAGGTGAAAGCTAAAACAAAGTGATCAAAGTTCATTCAGCAAATATAAAAATGCCAAGCAGCAGTTAAAGGTGACTAACTTAAAAGAAGAAGAGGATAGTAAACTAGCTGAGTGGTCTTCATATAGTGCAGGATGGTTTTGAAACATAGAAAAAAATGTTGTTTATATTTAGAGCTTCTAACTAGATTTTTCTTCATTTCCAACTTTTAGCATTTTTAATACTCCTTATAGTCCAGACACTAAAGTTTTCAATGAATTTCTTTAAGTTTTGTGTATATGTATATTCCTAGATAAGTTTGCAATAAAAAGTGGTAGCATTATGTCTGTATATGAAAAAATTATTAATGATTGGTATTGAAAAAAGCAAATTGAAAAAATTCAAGAAAATTCTATCATATTCCTTAAATTTTCTCCTCCAGAACCATTAGACTTGGGCAAATGAGTATATACATATATAGTTTTGTAACTATTATCTAAAGGAACCAGAATCCAAAGTTCCAATCATTTGTAACAAAAATTGTAGAGAATGTAATATGTTTCCCAGTGTAAAGAAATTGCAGCAAAAAATTAAATTATTATTTTTTTTGGTAAAAACTATTGTAGATAGAAAAATTATAAGAAAAAGGCCAAAGGTAACCAAATTAAAGAGACAGAAGGTAATAAGATAGCTGTAGGGCCTGCATATGATGCATGGAGTTTTCAAAGTAAAGAAAGTAGTCTAATTTCTATCTAAATCTTTATATTCATTTTTCTCCACTTTCAATTTTTGAACATTTTTGTATCTTCAAAATGCTCCAACTTCTGCAATTCTCAACGAATTTGTATTAAACTTGGCATACATATTCCTAAATAAATGTTTAATAAAAGTTGGTATTTTTGTGTATTTAAATTAAATAGTTCATATATTATTGATTTTTAAATCTCAAAATTGCAAAAAAAAATTAAGAAAAATTTAATATATTCACACATAAAATTTTTTTTGTACAAAAATACTTGATACTGTGGCTTTGTGGGTTCGTGAAATGAAAAGTCCAATTTCACCACTCAAAAATGTTCTTTATTTCCACCGACTTACAGTTAAACTCTTGCCAATTACACAGAATCACCCGTAATGCACACAATTACAATTTACCAGTTCGTCCGTTACAATTTCCTTGTACTCGCGATTACATAAACTCCGATGCACATACCAGTTACGTACAGTCTTCCGTTGCACAATCCTTTCGTTCATTAACACGTCACTGACTAACACTGCCTTCTTACACCAAAAACTGTCCTCAATCACACTAACCAACCAACTGACTGACTCACTAAACCAACAACTGACTAACTAACTCCGTCTGTCTGTAACCCTCTTTATATCGGAATATCCCGCCTTCTGGTGTTTACAGGATTGTTCTAGTAACAGAAAGATCGAGAAACAGGTGTAGAGAAAACAGGCGACACAGTCATGTTTTTTCCCTGACCACAGCCTGTCACCACTACAAGACGAACGAGGAGGAGGTGTGGCTAACCGAACCTCCCACAATGCACAAAATATGAGCTTTATTACAGTGCACCATAAATACTATTCACCGTTATTTTAATACTTTGTGTGGCGCACATTTGTTCACTCCGACATAGCGAGACATGCTACCAAGATGATTATTACTTCCTGCGCCGTGGCGTAGCGGGATGAGGGAACATGCCTTGGTCCCTGGCCACAGAAAACGGTCCGGGTTCGATCCCACCCATGGGCTTCGGGGGTATAGGATCATTCAAGTCATAGTCATTCTCATCCTAGTCTTCGTCATCCTCATCCCAGTCATCGTCATCCCCATCCTAAACAGTCATCCTCATTCTAGTCACAGTCATCCCCATCCAAGTCATAGACACCACCATCCTAGTCACAGTCCTTATCGTAGTCACAGTTGTCCTTATCCTAGTCATCGTTATCCTCATCCTAGTCACAGTCGTCCTCATCCTAGTCACAGTCGTCCTCATCCTAGTCATCGTCATCCCCATCCCCATCCCCTGCCTTCCGCTGCCAGCTGCTTTCACAGGGTGTTCCGGCGCTCCCGTTACACTGCTCCCTCCTCAAAGCTGTTCGCCTCGAACAGCCCCATCGTAGCGTGCGAGGCGGTCCAGGTGTACCACCAGCATCTGCTCGGAGTCTCAGCCAGAAGTAGCGCTGCCGTAGTTTGTGAATCATTCGGTTCGCTCCCAGGTGTCCTCCTGAAGTACCGGCGTGCACTTCCTCCAAGACTTCCGGGACCTTGCTCCGGGGAAGTACCAACTGTCCCCTCTGCGCCTTCCCATCGGGTGACTCCCATACCCGGAACAGCACGCCCTCTCTGGTCTTCAACGAGTCCCATTGGGCCCAGTGCGACTTGTAGGTGGCGCTCCTCGGTGCGATGTCCTCCCAGGTCGGTCTCGTCCCTGCGTGCACTTCCCTCAAGAGTGGCTCCAAGTCTGCGTCCGCCAGCTGCTCCCTCCTCAGGCCTGCGCTATCCCAGCCTTCAGCAGGCACTGCCACAACTACTCGGACTGCTGCGGCACGCTCCTTCTCTTCCACTCTTGTGCGCTCATGGCCGTCCTGGAACTGCGGTAGGACACCTCCAATGTAATGGTCGCTAGCGTCGGTGTCCACAATGAAGGCGCCACCCGGTTGTGGGAAACCCAAAATTGGAGCACTGCACAGGGTCCCCTTCGGGTGCTGGAAAGCGTCTTCGGCGTCCTCCGTCCACACATAAGGCCGGTTTTCCTCCGTCAGGCGGGTGAGGAGTTTTGCGATGTTGTCGTCCTTTTCCTCTAAATCATTAAGGCGGTTGTCTACTTGACCCTTCCGCTTGCCCAGGTTCGCGACGTCATCCCTCACGCCGGCCAAACGTTCCTCAAACTTGGGGCGAGAGCCTCGTTCGCCGCCCTCATCTCCGTTGTCAGTTCGGCCATCTTTGAGTTCATTGTCGTGGCCAAGTTGTTGTTAGCCGTTTCCGTCTTCGCTGTTAATTCGGCCTTCATTTCTTCCATCTTCCCGGTGATATTGTCCTTAGCCGTCCTGATTAGTTTCAGTTCCGCGGCCAGATTATTTCTAGTCTCCAGCTTCTCTGTTAATCCGGCCTGCATTTCTTCCATCTTCCTGGTGATGTTGTCTTTAGCCATCTTCATTTCTTCCAGTACCGCTAAAATCTTTTCTAATGCTGCCTCCATCGTTGTAATGTTCGGTGATGTTGTTTTCCCGCTTCCTGACACCAGTGTGGCTTTGTGGGTTCGTGAAATGAAAAGTCCAATTTCACCACTCAAAAATGTTCTTTATTTCCACTGACTTACAGTTAAACTCTTGCCAATTACACAGAATCACTTGTAATGCACACAATTACAATTCGCCAGTTCGTCCGTTACAATTTCCTTGTACTCGCGATTACATAAACTCCGATGCACATACCAGTTACGTACAGTCTTCCGTTGCACAATCCTTTCGTTCATTAACACGTCACTGACTAACACTGCCTTCTTACACCAAGAACTGTCCTCAATCACACTAACCAACCAACTGACTGACTCACTAAACCAACAACTGACTAACTAACTCCGTCTGTCTGTAACCCTCTTTATATCGGAATATCCCGCCTTCTGGTGTTTACAGGATTGTTCTAGTAACAGAAAGATCGAGAAACAGGTGTAGAGAAAACAGGCGACACAGTCATGTTTTTTCCCTGACCACAGCCTGTCACCACTACAAGACGAACGAGGAGGAGGTGTGGCTAACCGAACCTCCCCTGCCTTCCGCTGCCAGCTGCTTTCACAGGGTGTTCCAGCGCTCCCGTTACAATACACACTTTAAAAGCATAGCAAATTTTATAACTGATGTATAGACAAACCTGAATCTAAACTTTAAAGTTCCTAAAAGAAAAACTGTATGACCTGGGACTTTTTATATAACATACAAATATCATACTATAAAAAATACTAAATATATTTTTTTTTTTGAAAAAACTATTTAAGATAGGAAGATGAATTTTACAAGCTTAACTAGATTCACAATAGCCCACCTAATGACAAAATTTCAAGCAGTTCTGATGTAAAATCTGGATTTTAGCATTTTTCACAGATGCCTCCCCTTAAGAGGCAATCATATAATTAGGCATTGAAAAGATGGCACAACAACTTACTTATTGGACCTAACACTGTGTGACTTCTACTTATTTCCTACAGTGAAAAAAGAGCTTTGGGATTATAATTTTCATTGTGATCATAACAGACTACCCAAAAAGGGCTTTAGAAAATATGTTGGATGGTTAATGGAATGTTGGAACCACTGTATTGTGTCCAATGGAGAATACTTCAAAGATTTGTTAAAGAATTTAAATGAAGTTAGCAGTATTTTCCAGTAAAATAACTGCAGTTGCTCTTTGACACTTTCTCATATAATCTATTTCCAATCTTAGACAAAAATAATTTATACAGTTTTATTATATAAGTATTCCTCTATGATATAATAACATCTGTTTAGCAAACAGATATTTAAGCTGGTCCATTTCAATTTCCCAAATGTTATATAGTACATTTAATTTCTGAGAGGATTTTGTTACACCATATTTGAAGCTGAGCACATACAGATGAGAACAGGCAGGTGTAATCTTCCGCTGTTATAATTATGTACAGAGTCTGGCAGAACAGTCTGATTATTATTGACAGTCTCTACCTCTCCCATTATTATTCACTGAAGATGTGTTGACTAGCACAGTATCTCTGTCCCACTGTACCATATCCCTTGCAATAGAGCAATAGAATGCTTAGCATCATTCTTAACCCTATACAGATTGTCTTGAAAATTTGTGGTCGTGAATGTTTAATAGCAATGAAAATACTTAAGATTTATAAGGAAAAACATGTAGTGTATCCAATAGATGATAGGAAGGAATGTACAGAGTAGCTGTCATTGAAAACAACCACAAAACAGCTATTATCATTTGCAGTACAATAAAATTGTTAGTGACTTATGTGAACTATTCATGCATAATTATCTATTTCATGCACTCCAGGTTTTTATTTGAAATCTTACAAGTGTTTTCATAGCTATTAACAATTCACAATTACAAATTTTTTGGACAATCTGTCCTGTATTGGGTGATAGCTCTCTATGGGGCTAGAAGAAATCATTTTGTACTTTTAGTCCACAAATTTTTTCGACAGTGTGTTCTGTATTGGGTGATAGCTCTGTATGGGGCAAGGAGAAATCATTTTGTACTTTTTAGTCCATTTTTAAGACATGGTATATTAAACTTTTTAAATTTGAGTGTGTAATTCATTTGAAAATGATCAGGTTTTTCTGCCATTCCTTGATTTTCTCAGTAAACACAAACCTTTAGATGAAATAGACAATATATACTGAGCTGCCTACCTTGTACACTGTTTAGTTTACATATGTGTGCGAGAGTAGATCAAGGTGTTTTCTCGTCATTATTCGTCGATGACTTCGCCGTTTACTGCAGCTCTAGACGGACCTGTCTTTTGGAACGCCACCTCCAAGCCTGTATCAATCGGCTCTATACTTGAAGTGTCCAAAACGGCTTTAGGTTTTACACAGCGAAAACCGTCTCCGTTAACTTCTGGTGCCGGAAGGCATTTCTTGCGCCTTCTCTACACCTCGGCTCAGATGTTCTTCCTTTCGCAGACGAAGCGAAATTTTTGGGGTTACTCTTTGACAGGAAACTCAGCTGGTCTTCCCATATTACATATTTAAGAGCAAAGTGTGTACGTTCTCTTAACATTTTACGTGTTTTAAGTGGCACATCCTGGGGTTCGGACCGAACTGTACTATTGAGACCTTACCGCTGCCTGGTTCGCCCCAAACTCGACTATGGTAGTCTCGTTTATTCGTCGGCTCGTCCGTCGATTTTAACTCGCTTGGATCCTATTCATAACCGTGGAATCAGGCTGAGTATTGGTGCTTTTCCAACTAGCCCAGCTGTGAGTCTGAGTGCGGAAGCCGCTGAACCACCCGTTTCATATCGGCGCGATGATCTTTTATGCCGTTACGCCTGCAAACTCCTGAGTCTACCAGAGCATCCATCCTTTCATCACGTTTTTAACGCTTCCCTGGATCCTCAATATTCGACGGACTCTCAGGCGTTACTCCCTCCTGGAGTTCGATTCCGCTCCATCCTTCAGCTGTTAGGCGTTACTTTACCGCCACTGTTCCATAGGGGAGAAACATGATTTCCCCCCTGGCTCCGTTCGGAGATCCCCATTGATGTGAGCCTCACGGGTATGCCGAAGTCGACGACACCCCTTTCGAGCATTCGTTTATCCTTTATCGAGCTCAGTATCCGCACCACAATTTTATATACACGGATGGCTCCAAGGATCATGAAGGAGTAGGATGTGCTTTTATACACAACGACCAAAGTTTTAAACTTCGCCTCTTACCGCAGTGCTCGATTTTTACCGCTGAGCTGTTCGCCATCGACCAAGCTCTTTCATATATTGATAAGATCCGCAGATCTCATATATTGATGAGATCCGCAGAGCTGGGTGATCTTTTCTGATTGCCTAAGTGTCCTTCAGAACCTCAAGTCGCTGTACGCCCATCACCCAGTTGTACAACGCGTCCAGGATCGCTTTCACCAGCTCACTAATGCTGGCATTAGTGTATCCTTTGTGTGGGTCCCTGGACATGTCGGCCTGCGAGGTAATGAGGCTGCTGACCTCGCCGCGAAGGCTGCCATTTCCTACGGCAGGTCTTTTAGCTCTCGTGTTCCTTCCGAAGATTTTACCCTTGTTTTACGCGGCCTTAACGCTTCCCGTTGGCGGGATTCGTGGGATGCTGTTCAGGAGAACAAACTTCGGGAGGTGAAGCCTGTCCCAGTGTCTTGGCGTACATCCCCACGCCGCTGTCGTCGCGAGGAAGTCATTTTATCGCGGTTACGTATCGGACACTGCCGTTTTAGTCATAGTTATTTATTGTGTAACCATTCTGCACCGGTCTGCTCCCACTGTGCTGAACCGCTGACGGTGCGGCATATTTTAACCCAGGGTCAGTTTTTAAATTCCCTACGTGTCTCTTTCGGTCTGCCTGCGACAGTGCCCGAAATGCTAGCTTACAGCTTAAGTGCTGTGGAGCGAGTTTTGCGGTTTCTCTACCTCAGTGGCTTGGACCGCCGTATTTAACATGTTTCGTTCCTCCATGTCAGATGTTTTCCACCGCTGAGTGGATAGTCCCACTAGTTTTGTTGCTTTTACCCACACTGGCACTGTTTTAGTGGATTACCGTTAACCGGTTAGACAACAGACTTCCTTTTATTTACCTTTAATTTAGAATTTGTTAGGGCGCTAATAACCATAGCAGTTGTGCGCCCCAAACCCATACAACCAACCAACCTCCCCCAGGTTGTTTTTATTTCTCTATATAATCTCAGTGAGCTTTTGTCACTTGTATTGGCAAAAATGTCTTGTCTGTCAATATCCTCTAAACTTAGCTTAACTTCTTTCCAGGAACCTCTATACCCATACTCTGCATTTATCCAAGAATGACCCATACATATCTGCTTCAGGAAGTCATACATTTTATGTGTCCAAGACCCACCCCAGTTACTTCTCTTTTGAATATGAAAACATTCTTTAATTAGCAATAGTAAAGATGAGCTAGATGCTGTAGCAGTTGTGGCTGATAAAATTATAGAAATAAGCAACCCTGACAGTGCAATTCTTTGTCATTCTTCAAGCTCTTCTGCATTTCAGAGCAATGATTCAAGTGATCGGTTTTCTAGGTTAGAAAAGCAGATTGCTGCGCTCACAAATAAAAAAGGTTTGTAAGAAATGTCTGCACAAGAGTAGGGAAGGGCATGTGACTTTTCATGTAATAAAAGCTAAAACATTATAATTCATTAAATGTGCACTATAATGCACCTTAAATTAACAGTGAGAAATAGAGATTATTAGATACAAAGAACGGGTTATTATTTATCACATTTATAAATTGGTGATGTATTACAAATTCTACAAATAAGGATGCCTTTCTTTATTTTTATCTCTCTCTCTTTCATTTATTGGTATTCCGCACTGTTTAAGCAAACAGGTTGCATCGAAAGAAGAGTAGAGAATAAAAGGATATATGAACTCAAAGCACTGAAGCTATTTAAAGTGTATCTTAAGGACTGAGGAAGAGGACTGAACAGAAACTTCATATACACAGCTTGGTCCAACGGACTAAGACAATGCGAAAGGGAGAAATTGGTTTTGGGACTCGTGTGTTTTTTCACAGGAGTAAAAATGGAAATTTTACTCGTACTATGTAGCATAGTAACCGGAATACGGCACAACTTATCAAACAAATGGTTTGTATTTTTAAATTGCAGTGAAATCTGAATTGATAATGGGGACAACAGCCTACGAAACATATCCCAATAAGTTTTTGGTGTAGAACGCGAATAGAGTAATAAACATGTGAATTTTTGTATACAAATGTCTGTCTAACTTAATTGTGTTTTTTCCATAAAAAATATAAATGGTTTGTATTCTGTAATTACAAAAAGTCCCATACAAGTTGTTAATAATGTGACTTTGTGACACAAGTTGTTAATAATATATTGCGATATTAATGTGGTAAGCCTGGTGGTAAGGACTTTCCTGTGGTAATGAAAGGCTTGCTTAACTGCTGGAGTAGCGAACGTTGTACATAACCTGTCTACTCGCTTCAACTGTTACCTGAACTCTGTAACGTCTAGCACACGCGTACAGATGTAATATTCTATCTTGACAGGAATCCTGCGCGGTAGGGATGAGTTGCAACTGTGGTGGGGGTAGTGCACCTATCGCCACAATGCGACACACGTGTAAGATTACGAGAGGGGAGTGCGGTGGACAAGCTGTCTAAAACAAATGTCGCTCTCCAAGCCAGTATTGAAGCTCTTATAAACTAAGTTATAATTCTTACTATGGTAGTAATCTCCACGGTTTTGTTGGATCTTAAATAGTATATAGGCGTTTGTAACAAAACCCTGTTCTCCTCCAGCAGGCATGACAACCAACTGTCGGCCTTTTAACTTCACTGCAGAGTCCCTGTAACGAATTTCACTCCAGGCATATGGTCTATTAGTGTGTGCTGATTTGCTGTAAGTTTCATCCATATAAACTATATAAACTTCACTTTGATATCTCCGAATATTTCGTAAATACTTAAACCTTTTTGCCAGTATGGTACGATGCTCAATTAAAATTTGTCTGTCACGCTTAGTGATTTTTTTCCATATAAATCCTAGCTTCAAAATAACTCTTGTTAATGTTCAGACCTTGGAAGTCAATAGAATTTTGAAGCTTCATAAGCACTTTCTTCAGAGTTGGTCTTTGTTTTCTGTGCTTTAACAATTATTTATAGTTCACCTAACTACTAAATTAAAACATCCAAATTAGATTTTGTGTATGTTCTTAATCTTTGTTTACTGGGCATAGAGAAGGACGTTGTTGCACTAGCACCAATGGCTTTTCTTTCCTTAATACATTTCCTAAACTGCTTTCAGACAAAACTGTTGCCTCAGAAGCCCTTTCCCAGATTTTTTTAGTAGACCTAGACCATTGTTTCTGTTTTATAAATCTATAGGTATTGGTAATTACTTATCGTGTTTTTAAATGTAGCACTTTATTTCCTAATGTGCTGCTAGGGGGCGTCATTTCTAAATGCTCTTTTGGAACCAGGAGACATGCACATTTTGAAACAAGCTGTAGTATAAACCGAGTAGCTCTGCACGTGTTTACTTGCTCGCAACTGACACGCCCACCATTATTATTATTTATTATACATGGCGCAGCAAATAGGTAATAATAAGAATAAAGTTAAAGAACGCCACTGCATACTTCCCGTCCCTAGCCGTCCTCTCCTACACGTCACCACGCACATCGAAAGTCAATTGTCTTAACCCAATAGCCAGGGACCTACTGCAAAGGGCCAGGCTGCACATTAATTGTTGGGTGCATCTTTCTTAATGAACGATGTTCCATATAAAAGGGCTGTCTAAGGAGCGAAAGTGTCTGGAAATATTTAGCTTGAATCTTTCAAAAGTGACTGGTTTTTGTATTAAATATTATATTTGTGCTGCTTTTCATCTGTCTCCCTCCCTGCCACCCTCCCTGCCTCTCTCTCTCACTCACACACTCACTCACTCACTTGCTCACACACTCACTCACTTACTCACTCACTCACACACCTACTACGCCTATTTGTTATGTTTTATCTAATGTTATTTATTAACTAGTACAATGTTCTTGTTTCAGCTGCTTGTGTTTATTCTGGTAGCAGCGACAATGAGCAGTGTTGCCAAACCAGTATCATCATCATCATCATCATCATCATCATCATCATGGACACCAACACCATGGTCATTATCATCACTATGGACACCATGGTTAAAGATATCAAAAAGCTCTTCCAGAATGTTACAGTTTCTTTCAACAGAAAATACCTCAAAATTTAAACTAAAGAATACTTGTATTTTAAGTTAAAGTAAATAGCCTTGAAATGCAAAACTGTAAACTCCTTAGCAAAAACATTAATCTCTGTAACAAATAACTGAACAAATAAAGCATTAAATCATATTTTTCAGTTAGAATTTTTAGAACTTGTACCGAACAATTTAGGCGCCTACTTGGAACACTTTTCTGGAGGGAGCAGGAATGTGCTATAAAGTTGGTTATTAATAACATATTTAGCGCAATCGCTAAAGTTAAAGGAGTTTAATAATAGTATGGCACACATACTTTCAACTGCCTGAAAATTAAATAACTATTTCATTAATTTAATATTTGAAGAAAATGTTAGGTATGTTGTTCCCCTACGTTTGGACTAGGGTTCGGTTTAGGAATACTCCGGGGGGGATTCGCCACTGCAACTAGTCTTGATCTATTGTACTGCTCCCCAAGTGGGGCATTCCCGGCAGGAAGAATGAGGCGAAAAGAGACAGGGAGGCCGTCCTAAGGAGTCACGACAATGCAGGGGACATGTTCCATACATTTTCTTTTTACTTAGATGGAAACCTGCTCCGGTAAACCAGGACAACGGACACTCTCCCTTACTGTAGCTCGGAAGCGGTCCCAGCAGCCGGTTAGGCTATATTATGTCACAGGTTTACAACATGCATATATGTCTACTGTAACAGAAAATCAGATGTTCATTGTGAAATAAGTGTTCATTGACTTATCATGTCGTATATTCTTCATGGTATACTTTTATGGTTGCATAATTAGCTTTTCAGTACACTGCATTGTAGTATATAGTTTTTAAAAACGGTTATATCTACGCACCAGGCGAAACTAGGCTCCTTTATATTACTTGGGCAGACCCACCTCTCATAGTATATTTACCTGCCGGCAGAGGGAGGCCTCAGAGCTGTTGTCAGCACATCAAGTACTATCGCAAGCCGCTAGGGGGCCCGCATCGGTAGCGTGGATGGTAGTGTGTCACGTTCAAGAGGTCCCGAGTTCAAATCTCGGTCACGGTGAGTTACCTGGATAAGTTTTTTCCAGAGTTTTCCCTTATCCTTCAAGACGAATGTCGGGTAATTCTAAGCTCCACGGACCCTGGACTCATTTGAGCATCATTTCACCCAATTCATTCACCGTCCGATATGACTTAACGTTGGAGGACGTAAATTACACAATAAAAAGCCGCTAGGGGAATCGTATATAAACTCGCTCCATCGGCGATGCTATTTATGACGTCAAATTTTGTGCGGTAAAATAACAGATAAAAATGAACATCGTGTAGTACCTACGTAATTTATCAATGACGGTGAATGAAGTGCGTGAAACGATGCTCAAATGAGCCCAGGGTACATGGAGCTTAGAGGTACCTGACATTCGTCTTAAAGGATAAGGGAAAGCCCCGTAAAAACCGTATCCAGGTAACTCACCCTGCCCGAGATTCGAACTCGGGACCCCTTGAACGTGAGGTAGACACGCTACCATCTACGCTACCGAGGCAGGCGTGTAAGAGTTATGGCCTCGTATATAGTTTTATTTACATGTTGCTTTTAAACAGGTTGCGGACTTCGCAGTGCTGTATTTCATTGTTCAAAACCATGTGACATTTGGAACATGTGTTTATTTGCTTTCTGTACATTCAAAGGCTTTAGAAGTAATGGAATCATTTTGACAAGAAAGTGTAAAATTACAACTCTTGGAAAAACTCTGGAGGCATTCAGTTTAAAAAGCTTTGATCGTGAACCTCGTTTACCGAGAAGAACAGCTCAGGTCTGTGACTCGAGTACTGGAGGCCCCAGGGTTAAATCCCGTTGGTTGACCAATCTGACTGGAATTCAATTATGGTTGCCCTCAGGCACCGAGGTAAATGTAGATTTGGAAATTTAACACATGATTTAAGCTTCACTTAAGGTTTAAAATGATATAAATAGTAACAGCAAATGCTCTACCATCTGTCCACCTTAACACTACCTGCATAGTAATTTAGAAGCAGAGGTGCAGCCGCCTAGCACTAAGGTGTCTGTAGAAACGTGGTGAAGTTGCCATCTGCTCCTCACCTATAGAAGCACATGTATAGCTGCTCAACTCTAAGGTCTTTATGGACACATGACAAAGTTGCCGTCGGAAGTTCTTGTACAGAAGCCGATTTGCAGTTGCCTAGCTTTAAGGACTCTGCCATCTGTACGTCACGTAAGTAGTATACAATTGAGCGTTTCAGCACAGTGTAGATAAGATGCTGAACTCTCCTCTGTGTTAATATATGAGTGATGTAGAATGCTCATTGATTTAGAACTCTCCTATATGAAAATCGAGTTGTAAAAGAAGGGGAGTGTTGGCGTAGTGCCGTTCTCCCCTGTGCAGTGAGATGTTTTTGAGGGTTGGGGTGATGATGATGATGATGATGATTGTGTGTGTGTGTGTGTGTGGTAACGGGGGTTCCGGGGATGTTTGAATTAAATGTGAATTCTTTTCGATGTGTGTGTGCTTGAACTCTCATGTATTCTTTTCGATGTGTGTGTGCTTGAACTCTCATGTATGAATATCGAGTCTAGGGTTCGATATTTGTGATGGGGTGGGGTGGGTAACGGGGGGTAATTCTTCGATGTCTGTGCTTGAACTCTCATGTATGAATATCGAGTCTAGGGTTTGATATCTATTACGTTCAGTGCTTCGATGTCTGTGCTTAAACTCTCATGTATGAATATCGAGTGTAGAGTTTGATATTTATTACGTTTAGTGTATGATATATGATGTAGTATCGTTAATCTTTAGATAAAAGAATATCGAGAGAAAGATTAGGTATGTTTACTGGGAGAGATTTATGAAAATAAATGTAATAAGACATTCTGGAAAGGGGTGTTCCCTATGCAGAATCTCTCCTTGAGCTATTGTATCCAAGAGCGATGTAAAGGTTAAGAAAAGGTTAAATTCCATTCCCACATCGAGGTACGAGAAAATATAAAATCTGTTCCACATTGAAGTATAAGGGTGATGACGTGTTGTCATTCCTCAAGATTTGTGCATATGTGTATATGTGTGGGTCATCTATGAATATCGAGTTCTCGGGAGGATTCATATATATGAACATAGGGTCCTCGGTTCGATACCCATTCATGTACGCGAGGATAAACACTAGTCCTCCTCCAGTACAAGCGACGAGAGGGTGGAAGGGGGGAACGTGATAAAACGGTAATATAGTAAATTCGAATTAACAGGTCTCACCCTGTCCCGCCAGCTCGGGAACGAACGTGTCCTCACTTCACACAAACCCTCCGTACGTTAAGTACAATCGACGATAGGATGGGGAGGGGGAAGACAGGTATGATCACGTTTCATCACCCATCTGCTCACTAGGGAACGAATGCATTCTCACTTCACATCGCAACGTCAAGATGAGTGGAACAACAACTCCTATCATTGAAAGTGGTACCAGATTCTGGGAGAATCTACGCAATTTCGAAGATTTGCAAAAGCATTGGGTTGAGCACCACGATGAAACGTGTGATGGAAAGATGCATCAAGTGATTTGCAAGAATCCTTCCTATCATGAATCGATCACATCTTATGCTCAATGCGGAAGAAATTGTAAAGTGTACCTCGGGTAAGTAGTATTATAATTGTGTGTTAACGTGAAAGTGTTGTTATGTGTTAGATAACTAATGATAAATATGTTTATTTCAGTAAAGCCCAAAGTGAAGATGTGGCATGCCAGTCCGAACAGGATCAAGGTGAAGATGTGTGCGGTCCGTACAGTGATCGTCCGTTTAAGGATATCGGTACATCGAAACCCGAGGAGGAAGTCATAGAAAAGTGAGTATAAAATAATAAGAGTTTTACGTTAACAAGTGTATTAAATATTCACGATGTTGAGACATAGTTCGTGTATGTCCGCAGATCCAGTAAGAAAGGAGACAAGAAAAAGAAGAAGACGAACTGCAAACCGAGAATCGTCAAAGCCAAGAAGACGTTCGATCAAGACAGTTTCATCATAATGATGTTCGAACCCTTCACACCCTTTGCAGAAGAAGTAGAGGAGGAAGTTGCGAGTGATGGTAAATAGTGTGTGCATGAACGATAACGACATCTCCATCAGCATTAACTTTCGTGTGAACATAGGATTATACAATGAACTCCCTTCACTTTACATTAAAGCCACACATGACGATACGTTTGTGTATATTACAAAAGAGGATTGGGAGGTAATAATGTCAAATTTGTGCGTTTTGGATACGTATCTGAAAGATGGTAAGCATCCATGTGCACCGTACAGTGAAAATATAATATATGCATTTAATATAATGTTATGCATGAATAAGATGCAAGAAATAACGTTTGTGAATACATGTTTAAATGTGGGCAGTATAAATCTGAATAGTACTGCATTCAATGGACTTAAAAGACTAATTCCATATATTGAAAGAAATTTATATCAGTTGTATGATATTCATAAATCATTATGTTCATATGATGCAAAAAGCAGGAGTGCAAGGAAGAGGATATTGGAGATGTATGTTAAAGCCAATAAAAAGATAATTTGAATTTGTAATGTTTTATTTATTACACCTATATGATAGATTGTACAACATGAGTTAGTGGTTTATAAGTGAATAATTTATCATGAATAATTAAACAGAATAATGAAGTTTGTGCAGGAAAATTTGACGATGCTTGAACTTCCAATCTGACATTCACTGCCCCCGTCACAGTATCCTCAGGTTGATGAGAGCAATCGATGACGAAGAGCGGTGCATATTTCAGAAAGTCATTCCTTTTCAAAAGAGGGTAATTCTCTTTTCCATAGTAGGATGATTGAAATTTGGAATATTGATCATACAGAGATGCAAATTTCGAATTGGCGAAATCCAAATTCATATCGTGATAGGGGCAAGATTCACTGTTGAGATAAAGTTTCAGATTGGTGATATTACAATTATCAAATAGAGAGGCATCCTTAGCAAATGATTCAATCTATCCACTTGTGCACCGACTATGACGAAACGTGGTTTTTCAAGTTTAGTCGTGGTTGCAATGTTCCATGTGAACGCTTTAGTTTGAGGTACAGCAGGTTGAGTGTGAAGGTCCAAGGTTCGAAATGCGACGTGTAGAGGTTTATCCGATTTGACGAGTTTAAGTTTATCAACTCGTTCAGAATCTGAAAGTCGAAGTACAGGCATCCTCCATTCGAGTCTAGTTAGTTGTATGGTTGTAGGATCGTTTCCAATGATACAATTATTAGAATCCTTAGATCTAATGAGAATAAGTTCAAACTTGCTATTAAGTATGACCTCCTTGTGATCGTCGGCGAAACCCAGCAACATCGAAAGAGGAACGATAGCATTGAAGATACCATTCGATGTATTCACGATGTCTACCACACCTCCAGGATAGATCCATCCAGCATTTAGTAAACGATTCGATTCCAGTTCATTCAGTGCTGCATAGTTACGCATCGTTGATGAAATGCCCGGATTCCTAGTTCTATCAATAGTCGTTCCATTCATATCCAGACGAATCTCATCGAATAGGAATGCCAAAGCACTGTTACTCAATTTCGATGTGGCAACGGTGCCGTCGGGTTTAGTGTGAGTCCCCTCAATGTAGAGATAACTTCTACTAGGAAGCGTGTACAATTCTTCAGCTTGACATGGAATTCTAATTTCATCGTTCACATCGAGAGCTGACGTATTGTACGGTAGGAATACGTGTTCTTCCTCCTTACTGATCTTATCATCAAAGGTCGGAATCCCGGTCACGTCCAACACATCCATCATAGAACCTTGAAGCCTAAGTTAGCGAGAAATTTTCGATTAGACGATGTGATTAGCTTGCGGGTCGATGATCGAGTAGAGGTCAATCTCGAGAGATGTTTTTTAATATAGCATCGTCTCTTAAAACTTATACCCATTACGACGTATGTGCAATCGTACAGTATTGGTTTCGTTCCTGAAATCTAACTTATCACCGTTTTGGTCTACCACTCTAATGTCGAGATGATCAATGAGATTCGTATCGATGATTGGTAAATATATAGGACTTGATGGTTCCTGCGAGATATGATAACCTGGAGGTACCGATGGGAAAAATTCATACAGAGAATGACCACTTTTACCATTGATGAAAGATCCCGTTCCAAGACTACACTCGATACGTATGATGCTGACCTTGAATATGTTAACCAAATCATTAGACTCGGTCAGCACGTTTGCCGGTACACTCTGTTTAGAGGTGAAACCGAGAAGAGAAGCAATAGATCTCTCACGACTAAAGTCGATAATATAGGGAGATTGAATTTCTGATTTCATGGTGTTATTATTAGCACGTAGAATAAAGTCGTCACCGATGTCGAGAGTATCCTTGATCAATCTGGCGATATCATCCAATTCATAAGTACCCGGTGGAATTACTATACGTTCGACTTTTCCATCGCGAACGTAATGGAATAGATTATTACTCTCGTCCACATTCGGAATCGAGTAAAAAGTCTCAAAATTCAATAGAGCTATCTCGTGATGTCCGTTAGGATCCAGATGTAATGGTGGATTTAGAAATGTAGAGAAGCTGGTATCACTACCACTCACGGTGATCGTGTAACTCATCGAGGAGAAACTGAAGGCACAAGTGACCGCAAATCACAGAATCGAATTCTTGAAATCTCGTCGTATTATATAGGAGCTTGACACCCGAAAGGTACGTTTCTATCTCTTCCGGAGGTCTCAGATCGCCGAAACTGGCAAAGTAGTAGGCAACGTCACCATCCTTACGTACAGCAACCCAATGTGTACCAGGGTTATTTGATGTATCCAGATTCACTACTATTCTCTCATAGTATCGAGGACGTGGAGGTAGTTTATCGATCATGTAGACACCTCTAAAATGTGGAATGTGTAGACGTCGTGCATACGAATCGATCTCGTTAGCACTCAGGGCTTTTTCCGGGCTAAATATAGGCCTCGCCCCGAGTTTTTTGATCGAAGATATAATCCTCTACCCTTACGACGTCTCTTACGGCGAAGACCTTTGCCCTGAGCCAAAGATTCCATGCGCTCGTTGTGACGTGTTAATTCCGCAAGTTGTTTTGCATCCGAACGTTTCTTATTGACAGCCGTAGCAATCTGAGCAGCACCTCCAGCTAGACCACCTGCTGCACCTAGAGCTGCTAAAAGTGGTAGCAAAGGTAACAAACCACCTCTCTTGCTGCGACGTTTACGCATGCCAGCACCTGCTGCCAATTTACCCTTCATAAGTGTAGTCACTATTCGAGCTGCAAGTCGTTCGCCCAAAGAAGCGTCGGCAGACTTTACACGTCTCCAAGCTTTCTCCACCAACACCTTATCGGCTAGACGACGAGATTCTGTATCAGTATTCTCTGCGTAAGCCCGATCGTGATCGAGACACGCTGAATCTAACCCGTTCACCGGTAAGTCACCTCTCTGCAAGCGTTTATGTAGTTTCGTTCCGGGACCGCAGAAACGATAACCCGGTAAATGTGTCTCAAATGGTAATGAATTAATCAAGGAATTAAGAATTCCCGAACCTTTGCGTGCACGTGTAGAGCGCATGTCTCACTATGAAATAAAAAAGGCAAAACGTGCGCTTTATAAGTATACGATTCCTATGACGATTGGCTAAATTCAGTAAAGACATAGATTGCCCTTATCACGAACGAAATAAAAGACAAAACTTATGCTTTATAAGTATTAGTCGCGATATGGAGATAGTAAAGCAAAAGTGTACGCTACCCATACAATTGTTAGATTTCGAGGACGACATTCGCAAAGGACGACACGGTACGTTGTTTCCGAGTAACGTTAGAGCGCTCATACTTGGCAGTTCAAATGCTGGAAAAACGAACGTTTTACTCAACCTGCTTATTCACGAGAATGGTCTGAGATTCGAAAACCTCTACATATACTCGAAATCGTTGCAACAACCTAAATATCGATATTTACTCAGGTTACTGAAAACTATACCCGATATAGGTGTATTTACGTTCGATGATGGTGATAAAGTAATTCAAACGTCGGATGCTAGAGAAAATTCGATATTCGTATTTGATGATGTGATAAATGAAAAACAGGGTAAGATAGCTTCATATTACAGTATGGGTAGACATCGTAATGTCGATGCTATATATTTAGCACAATCATATGCTAAAGTACCTAAACATTTAATTAGAGATAATGCAAATATGATTATATTCTTTAGACAGGATAATCTCAATTTAAAACATATATACGAAGATTATGTAAATACCGATATGTCCTATGATGAATTTAAGAATATGTGTAAACATATATGGGAGAGTGATGAACGATCCTTTGTTGTTATAGTACCAGAATATCCACTGAACGAGGGACGCTACCGTCACGGTTTTGATCGCTTTATCAGAATGAATAAATAGAATAATCCATCACTTAAGCAATGAGTATCGACAGGTTCGGATCCCGAAGAATCATACCCTCTAGGGGTGTGTTCAATCGATATATCATAACTAGAGATGGATCGGGAAACTATCGATTCAAGGGAAAGCGGTTGTGCAATATTCACGACCCTGAAGAAGGTGACGATGCATCGACTAAACGTTATGTGGATACGCATACGGCTGACGTCGAGAATCGAATGCAGATCTTCAGCGAGCAGACCTCGTATCAGCGTATGGGCGAGTTTGAAGCTATGCTTAGGGATCACATACAAAAATCGCTCGACATCCAATACAACAATTTAATGGAGTACTTAAGTAAATATGCATTTAAACGTGATTCCGAAAATAATGTCATTATAGATGGTATAAGAATGAAAACGCTGTTGGACCCCCTTCACGAACACGACGTTCCTAATAAAAAATATGTAGATGATAGGATTCCAATTCACGACTCTAATGAAACTCTATCATTTCGAATGAAGAGATTGAAGGATTTAGCCGACCCGATAGATGATAGTGATGCAGTCACCATGAGTTATGTTAATCATTTCTTTATACAGAAACATAATGAATTGCAAACGGGTTTAACTGAGACTATAACAAACATTGTCGATACTATTACACGGAAACAGAATGAATTACAAAGTCAGTTAACTAGAACAATCACCTCCGCTAGCGAGACTATTACTACAGCTGTAGAAAAAGAAGTGAAAGAACTAACCGCACGACAAACGGAACTTGATAATAAACTAATCACTATAAATAATGATATTCATACTATGAAAACACGAATGAGAAATGTTGTAAACACTATGTTACAACAATTGAAAGCACAACTCATAATTTCATTACAAACACGTCCGTTTCGAGGTCCCTCTTTAAGGTATACGTTAACATCGGGACTCGAATACTATAAAGTTCCTGGAAATGGAAGTGTACTCTCGTGTTCCATCGTATCATCGGTACATCCGCATGCTGTAAATGATACATTGTTTGCAATAAACGGAAGATTAGTTGAAAGATATCCTGTAAGAGTTGAAACTGGCGATATTCTATCGTTTACAGCACCAGTCGGACGTGCTAAAGATGGTCATATATTAAGTATAGAACTGATAGTTTCATATAAATTAGCAGTAGCTGATTAATTATACATTCATTTCGATATGGATGTTGAAGCTATAAGACTTAAGGAATCCATTGCCCGTCACAGTAGGGCAATAAGAGAAAAGTTACGTTCTCTCAAAGGAATGAAATTCGAAACGCAACGAGTCATGTCTGAAGTTCTTCAACCTGTAACCGAACCATTGAAAGTAATAGCGAAAGCACACCAAGACAACAACGACGACGACGAAACTACAGATGATGCTAACGAATCTGATCTCGTGTCAAAGTATCTACACAAGGTTCGAACTGACAGTTCGAGTGACATGGACAATACTTACGGCATACGTTACGAGGACAATGAGTATAAATTGGGTAACAAGACAGTTGTGTTTAAATCTGATGGTGTTCAGATAGGAACAGAAACGTATGAACCCACAGCAGGCTTATATGAATTATTATTTAAACGTTTACCTCGCAAGACATCGTACACAGATGATGATTTAGACGTGTATTCACAAATCTTACAGAATACTCAAGTTTACAGACACGGTTATTCAAGAGATGGACGTTTAAGAGCAAATCGAGGGTTCAAGTATCGTCATATCATTCGTGACCTTGTTAGTAATCGAACTGGATTTGGTTTACGTTGGAAAGAACATGTACCGCAGAGAAACTTAGATTACATCTACTGGAACGATCCGAATGAAATATTAAACAGATTAAGATTATTAGTTGCGTCGAGGGATGCAGGTAATTTGAATCACTCACCCGAGATAGAAGAAATTATTACAGAACTTAAAACATCAAAAATTATAGCATGATAAAACGTCGCATTGCAACCGAGTTACATGCACCAGCTAGAAGACGATTTTTACGTCTTAAGATCATAAGCAAAGGAATGAACGATTTAGTACAAATAGATCTTATGGACATGTCTAATTATGCAAGAGACAATAGGAATTATAAGTATATTCTTCTTGCATGCAATTTTTATTCCAAGATGGCTTATGTACGACCATTACGTGATAAAAGTGGTATTAACGTTTCGACTGCTATGGAGGAGATATTGAATGAAATGGAATCGTTTCCGAAGAATGTTCAATCTGATAAAGCAAGGGAGTTTTACAATAAACATTTCCGCGAACTAATGAATCGTAATAATATTAATCATTACAGTACATTCACTCACGTTAAGGCTGCTGCAGTGGAACGTTTAATAAGAACGATCAAACTGATTTTGCATAAGGAATTTATTGTTCAAGGCTCATATCAATGGATAAACATACTACCTAGAATTATTCATACATACAATAATACTTACCATCGAACGATTCGTATGAAGCCTGTAGAAGTTCGTGATAATTCTCTCCTACTCAGCGTCTACAAATATGATAGAAGTCTGCGTGAGAAGCGAAGATCTAGGCTTCATCGTGTTGGTGACTACGTGAGGATTTCTAAGCATAAAGGTGTTATGGAGAAAGGTTATCTACCAAATTGGAGTGTTGAGGTCTTTAGGATACGTACAGTGCAAAGGACACATCCATTGACCTATCTCATCGAGGATCTGGAGGGTAAACTGATTGAAGGAGCATTCTACGGTTATGAATTACAGAAAACTCAATATCCAGACACGTATTTAGTTGAAAGGATCATCAGACGTCGTGGTGATAGGATTCTGGTGAAATGGTTAGGATTTCCTACCCGTGAATGGATTAATGAGGTGGACATTGTATAAATAAAAAAACACAGAACTCAATAAAGAAATATAATTTTAATGATATATTGTGTTTTATTTTTTTGTTCACATTGATTCCTGACATCTTCTGTAACTGCTAATTCACATCTGCTTAACTTAAACATGATAATAACACTTTTATACTTTTTTAAAAAAAAATCATACATGATTATAGTTGAATTAACATTTAATTGTAGAGATTTGAACATAACGTACATGCTAGTTCACATTGAGTATATATAAATTCACCTACCCTTAACGTAAACATGATAATTACAATTTGAAGTAATTAGTAATATACGATAAACAAACATCATACATGATTATAGCTGAAATAAGAGCCTTTGTACATGCATAGTTCACATTGATTATATATAAATCCCCCCTCACCCCTTAACGGAGATATGATAATAACATTTTGATATAATTAGTAAATATATTTTAAAATGATGTAAATATGTTATTATCATGTAATTAGTAACACACTTTACAATTATACTTGAAACTCAATTATTTCGTTTTTTGAAATACAGTAATATGTTATTATCATGTGCCTAGTAATACCTTTTAACTCAGTTGTAACACACTTTACAATTATACTTGAAACTCAATTATTTTTTTTTTGAAATACAGTAATATGTTATTATCGTGGCCTAGTAATACCTTTTAACACAGTTGAATCTATGCTTTATTGAGAAAAGAAAAAGAAAATTACACTTGACAATTTTCTATAGCATAATGTCCCCATGCTAATGTTGAAAATGAATTATTGGGAATGTATCGTTTTGTATCGATACCACTTAAAGCTATCTTATTAGATTCAATGGTATGAACATCATGTTTATAACTTCTGAAACATGTCTGCATGCTTCGATGTATCGTGTCAGGATGTGTAATACATGAGCGATATTGTTCAAAGGTTATGAATCTCATCGAATCTTTTGTTACACCTTTTGATTTTTTAATCACTTCAGTATCATATCGATAACAGTATAATTTCGATTTCAGCCCTACATATTCAGTCATCACTCTACCGGCTAACTCATCCTTGAATAATCCTGAAATTTTCTTATTTGCTAACGGAATACCATACACTTTATCCATTGGATAATTGGATGTATCGAATAAATGTATATTGGTTTTAATAAATTCATATATATCGCAGCTAGATTCAAAGAGAAAAGCATCCGTGTCCGTATAGATTAAAGTTACATCTTTCAATTTTTTCTTCAGAATTTCATAATAAAAATCATACATTTTATGTTTGGATAGATCCAGGATTGCTTGTCCTATGTATATTGGCTTATTCATCAATATTTCATCTCTGACCAATTCTATACCTATTAAATTTTCATCAAAAATCACGTACCTTATACATGTCTGTCGAGCTAACAATTTACGCGCTCGTTTCCAGCTGGTAGCTAAATGAAATGAATTATAACGTTTTACATTCTCTATAAATTTTCCATAAACACAATTATTCATTAACTTCCATAGATTTTGACCAAATTTCGTCTTATCTTCAATACGTTTACGAACGTTGAGTTCAATGTAAGGATTTATCCAGTTAGATTGTTTGTAACCTATTACTCTATGTATACGCGATGGAATCAAACCAAGTTTAACACATTGTTGAAAATTGAGATAATGTAATACGTATTTATTTTTATCATTCAATGTTGTTAGCAATTTTGTATACTTATCACCTGGCGCGATTTCATTCAAAGGGCATAATGGCAAATCATTTTGTATATCATGAAGTTCCTGTGGATATTTAAAGTCTACTTCCAACACATATCCCACGTCAGAATCACTTGTAATAGACATAAAATCTATTGATTTAATTTCAGCATCAGTTAGCCACCTTATATCAGTGTATGGTAAGCTATTATTTTCCATTGTATAACTATATAGAGAATTGCAGTCAACGTACATTAAATAATTAGTTGGTTGAGTGTTATCATAGCTAGTCATGTATCTGTTATTCGCCTTTGCATACCGTTTGGACACAGTGCAAATTCCACCTCGTATTCCTTTTTCGAAGAAATCTAGCATAGTCTTATCTGTTAATAATGAAATCTGTACACCAGTCGTTCTTAATATTGCATCATAGGCTAACCCGGGAAGTGTGTAATACTGACACGGGTCGAGTCCGTACAAACCGATACTTAATTCACGGAAGCGTTCAAACACGTCCGTTAGTATTAATGTATCGCACTTAAGATATATATTTAAATATTCACCCAGATTTTTAACATTGAATTCATTCCATACCGTTCTAGCATGACTATAATCCTCATCGCTTACATGATCAAACTGATGTTTGGATGGTAGACTATTCTCGTATAATTTTTCTATAGAATCCACATACGTGTACGGGAAGACACCTTTACGTTTCATCAGTTGTCTATGCAAAGGATTCGTGTACATATTATTGGTATAATGAAAATCATCTGCTTCTAACATATCCGAAAGGTTACTAAGTTTTGAATCCAAAAAACGATAGCTATCCAGAAATCTTAGATATATACTCATTCCATTCGAATTTGTATATCTTTTGCTAAAGGATAAGTAATTTTCAGAAGTTTGTGCAATACAGTTGATAGGTTCCGTATCGTAATCTAGTTTCTTTACTATGAAATGAGCATCGTATTTTGACAAGCAATGAAAGAATATTGGTATGAATCCTGGCATTTTCCTATTTAAATTGCAGTGCTTATGAGCTGGGCCAACGTAACTTCCAGTCAAATGACAATGATCACGAACCTTTATACACGAGTTAAGAAATTCACGTTTGCATATGTGACATCGTGTTGCATTTTGATATTATAGCTCATCCACATCTCTCATACTTATTTCAATTTTATTAGCATATATATTAATGACCTGATTTGCAATTAACGTTAATTCTTTAAGAAAATTTTCCATTGCATATGGACCTTCAAATGATTTGAAACGTGTTAAATTTTTATCATAACTACAGACCAAATGTAATGCAATTGCATACGCTTCATGTTTATGAATGGCACGTGTCCAGCTTTTACTCGACACATCTTGACACGAATCTACCTTACGTAAGATACATTCTATGTCTGCATAAACCACGAATGGAACTTTTAGACATTTTGAATATGCGTTAAATTCAACGAGATCAGTTTTACCAGCCTCGGGCATTCTGATAATTTGATTCATCATACACCTCTTTTTATGGCTATTTAAACGTGATTCTGATGTGAAATACAAGTTACAATTGTTACATAACCATTTTCGCCCATTATGTTTAGTTAGCTGCTTTCCTAGCAAACGTGACAAGTCTGTTATCAAACAATAATGTCTTTTATACATTAAAAGATTAACATGATGTGATTTTATCTCTCTTGGTTGATATAAGAGAATAATCGATTTATTTTCAACATCGTATATCGTTATTGAAATATTTGAATTTTGATTCTCGAATTTTTCTACATCTTTCAATGATACGGGGAATGTTATATTCGCAAAGTTAAATTCGTTACGAAAATCATATCTTTTATAGGAGGTGGGTCGATTCTTGTTACGTTCTACTGGTTATTTGGATGCTAACAGACAGTATGCAAAGCAATATTTATCAGTATTACGAATGTTAATAACAGCTCTCTTCGATTTTATAAAGTCGGGTAATTCAGAATACATCCCTGCATTCAATGAATCGTATTGTGTCACATATATTGTTAATTTCTCAATACTATATAAAGCTTTTGAACTGGTACGCGATTCAAAATTATCCATATGATCTAGTATAGGTTGTACAATCTTCTCTTCATACCATATAGATGTATCTGTAGATTGCAATATCACCTCAAGTTTACTGTTAAAGTTAAATGTATGAATATTATCGCTCTCTTGTGATATTATGACATATTGACAGGATAAACAGGATCCTATCTTAAGACCTGATTTATACATGTTTAAGCCCTTATCAATTTCATTCAAAATTAAAGGTTTGCATTCTGCTAAGAATATGACGGGGTCAAGTATATTAACACAGTTGTGAATTTCGTAGGTGGAGAATCGTTTTTTGAAAGCAGACTCACTGTGAATACATCGTAATCGTTCAGCCTGGGTCACGTTCGAACAGGTTTCATCTTGCTGAATCGAGGGTTGTACAGTGGCAGTATCGGAGCATCTTGTCGTCGTTTCTGAAAAAACAATTACAACATTCGATTAACTTTACATACGGGAACATTGATTTACATGTATGTAAGGTGGTAACAGAAATAACATACATGTTAATAACTTTTACATGTCTGAATCTCAATTTTACGTAAACTCTATACTTTACGTAGAACGTAACATGCATGTAACTTTTACATGTGAAAATAGTTACATAATGATTATGTATTTTACAATTATTGCTATCATCACGTAACTACAATATTCAGATAGTATGTAACTGTTTTACGTAATGCTCTCTCCCTTACATAAATGATAAAAACACACAACGTAAACCATATACATGTAAAATACCGTAACTGAACTACGTTATTCACATGTACGTTTTACACATATAAATTAACGTTCTTTTTTCACCTACAACGTTACTTTACGTGTAACAAACAAACGTAACTAACATGCATGTGAAATAACGTAACTGAACTACGATATTCACATGTACGTAATTATTACACATGAAAATTAACCCTACAACGTTCACTCTCAATTACTAATACTACATGACGTGCGATAATTAACACTTTAAGTTCTAATACAACATGTACGATTTCACATTTACATGCAAGTAACTACATTCAATTACTAGTACTACATGACGTGCGATAATTAACACTTTAAGTTCTAATACAACATGTACGATTTCACATTTACATGCAAGTAACTACATTATCACTTTTTTATGAAATTTTATTCAATAATTATACTCACCTTTTGACGACATTACGGGCTGCTTAAAAAAGACAATTTATGTCGTTTGAAACCACTTTCTAGTGTTTGCTCGCCATGGAATTGGAGTATGCAGTCACCACGATTTAGTAGATCTTTCTGCGCTGCGGTCATGTGTTTGAATCTCTCCGGGAGGAAGACTTGGAAATCTGATGTTTCGACGACGACCCGTTCACCATATCTGGTCTTCACGGTTTTGACGGATCGAATGATGTGTTGAACGGACTGATCTAATTCACGTAGTTTCTTTGTGGGAAGATGTGTTCCACCTTCAGCTAGTTGATTTAGCTGTAGCATCTCATGATCTGAAACATACATATAAGCACACACGAATCAGTATTACTTCAACATTCTTCGTACACAGAGATAAAAAATGAATTACAGTATACAACTTTTCTATCTTACCTGTAGGATCCATATTTCCAGAGAATCGACTGCCTCCTCACACATCCGTACTGCGGTATTTATTAACAGTTGCTCCGCCCCCCCTCCGTCCGGGAGAGGTGTTACTGTCTACATATTACGCTATATGTTTAAAGTAGTTGTGACTACGTTATAAGTTCGAAGGTATTACTAGTAACTTTATTATCATAGTTTAAACTTTATATAGGTTCATCATTTTTTACACCCCCTCCAACCGTATCTCTCCTTCCCAAACACCATGTTGCGTGCGCACACTAACTGTGATTCGTTCCCTACATCTTGGAGGGGAGGGGTGATATAGTTAGACATTTCTTTACACACATACATACTTGTACAAAATATATTTTTCTGAACATTTGATTTTTTTTTACATTTGGTATACTAACACATTCATAGTATTGTTTCATCATTCATACAAATATATAGATTCATTCGTTTAATTTTAAAATATATTCTTTTTTTCCTAACGTTATTTGACAAAATTAGACTTCGCTACAGCAATAAGAATGTTTTGAACACCCCTGTCACCAGTCTGGAGAGATTAACTCTTTTTTTTTCTCTGACCTACATACCAAGGGGGATGTAGTTCAGTGGAGTATTCGTAATACTGAGGGGAGATTTTCTAGACAATTTTTTTATATGGAGGGTGATACCTTGCCATGGATAGTTAGGATATCTACACTATAGATCCCTACTTGCGTATATATATTATCGTATTGATTGATCAGTTTTGTATTACTCATATATATTTAAAGATGAGATACTTTTCTCTCGTTATCTTAATCATTTTTAAATAGATGGTAAGTTTTTTTATTTTATTTTCGATGTTATGTTCCACTTTTATCATGCTTAGAGGGAATATTCTTTTTAGGTTATCGTGCTTAGATGGTGCGTTCCTTTATCATGAAAACCCTTTCAAACAGATTTACATTTGCATTCTTATACTTTTCTCTCAATATTTTTTTTATCATTCTTAAAGAGATGGGTAATGCTTTTATTTTATATACACTTGCTATGTTCCACTTTTATCATGCTTAGAGGGGACATTTCTTTGTCGTGAGACCCTCTCACATAGATTTACATATCCATTCTTATACTTCATTGTTGAACAGATTTTATATTTTCTCGTACCTCGATGTGGGAATGGAATTTAACCTTTTCTTAACCTTTACATCGCTCTTGGATACGTAGCTCAAGGAGAGATTCTGCATAGGGAACACCCCTTACCAGAATGTCTTATTACATTTATTTTCATAAATCTCTCCCAGTATACATACCTAATCTTTCTCTCGATATTCTTTTATCTAAAGAATAACGATACTGCATCATATATCATACACTAAACGTAATAGATATCAAACCCTACACTCGATATTCATACATGAGAGTTCAAGCACACACACACACATCGAAAAGAATTCACATTTAATTCAAACATCCCCGGAACCCCCGTTACCCACCCCGCCCCATCACAATATCGAACCCTAGACTTCGATATTCATACATGAGAGTTCAAGCACACACACATCGAAAAGAATTCACATTTAATTCAAACATCCCCGGAACCCCCGTTACCCATCCCACCCATCACACATTACACATCACACACACACACACACACAATCATCATCATCATCATCCCAACCCTCAAAAACATCTCACTGCACAGGGGAGAACGGCACTACGCCAACACTCCCCTTCTTTTACAACTCGATTTTCATATAGGAGAGTTCTAAATCAATGAGCATTCTACATCACTCATATATTAACACAGAGGAGAGTTCAACATCTTGTCTACACTGTGCTGAAACGCTCAATTGTATACTACTCACATATAGAAGCAGATGTGGAGTAGCCCAGAGCTAAGACCTCTGTAGGCATGGTACATGGATGAAACCTAGAAGGTTAACTAGCTGTATGCCACATATAGTCATCAGATTATTTCCTAAGAGAACTGTCGCCATAACACCTTGTTAGAGCGAGGTAAAATAAAGAAAAAAACATTAGTAATTTGGATACATTTTTTTTTTTACTTTTTCATCCTGAAAATTGTATGTTCTTTGATAAATGCACTATAATTTATAATGTTGTAACGTTCACACACAGGTATTATCGTCCTACTCAAAACGTTACCCTGGCTTTTCCTGTGCTAATACAGACATCTCAGATAACGCACTGGATATTCTCGGAAAAGTGAAGCGTACTGCTGCTCTTCTCGGACCTGTGCTAAGCATCAATGAACGCAACACTTCTGCCAGTGGAATGCGCAGGAATCACAAACGACAGATGTAATGTCCACGTGGAGTAATCAGTGCGTTATCTGAAAGGTTTCTATTAGCAAAAATAAAGCCACGGCAACCTTGTGAGTAACAGGAAAATAGTACACAGAGATCGCAAGCCTTCAAGCTACATAATTTAACAAAGCTAAAGTGTGTGAGGTATTGCTTATCTCATGTGAACGGCCTTAAATTATTTTCTTTTCGCTTTTGCAGTGAACTGTATTTCACTGTCTTATTCAGTTTATTTTCACTTGATAGTTCGTTTCCGGATTATCCCTTTACCTCCGGGCCCAAGTAACTCTCATGTGCGATCAAGTATTTACCTATTGAACTGCAACTCAGTGCTGAGGGGAGGAATGAGCTGTTTATTTAATGTATCTTGTCAATGGTGGTTAATATATGGGAGGCGAGAAAGAGAGAAACAACGGAACGCTCTGAGGTGACTGATTGGTGGAGGAAAATTCATGATCCCGGCGGGAACCACCGACCAGTGGCCTTAGAACGTTCCTCAAAAGTATCCCTGTTTCCCTCTTTTTCTCCTCCCAAATGTTCACAAAAGGATCGTTTTACTTTTATACAGATTATATCATGCCCTTTGTGCTGTAATGATTAAAGTAATCGTGTGTTTGAGTGAGCACTTCAGACTACAAATTATCATTACTTTTGAACTTCTGATTACTCCTTAGTGGTTAATTGTATTCTCTTTCGTCAACTGTTTTGTCTCCTTCAGCGGATTTCGGTCCGCGCCGTGGCTCAGTGGTTAGACCGCTTGGCTCTCACCAAGGCGGCCCGGGTTCGATCCCAGGGGACCGCAAAGTGAGATTTGTGGTGGACAACACGGCGCTGGGGCGGGTTTTCTCATGGACCTCCGGTTTCCCCCGCCATCTCATTCCACCGGTGCTCCATCTTCATCTCACGTATCATCAGTGTCATCGCCTGCGGTGCCGTATGTAGTAGAAGCGGGCGTTAAACACTACAGATTTCAGCGGATTTCCCTCTTATTTGAAGAACTTATATCCCCCCCCCTTGGGTCCCTAACCGTTCGAGGGGCAAGTAAACTGTGGTCATACATAGGACGGGTGATCAGACCAATACGGGGTGAAGAAGAAATGTGATGAAAATTTGGATCAATAAAACCACGATAAAACCTTCAGTTAGCCCCGGGGATTTGAACCCGTAGCCTCTCTAATTCGGGTCGCCACTTCGCCCGATTTGCTATTCTGACGATGAATTGAATTATTTAACTTTACATTTTATATTTTCACCGAAAATACATGTTTTGAGACTCCCTGAATAAAAAGAAACGCTTTTAGAAAAAGATACATGTATGTGCGTGTGTGTATGTGTGCACAGTATTACTAAAAAAACCAAACATTGGTCAAATACCAAACTCGGTATTTACTTCGCTATCTTCTAAGGATGCGAATTGAAGATATTCAATATCTTCCCCTTCATACCCTTTAAATGGAACATTTGTCGGAAACTTTGATTTTCTCATGAGTGTCTCTGACGAATCTTACCAATGGTTTAAAATATCATATATTTAAACCATTTTCATGACAAATGAACTGTATTCTTGAATTTTGTGTGACTTCTTCAGAAGTCCTCTTCTTTATCGATGAATTTTTCTTCAATAGTAGGACGTAAGAGATAGAAAAAATCTTACTATAAAAATTTACGTTTCACTTAATCCAATTTATGTTATATACTTTCCTTTTTCGTGGAGTGAACCATTTCGGAGGCATTTCTTGTTATTTGCTTGAATTTTCTAACACTTAAACTTTTCTCAAATGTGAAGTCCTGTTGTATATTTTAATCTCTTCTCCATATAGAGAACATGGAATTTCAAAGTCATCACACAGTGACCAGTTCTTAGAAGATATGACTATTACTTAAAGCCTGTTTATATTCCTATGTCCTTTTTTTAACGACGCTGTGAGTTTCCAAGAGCATCATACCAGCGCCGCCAGCATACCATAATTCTCTCCCGCAGAAGGTTTTTGTTATATGCCAGTAAATCTGCAAAAAATGCATCTGTCACTTATAAGTATACTTAAAACCTTTGGCTTGAACGGAATTTGAACCAGTGACTTTGGGATCAGAAGCCAGCATCTAACAAGCTGAACAACTTTGACCGACATTTTCGTATTCCCCTCGTATTTATTAGTAATATAATATATTTTATCTCGATTAACATGTAGTAATTAGAGGAGTAAGTGTTTCTACAAAGGTAAAGGTCATATGATTGTAAAGGATCAATCTTTTACCTTCTATGCCATCTAGAGGAAGTATTGGATTCCATCCAAAACTTTGTCGTCGAGATTTCACAGGAAATAATGTGTTTTGTGATCCTCAGGATCAAAGAGAATATATTACGAAATGTTATTTTTTGCTGTGTAAAGATGTGTAAACATAACTAAAAACCAAATCAGATGTATACAAAAAAAAAGTTCTTTCAAAGGTATAGCAAGAAGGTTTTTAGAAAATGTTATCAATCCAAAGTACCATTTAACTTTGCATTAAGAAAGTCGCTCTCATTCTCTCTGTCTCTCTCTGTCTCCTTTGGCACATATATGAGGTATCTGCATTCTAAACTGCATATATTGAATTTTTTGTGAATCCCGAAAAGTCTACTTTGCCCTCATTGAATTTTATATAACTAGGAATTGATACAGAAGAATGTATAACCTTTCAAACTATATATTTTTTCTAAAGTAAATTTTTGTAGCATTATTTGTTCCCAAACAGTTTTCTGGCGTTGATTTGAATTGTTTCAATATTTTAAGCAACACTTTTTTTTTGTAATTTACGTCCTCCAACGTTAAGTCATATCGGACGATAAATGAACGTGTGAAATGATGCTCAAATAAGCCCAGCGTCCATAGACCTTAGAGTTACCCAACATTCGCCTTTCAGGATAAGGGAAAACTCAGGAAAGAAAACTTATCCAGGTAACTCACCCTGACCGAGATTCGAACTCGTGACCTCTTGAACGTGAGGCAGACACACTCCCATCTACGCTACCGAGGCGGGCTAAAACAATTTTAATTTAGTGCGCCCTTCTTTTGTTTCTCGTCGGAAAGTGTTAATATTGTACAATAACATTTCAGACTGTCATCTAGATGAGGTAATAACAACGTATTGGAAATTGGTGAATCTTTGTGGTCATTAAATGCGGCTACATAGCTTTATATATCATTTATAGAACAGCTATTAAAATAATGAAAAAATGTTGCAAATGAGATCTTTTCACTTAAATGACACGGTCTAATTCGTATTTGGAAACAGTTCTTTGAACCGAGGAAGAAGCAATAGAAATCAATTGATGACAGATGACCGCAAATGACCTAAGACAAATTGTGTTGTCGGAGTCACATATCATTCACAAACAACATGTTTGTGACATTTTAATGTGGCCCTCTAACACGCGCTGATATCCGACGACGTCGGGTTACATTGACGTGTTTTCTGTCATTCTTGATCAAAGTTTGGTTAGTAAATTAATGAAACATTAGCAGATATACTTCTCATCCGTAGTTCTTTCCATTTAAACTTCTGCTTTAAATAGAGAGAATAAGTTCAGAGGTCACATATAACTGATTAGAATTTCTTGATTGCTTAACCTGACGTTGCGCAGGTGGCTTGTAAACCTCAAACTGAGATTAAATTAATTTCTTTTTTCTGCTATTTGCATATGGAGAATCACATTTTGTCGTTTCTAGCAACTAAATACAGTAGGGTCCCCTTAATTGGAAGTAATGCCAGGCGGGAGGGGGGTGAATCTTTTTGGGGTTAGAAATCTGTTTGGGTTTAATAAATCTCTGTGGGGCTAGGATAAGCTATTTTATGCTTTTAGTCCGTTTTAAGAAGTGCTATACTATATTTTTATTTAAATAATTAAAACGAAAGACACTTACCTTTCTGTATATTTTTCATTCATCTGAGCTATTTTTAAGGTTTCAAAGGGCTACATATGCTGTTTTCAGACCATAAAAGATATACATTTCATTTATTGTCAAAACATATTTAACATAGAATAGTTTAATCAAAATCGTTACAAAATGAACATTTTTGCAATTTTTTCCACTTAAAAATAGTTTGGGGCAGAGAGATGTTCCTGAAAGCGAGTAACATCGCATTATCATACAGTTCTGAGCTAAGTCTCCAGCTCATAGGGATTTTAGTTTTTAATTAAACTTGAAATTATTGAAAATGTTTTTACGTAAAGAGTAGTTCAAGGTAGAGGATTTTCGTGGAAGTAAGTTAATATTGCGTTGTGATCCAGTTCTGAATTTAGTCTCCAACTCGTTTAGAAATTTATTTAATTAAAATAGAATATTTCGAAAATGTTTGTATGTCAGGATTGTTTGAGGCGGGGGATTCTCTTGAAAGTGAGTTCATCTGACATTATTAACTCAGTTATGAGCCAAGCCTCTAGCTCATCGAAATTTTTGTTTAATTAAAATATATATTTTTTGAGAAGTTTTGTTTGTAAAGGGCTGTTTGCAGTGGGGGATTTTGTGTAAAGTGAGTTAATATTGCGTTATTATCCAGTTCTGAGCTATGTTTAAATTTTAAAATCTTAAGCTCATCGAGATTTTTGTTTAATTAAAATCTCATTTTCGAAAATATTTGTATGTAAAGATTAGTTGAGGGTGGTCTATTTTCTGGAAAGTGAGTTAATATTGAATTGCATCCACCTGAGCTAATTTTAAAGTTTCAAGTTGCTAGCTCATGAAAAGCTCAGTTTAATTAAAATGAAAGTTTTCTAATATGTTTCTAAATAAACTGTTGTTTGAGGTTCTTTATTTAAAGGTCAGTTAATACTGCATTGTAATTCAGATCTGAGATATGTTTGAAATTTCGAAGTCTCAGTTCGAGCGGAAGGTTGGCCATAGTAGCTCAAATGGTTAGAGGGGCTGGACGGAAACCAGAAGATCCGTAGTTCAAATCCCGGCTATGGCATTGAATTTTTCATTCTGGCTCTAACCTTTCATAGTACGTCCTACACACGGCTAGTGTGAAAGAACAACTAATTTCCATTAATTGTACCCAATAGCGGTCCGAACTATAAAGCCCGGGCCTTAAAGTACTTACAGCATAGTAAGTCGCCATTAAGGTAGTTGTCTCATGTCTTTATGAGAACTCCTAGTGGTTTACCGGGAGAAACACGAGTCAGATGGAGAATTTAATGTCATGTTGGCACGTTGGCCATAGAGCTCATATGGTTAGAGCGGCTGGACGAAAACCAGAAGATCCGTGGTTCAAATCCCGGCTATATTTTTGTTTCTAGAAGTGATTCTTTTAGCACGAAGAGCCACAAGGAAGCTCTTGTACTCGTATTACTTTGTGTTTTGTTGCAATTGATCTGAAGCTTTCAAAATATCACTTGCATTTTCTTGTGATTCGCATGTTCCATTTAGAATTTTTTGTATATTTCACGTGTATTTCTAATAAATATTTATAATCTTGGATAAATAAATAATAACAATAATATTTACTTAAAAATAGAGAACTCTGTGTAGTACTATGTTGAGTTGTGCATATTATGTCTATGTATTGTTAGGTTTTGATTTAAAGTGCTTATTTTTATATGACTTTAAGAAGGCATGTTTGTAATGACGTAAAGTATATATATATATATATATATATATATATATATATATATATATATATATATATGTGTGTGTGTGTGTGTGTGTGTGTGTGTGTGTGTATTGTGTGGCGACCTGTTCTTACTTTGTGAATAATTATGGAACACGTGGTCAGGTCGAACACTCGGGAGGAAACACTCAGAGCAGAACTACATGCTTTAGCGAGAGAATGGGATCTTTTCTATAATGGTTCATTGGTAAAAAGTTAGGGTAAAGCTAATTACAAGTGGAATTCACTTAATAAGAATATTTACTACAACAAACAGATTTAAAAAGGCGGCCATAACGGCCGCTTACCAGTCCAGAATTGGAGCTTGCTACAAAATCATCCTAACCTATCAGAGACACCGTCTATCGCTTAAAGATTATTCATCTAGTCATAAAGCAGGGGAGAGAGTGACGTCACACCTACTACTTGAATCACCAGAGAGTAATTAATAGTCATTTGTGACAATATATATATACCAAAACTATGAAGGAATCCAAAGTATCTGATGATATTTAAGCCAGAAATCCTATTTTATTTTAATATCTGTACTCTATTTCAATGTAAGAACCACTCGAAGGTGAGGCGGTCTGGCCCGTTGTGAACCACGTCGAGCTCTCCCTTGTGCTCAACGCCTCACAATTAAGGATTGGTGGCGTGAGGGGGTTAAGGAAAGGGAGATTGTAACCGGTTCGATGTGACATGTAGCTCCCGCATTAAAACTCTCATCTGTACTTCAGGAGTGGGTGCCTCCTGACTGGTATTGGTTTGAATGATGACACCTCGGATATGGTAGACAGCACTTTAGGCTCCTTTGCTCGCCACCGTAAAGTCGTCGTCGGTGTGGTTGTTGTGTTTAGCGTCACTGTCAATATTGTGATGTGAAGAGCAGGGGCAGTAGCACTGCGTAGTCGAATTGGATATATTTATCGTCTTCCCAATACATTACTCTTTGTGCTAACTCTCACTGGAGCGACTGTTACATATTGCACTTTGTCTCGCTACATGGCGCGGAAGTATACTTCTTAGGCGGCGCCAAATACGCATTCGTCTCACGTAGAACTCAGGACCGAAGTGTTTTTACTAGCAAAACCAACTTTCCGCAATCACTTTGAATTACCCCCACTCTAGGTATTTCTCGGAGTTTGTAAAATCACATGAACAAATATCAATTTTCTATTGGCTCTTAACTATCCCCACTTGTGATCAAATTCCAGTTTCGGATCTAACATCAGAGACGCTTTCTCTAACTGTCCGTTGCAAAATGTTTGCTAAGGTATGTGCTCTGCGCGTCGGTCAAAATCTTTTAGCCTGTTGTCAGAAGCACGCTTGGGATTTTAACAATGGGTAGGTTTCCGACTGGAAGGCGCCAAATTTTCCTTGATAACAAAACAGACAATATAGTAGGGTTATCTATCAAAAATCTTAGCCTATATACGGCTAGTGTGGAGAAATAATTAATTTCCATCAATTAACTAAAAGAATAAGAGTTAAATGATGAAGCCTGGGTCTTAAGTACTTACGATAGTAAGTCGCCACAAACGGTGTATTTCGGATGCGAGAGCCCCTAGTAGTCTACCGGGGAAATATATGAGTCAACTGGAGAATTTAATGTCAGGACGGCACGTTGACCATGGTAGCTCAAAGGTTAAGAGCGACTGGACGGAAACCAGGAGATCCGTGGTTGAAATCCCGGCCATGGTATTGAATTTTTCATGTTGACTCTATCTATCAAAAATCTTAGCCTATATGCGGCTAGTGTGGAGAAATGATTAATTTCCATCAATTAATTAAAATAAGACGATGCCTGAGACTTAAGTACTTACGATAGTAAGTCGTTACAAACGGTGTATCTCGGATGCGAGAGCCCCTAGTGGTCTACCGGGGAAATATACGAGTCAAATAGAGAATTTAATGTCAGGACGGCACGTTGGCCATGGTAGCTCAAAGGTTAAGAGCGACTGGACGGAAACCGGGAGATCCGTGGTTCAAATCCCGGCCATGCATTGCATTTTTCATGTTGACTCTATCTATCAAAAATAGAGTAGGGTTGTATGTTTTCAGGGATTGCAAAGGGAGTTTACTGATCTTCGCAGAGTGGCCTTGTCACTGTGGCGGTCTCCAGAGTATATGCCAGCATTATGCCATATATTATTTCTGGCATACATCATTTATTTATATTTATTCATTTGTTTGTGTTACTGTCTTTCTGATATCAGGTTATATGTCGTCTCAGTGTTCCTAGGTGACAGGGGCTGCGTCAAAGGTTGTCTCTGGAAAGGGGTGCCGCCTTTTAAGACGGTGTCTTCCAATTCTTACCATGCTAGGACAATGTCCTTCACTATTTGACAGAGGTTGGTAATATAAAGGACTGTGGTTGAATGGTGGAATATTATGTGGATTTTTTTAAGAAGTGGAACGGATAAATATAATGGATTAAGTAGCGGAAAACAGGAAGTATAGCCAAGTTAAGTTTTGTGTTGCCGGAGTCTGGGATGCTTGTAGGTTCCCCGGGGTCGTCATATTCCCCGATGCCGCGGATGAGAGCATTAAAGTTGAGAGGAAGGGAGGAGTAAAACATTTGGGAGACGGATAATATGTATTCAGCAAGGAAGGAAATGGAGAGGTCTCGGTGTATATCTGCATTGGGTATATACTGTCACCCGAACGTCGGAACTCCCTATAGAACCGGCCGGCAGTAGGGCCAGACGGGAAGCATTCAGACCACGTCTATCCATTTGTCTCGTGTCACTAACTGAAGGGATGATTAGGAGAGCGGCACGAGCCCTGTACCGTCTCTTTCCCCTCTCACCAGACGTCTCGAAACCTCGGGATAATTGTGCGCGCCGCGAACCTTCCAGAAACGGCGATCTTCCCTATATAAGGCCTGCAGTTGGCGAGTCAGTTCAGTTGTTGGCGAGCAGCCGTGAGGAGCGTCCAGTGAGAGAATGTACTGGAAGACTGTGTACGTACATCGGAGGAGTGTACGTAACTGCGAGTGCAGAGTGGAACTGTGACGGACGAACTGGTGAATTGTAATTGTGTGCGCTACGTAATTCTATGTAATCGGCAAGTATCCCAACTGTAATTCGGTGGAAATAAAGAACATTTTGAGTCTGTGCAATTGGACTTTTAATTTCACGAACACACAAAGTAACAATACCAACAAACGTTTACTGCAAACATGTATAGATGCTGGTGGAGGACACTTCCAACATTTTCTCTGAGATATAAATAGTGTAATGTAATCACCTAATTGTGTATTATATTCTCCCAAAGTTGCACATGTGTCCTATTTATGGCCTATTGAAATGGTTCAGGTTAATTTGGATCGCACTGTATAATCGCAACCTTGACAGTTCTATGCAATATGTTTAAAAGCATTTTCAGCATATTTCCTAGTACCCAAACTAACAACACCAATAGTGCTTTCACTATGGGCAAAATTGCAGAATATTTGCTTATTGAAACAAATTACAATTATTTCATTGAAAGAAGTTCATATCTCAAAAGTTTATTTGTCAAAAATAATTATTTTATACATAATTTATTCTTTTATCAAATAGGTTAAGCGTAATTAAAATCGTTATAACTACAATGGGAGAAATTAAAGTAAATAAAACCTTTTTTTCTGCAATTGGGTTAGCTATAGATTCTTGTTAATGTATCGTATCGTTGGAGGTTTCCGAAAACATCTTGTTTTGGTATTTAATCAAAGTTTCTTATGCGTTATTCTTTTGAGACACGCAAAAACGCACTCACAATACTTCTTATAAATTTCCTGTTAATGTTTCCGAAATGTTAAATATCAGATTGCTTTGAAAGCGACAATGGGCAACATACTTGATTCTTAATTTAGTCTTCTGTTATTTCATGGTTTTCTATCACGTATGTCATATCTAATAACGGTTAGCATTAGAAGTGTCAGTAAATTGTATATCTAACAATCTCTTTGGGTCACAAAGTATATACGAGGGTGGTCTGAAAAGTTTCCGACCTCAACATGAAGACGGCAGCACTCGTAAATAAAAGCTAGTGCATTTCGTTGTTCATCTGTTGATAGTTACTCACCAAGTTTCAGCCGTTTTGGACGTTCAGTTGTTATGTAACAGTCGTTTGCGTTGATGTGAGTGCTTTTATGAAAATGGACAAAATCGAGCATCGAGCTGTCATTCAATATTTGTATTTGAATGGCAATACGCCTACGCAAATCAAAGATGAGTTGGATTCTGTGTATGGGGGCTCTGCACCATCATTTACCACAGTGAAATTTTCGGCAGCTGAATTTAAACATAGCCGTAAGAGCTTGCGAGGCGATGAACGTTCCGGAGTCCAAAAATTGCAACTAGCGACGAAAACATCGCCAAAGTTCACCAAATTGTGCTAGACGACCGCCGAATTAAAGTGAGAGATATAGCATAGGCTATGAACATGCCAAAAGAACGTGCTTTTCACATATTAAATCAACATTTAGACATGAGAAGGCTGTCCGCGCGTTGGGTACCGCGTTTGCTCACGTTAGACCATGAACATTTCCAACGCTCTGTTGACGCAGTTTAGACACAATAAATCCGAGTTTTGGCGCCGATTAATTACCGTACACGAAACTTGGATACAACATTATACGACAGAAACAAAAATACAGTCCAAACTGCACAGGCAGAACTAGCTCAAAATAAAAAAATAAAAAAAAAAACCTTTTTTTCTGCTGGGAAAGGGATGGCGACTATTTTTTGGGATATTCATGGAGTTATTTATTTATTTACTCATTTTGTTGTTGTAATTTTACGTCCTCCAACGTTAGGTCATATCGGACGGTGAGTGAGAATGTTGAAATGATGCTCAAATGTATTGTGACTTTGTGGGTTCGTGAAATGAAAAGTCCAATTTCACCACTCACAAATGTTCTTTATTTCCACCGACTTACAGTTAACCTCTTGCCAATTACACAGAATTACTTGCTGCACACAATTACAATTCACCAGTTCGTCCGTTACAGTTTCACTTGTACTCGCGATTACATAAACTCCGATGCACATACCAGTTACGTACAGTCTTCCGTTGCATAATCTTCTCGTTCATTAACACGTCACTGACTAAATCTTACACCAAGAACTGCGGCTGTCTCCTCACTCACACTCACTAACCAACTGACTGACTGACTAACTCCGTCTGTCTGCAACCCCCCTTTATATAGGAATATCGCCGTCTTCCAGTGTCCACAGGAATGTTCCAGTAAAAGAATGATCGAGAACCAGGTGTAAGAGAAACAGACGGCACAGTCATGTTTTTCTCCCGACCACCGCCTGTCACCACTAAAAGACAAACGAGGGGGAGGTGTGGCTAACACGAACCTCACCTGTCTTCCGCTCCCAGCTGCTTCCACAGGGTGTTCCAGCACTCGCGTTACAGTATCCAGGGTCCATGGAGAATAGAGCAGCCCGACCGTCTTTCAGGATAAAGGAAAAACCCGGAAAAAGCCTTATCCAGGTAACTCAACCTGACCGAGGTTCGAACTCGAAAACTCTTAAAGGTAAGGCAGACACGCTACCATCTACGCTACCGAGGCGGGCGGGGTTATTGTGATCCATTATCTTAAAAAATACCATGAAAGGAGCATACTACGCAGCATTACTTGACAAGCTGAAGGCAGAACTTGGAAAACACGGCCAAATTTGCAGAAAAATTTGTTTCACCAAGACAACGCACCGTCTCACACCTCAGCGGTTGCAATCGCGAAAATCCAGGAATTACGTTTGAACTGCTCGACCATCCGCCTTACTCAACAGATCTAGCCCCAGACGACTTCTTTTTGTTCCCTCATCTGAAAGATTTTCGTCAAATGAAGAGGCAATCGCCTTTTTTGTTGTTGTAATTTACGTCCTCCAACGTTAAGCCATATCGGACGATGGATGAAATGATGCTCAAATGAGTCCAGTGTCCATGGAACTTGGAGTTACCCGACATTCGTCTATCAGGATAAGGGAAAACGTCGGAAAAACCTTATCCAGGTAGTTCACCCGGACCGAGATTCGAACTCGGTACCTCTTGAACGTGAGGCAGATATGCTACCACCACGCTACGGAGGCGGACTAATCACCTTCCTGAACAAATATTTTGCAGAGAAAAACGTCGAGTACTATTTGGACGGGTTACACAGATGAGAGGATCACTAGGCGAAATGTGTAGAGCTACAAGGAGACTATGTTGAAAAAAAATCTTTAATCTTTATTAGGTCGGAAACTTTTCATACCACCCTCGTATGGAGAGATTGCAGTTATATTACCAACGTTGATCGTCCGATATGACTTAACGTTGAGGACCTAAATTAAAAAAACAACAACAACAACGTTACAATATTTATACTTTTAACAAATAGCAAAATGTTATTCATTTTTTCAATTCTTTGATATACAAACAGAATAATATTTCGTAGTTATCACACAGCGACCAGTTCTCCAAACAGTTGACTGTCACTTAAAGTCTACTGTATTATCGTCCGATACGACTTAACGTTGGAGGTTTTCTCTTATCCAGAAAGAAGGACGTCCGGTAACTCTAAGTACTATGTACCCTATGCTCATTTGAACATCATTTTATTCGTCGTCCGATATGACTTAACGTTGGAGGTTTACTCTTATCCTGAAAGAAGGATGTCCGGTAACTCTAAGCTCTATGTACCCTATACTCATTTGAACATTTGATGTTCTAAATACAATACAATATAATACGTCATTTTATTCATCGTCCGAGATGACTTAACGTTGGAGATTTTCTCTTATCCTGAAAGATGAATATCTGGTAACTCTAAGCTCTATGTATCCTGTACTGATTTTAACATCATTTCATTCATCGTCCGATATGACAACGTTGGAGGTTTTCTGTTACCCTGAAATATGAATGTCTGGTAACTCTAAGCTCTATGTACCCTGTACTCATTTGAACATCATTTTATTCATCGTCCGAGATGACTTAACGTTGGAGGTTTTCTCTTACCCTGAAAGATGAATGTCTGGTCTCTCTATGCTCTGTGTACCCTGTACTCATCTGAACATCATTTCATTCATCGTCCCATATGAGTTAACGTTGGAGATTTTCCTTTATCGTGAAAGAAGAATGTTCTGGCAACGCTAAGCTCTATGTACCCTGTACTCGTCCGATAAGAAGTAACATTGAAGGTGCTCTTATCTTGGAAAATTACTGTGTGATAACTCTAAGCTCTATGGACCCTGGACTCATTTGTGCTTCAGTTCAAACATTTCATTCATCATCTGATATGACTTGCGTTGGAGGACGCTAACAAAATATAATTCACGCACGTTCAACTTTATTTCTTTATCTGAATACATTACATCATTTACTTAGGAGGGGCAGGAAAAATAGTCGATATTGTACAATTCTTTTCCTTCCTCAAATCCGTTCTTACTAATTTCCTATTACTGTAACGTCAAACATCAAGAAGAACAGCTATCTGCTACATCAAAGCTCACGGGGCAACAGATTTGATTGTTAAATCAGTCTTCTGTGGAAAGGTAAACTTTTTAAAATATTTTGTGTAACATCAGTTAGACTTATTTCTTTATTAATTTAAATATAAATTTAAATATAAATTTAAATATATATATTATATAAATTTCTTTATTTCTTTAATGACTGTGAATATCATTAATAGTTAACAACACAAAGAGAAGTTACAAAGAAGTAAATGATTATCGTATTTCAACTATAGAATATCCCAAAAGTTTGCTAACTTTATTGTAGTATTTTAAAATAAAAACCGATAACCTCTTACTTTCGCTTTATGAACAAGAATGAAGAGTACTTCAAGCCTATTTCGTAAGAATTTAAGATATGCATTTTCTTTGTTATGAAAAAAACTTATGCATATATTTTTATTAAATTCTTAGAGCCAGTTTTGAGGTTATAAATACTTTTAAAAACCTGCCATATAAGGGGAAATTTTTCAGTTGGGCTATCCCCTTGAATATCTTTGTAATATAATCTTAGCACATGCAAAAAAAGAAAAAGAAAAATAACAGCTTCGGTTCTTAACCAACCTTTAATTTTTGAGCTGTGCTTCTTTTATTTGCATTATAGTTACCATTTGTTGCCTATTCCGAGGGAATTCAATATTGCATTCAAAGGTAATATCTTATTACTGGCTTTATTGTCATTTCATCTTCTTTACTGTAGAAGTCGCGTACATATCGTCAGAAGTTTGAAGTCTGCTTGCGTTTACCTTGAAGCTGTGTATTTGCACTGTGTGCAACACAATTCAAACAATACGTATATCATTAAAATGTACGGCACCAGTATTTTAGATCAGTGTTCTAAATATACCAGGTGAGTCAGCCGCGCCTTATTTTTTGGAAGGTAGGCCACCCATCAAACGGCATGCGTTTCTTAGTCCAGTTTTGCCCTTACTAAACTGTATTGATTGACATTCTTAGAAAGAGGAATGCGCAAAATTCAGAGGAATGGCAGTTTAAGGGACAAAAGGCACTGCTTGCTAAAGTACCCCTCAAAAACATACCACTCATTTACTGAGAGCGAACTGCGGTTTCCTGCCGATTTTACAAACTTTTACAGGAGTATACATGACAAAGTAATTCAGTAAACGCCTCGGAAAAAGTGGTCCTATCATTTGAGTACACTAACAACGTCAGCTAAAACGAAAATGGCGGATTCTTGTATTTAGAGCAGGGGTTGGCTGCCAAAAGTTAGGAAAAGTTGGAGACACGCCTCATTCATCATAGAACCGTACAGTAAAATCGAATATACGAAGTACGTCCAGAAAATAAGTTATGTTTAGTAATAAAATTAAATTGTGTATAGATACAGAAAAATTATTTATTGCACAAAGTTCTACAACTCTTAAACTATTTTTCCACATAACTGCCGAAATTTGGCAGGCATTTGTCATAGCGAGGCACAAGTTTTTGTATACCTTCTTCATAGAAGTTTGCTGCCTGTGTCTTCTACCAGTTGGAAACATCTTGTTTCAGCTCTTCGTCACTGTTGAAGTGTTGGCCGCCAAGGAAAGATTTGAGATGCAAAAACAGACGAAACTCGCTAGGAGCAAGGTCAGGGCTCTACGGGGGGTGGTCAAACACGTCCCAGCCAAATCCCTGTAGGATGTTTTTCGTCGCATTTGCAGTGTGTGGTCGTGCGTTGTCGTGAAGACACAACACCTTTTGACATCGCAAATTTGCCGATAAATTTCAATTCATTTCACTTCCCTAGCATTCAGAAAACGAATCACAGATCTGATTTCACAAGCGGCGGGATTTTCAATTAACACTGACATTGTAAACAGGCATAACAAAGCGTACGTGGCAGACAGCGATCTCACAATGGCGCACGTTTCTTCTCCTTCATACAGAGCGTCTACCGCGAATGTGCGGACTGCGATCGCAGTGCTGCAGAGGTGAAAAATTGAAACAGAACATACTTTCTGGATGCTCCTTGTGTTATTAAACAACGGTTTATTTACATTTTTATCTTAAATTGCGCCTCGTACATCTCAATTAACATGCGTAAGAGCTTTTGCCATTTATGTAAAAATATTAAAACACCCAGCAAATGATTAAAACTGTCTTAAAAGGCTAAATCAAGCACGAGTACTCGAAAGGTGGCAAAGGTATAGCGCCAGGCATACAAATCCTACTACTGAACCCAGAACGTGCTTTCAGGTAAGTCTCGAAATAGCTCAATGGAATTATGACGTCTCCTGTGCCCTGGCATCAAATGACAACATAAACCAACACAATCTGTCGTCACTTCTGCACACGTAAACAAACAAAGAGTTCACGTTCAGATCACCGCTGAAACGCACAATTATCGAGTCATATTACGACTGCCGCGATAAACCAGCCACGGCTTCTTTGTATCTTTACTCACTGTTCCAGAAATCAGTGGAATTTTCTGTAACAATCAAGAAAGCGAACCTTGCAGTCATATATGTTTATGTTTCGGCAAACGTTTTATCTCCGCGCTGAACTATTTATCTCTTTGTGCCTGCTGGCCGCGCCAGTCGCAACAATGCGATCGGCGACATTAAGTGCAATGAAATAATTGGTTGTCAAGGGCAACGTAAGCAAAATCAATAAGTCCCTGGAGGGGTGAGAATAACAGAAGCCTGGATATTGTAGAAGTGAGATATCTACATAGATAAGTGAAAAAGGACTTGAAATCATTCTGAAAAGGAACGTTATCGTAGTAAGATTTTTTTCCGCCCAGAATATCTCAGAAAATCGACTAATTGCAATTGTTCTCTCAAAACTGTTCAATGCGAAAGTTCAGTGACCGAGATATTATTATCCAAGGAACTTGCACTAATCTAAAACGAGAAGATGTAGCAAACTGGCCCTGTGAGACCAACAGTGATTCGTCATATGTTAAGAAGAAGTTTATCCTGGTTCTCATTTACCAATTTCGGCTTTGTTGCAATTTTTTTTAACCTGTAAGATGTCCGGTTTGTTTAACTATCTCAAAATATGCATGGAAAGTAATCCATACAAAGTGAAACAATCAAACTTTACTTTGTTGTGTCCGTCATAATTACTTGGTACTGTCTGTTGTTTAATTTGTGCATTTTTACTTCTGTTTTTGAAAGTCGAAAACTTGTAATACAAGTCATATTGAAAATAATTATAATATTAGCTCTCAAATAGAAAAATGTGAAACAGGAAGTATATTGGATTGTTTATATATATTGAGTGATTATTCCTTGATGATACGAGAATTGCCTGAAAAGTTTCCAACCTGATAAAGATCTTCAGGATTTTTTTTTATTATTATTTTTCAACATAGTCTCCTTGTAACTCTACACACTTCTCCCAGCGATGCTCCCATCTCTGTAACCCGTCCAAATAGTACTCGGCATTTTTTAACATAGTCTCCTTGTAACTCTACACACTTCTCCCAGCGATGCTCCCATCTCTGTAACACGTCCAAATAGTACTCGGCGTTTTTCAACATAGTCTCCTTGTAACTCTACATACTTCTCCCAGCGATGCTCCCATCTCTATAACCCGTCCAAATAGTACTCGGCGTTTCTCAACATAGTCTCCTTGTAACTCTACACACTTCTCCCAGCGATGCTCCCATCTCTGTAACCCGTCCAAATAGTACTCGGCGTTTCTTAACATAGTCTCCTTGTAACTCTACACACTTCTTCCAGCGATGCTCCCATCTCTGTAACACGTCCAAATAGTACTCGGCGTTTTTCAACATAGTCTCCATGTAACTTTACACACTTCTCCCAGTGATGCTCCCATCTCTGTAACCCGTCCAAATAGTACTCGGCCTTTTTCTCTGCAAAATAATTATTCACGAAGGTGATTGCGTCTTCATTTGACGAAAATCTGTGTCCTCCGAGCTCAATTTTCAGATGAGGGAACTAAAATAAGTCGCTTGCGGATAGATCTGGTGAATAAGGCGGATGGTCGAGAAGTTCAAACCGTAATTCGTAGATTTTCGCCATTGCAACCGCTGAGGTGTGAGACAGTGCGTTGTTTTGGTGAAGCAGGATTTCTTTTTTCTACAAATGTGACCGTTTTCCGTAAGTTCTGCCTTCAATTTGCGTTAGCAAGCTCATGTAATAGCTTTTCCTTTTTGAAGATAATCGATTAAAATAACTCCATAATTATCACACACACACACACACACACACACACACACACACACACACACACACACACACACACACACACACACACAAAAGAAAACAAACGTCGCTATCACTTTCCCAGCCGACAAAAAAAAAGCTTTTGCTTTTGCTTTTTTTTGAGCCCGTTCCCCCTTCGCAGTCCTCTGTTTGGACTGATTTATGTTTCGGTTATAGTGGTGTATCCAAGTTTCATCTACAGTAATTAATCGGCGCCAAAACTCGGATTTATTGCGCCTAAATTGCGCCAACCGAGCGTTGGAAATGTTCATTTGAACACGTTTTTGGTCTAACGTGAGCAGCTGTCCAACGCGTGGACAGCTTTCTCATGTCTAAATGTTGATTTAATATGTGACAAACGCGTTCTTTTGACATGTTCATAGCCTCTGCTATCTCTCTGACTTTAATTCGGCGGTCGTCTAGCAGAAAATGGTGAACTTTGGCGATGTTTCCGTCCGTAGTTATAGTTTTGGACGTACCGAATGTTCATCGTCTCCCAAGCTCTTGCGGCCACGTTCAAATTCAGCTGTCCAAAATTTCACTGTGGTAAATGATGGTGCAGGGTCCCCATACACAGAATCCAACTCATCTTTGATTTGCGTAGGCATATTGCCTTTCAAAATCAAATGTTTAATGACAGCTCGATCCTTGATGTTGTATATTTTCATAAAAACACTGTTACACTGACTCAAACGACTGTTACATAACAGCTGAGCGTCCAAATTGGCTGAAACATTGGTGAGTAACTGCCAACAGATGAACAACATAATTCACTAGCTTTTATTTACGAGTGCTGCCATCTTCGTGTTGAGGTCGGAAACTTTTCAGACCACCCTCGTACGTTATTATAGGCTATGTATTACTTTAAGGCAAGGCTACACTGAAAATTCCAAATTCTATAATAATAGAACTATCATCAAGGAAAGTTAGCCGCATAATTAGAGTGGTGCACCACTCTTGCACACCAGGGTGCAAGGCATTGCATCCTGTCCTTCAACCCCCAGGTACAAACCTGTAACCTCATAACAAACATAAATCTAAAAACCAACATCTCACCCTACAACACCCCGAATTCTATACCTTACCTGTGGTAAATCCCTTACCGGGTGGGCACGCAGCGAAAACCTTCTGGCTTTATACAGCCAGTCAGCACCACATGGCATGGACTTGAAAACTGCGTAGTATGTGTTACGTCAGTCTGCTGTTATCAGAGGTGAACAAAGTGTATTTCTACGGAAATAAAGAACATTTAGAATGTCTGCAAGTTAGAGTTTTAAGTTTACGAACCCACAAAGTCACAGCAAGCATTGTCAGTACAGACACAGCTTTAACAACGTTCTCAAAATTTTAATAGAATTCTTCTAACAAGTATTGTTTGGAAAGATACAGTCAGACTGAAAAATTCAATGCCATAGCCGGGATTTGAACCACGGATCTTCTGGTCAATGGTTAGAGCGGGTGGACGTAGACCAGAAGATCCGTGGTTCATATCCCGGCTATGGCATTGAATTTTTCAGTCTGACTGCACCTTTCCATACTTTAGCCTACACACAGCCAGTGTGAAAGAATAATTAATTTCCAAGTATTATTTGGATGGACTCTACAGTGTTATTCTCCTTACTGTCAACAAGCATTGTGACCTCAGCTACATCTTCAACAATATGTCCTGAAGGTTGTAACTGTACACAGACCATATTCGTCAAATGTGAGAAAGTCTCTCAGTTTTGCCTAACCACTTCAACATTTAAGCCGCCTAATCCCTTGTCGGTACAAGAACTAACAATGGTTAATAATAAAATACCTGTAATAGAGCCAAATATCTTCTCTGATCTAAGTAACTTGACATTTTTACAGATTTTTCAAAATGAAATAAGAGAACTTCCGGATGGATTGTTCAATCCCCTTGAGAAACTGAAACAACTCTATCTCCATGAGAATGGCCTTTCTGGTTTATCTAGTGGCCTGTTTGTGAGCTTAAATCATCTTTTGCTTCTCCAGTTATGCTGCAACAATTTTACAGAAATTTTACCAAACACATTTGTGTCACAACAATATCTTGAAGAACTCGACTTGCGTCATAATAAAATATCTAAAATAACAAAAGAAAGCTTCAAAGGGCTACGTAATCTTATAAAACTTGGTTTGTCCAACAACCAAATTCAACATTTGCAAGAAGATGTCTTTAAACACATACATTCACTAAAACACTTGAGGTTATGTAACAATCTCATTGCTTCATTTAGGGAAAATTTTTCAATCAGTTATCTAAGCTGGAAATTCTCTGGTTAAAAGGTAATAGGCTTACAGCGATTACAGACGCTACGTTCGCTGCTTGTCAATCTTTTCTATTGTTAAATCTGACCAATAATTTAATTTCCGAGATATCTAATAATGCATTCTATGAGTTGTACAAACTTCAACATCTTTATCTAAAGAACAACCAGCTACAAAATCTTGATGCAGGTGTCTTTTCGGGACTGACAAAGCTTCGTATTCTGGATCTTGATAATAACAAACTAACATCATTTGAAACACAAACATTTGAACCTTTGACAAATCTTCAGCATTTAAGTATCTCAGAAAATCCTCTCAACTGCAGCTGTTCCCTAAACAACTTATTGCTACAGTTGCATAAGAGGGGAACTTCCATGCCTGTTGCCGTGACACTACGAACGATTTGATTTTAAAATACGCGTGAAAATAGCATTAAGCCCTGTAGCCTATTTTAACACGCTTTTATATTTTCGCGGTAACGGACATAAAAAATTTCGGCGCAAATAAATAACAAATGGCGGATAATGTTTCACGGTAATAAAGAGCTTGCATAAACAGTTAACGATAGCGCGGCTAGTGTACACAAAGGGGCCGGAAAACAAATATAGCTGTGATAAAGGACTTGCCGGCATAGATTAAGTTACGCTTCTGGAATGTGATAGAATATTCGGTTTCATTTATTCTTCTGGAAGAGTCACGAATTTATCAATGCGGTATTTAAGGAAGCGACGACTCGCCAAGAATCAGTTCTCCTGGCGAAAACCAGAGCCAACCGGTTACAGCAGAACTTCATTTTACGGCACCGCAGAATCCCATGCGTGCAATCGGCGAAGTATCTCGGAGTGACACTGGACCGTAAATTAACTTACGTTCCGCACGTCAAGGGCAAGGTCCAGCTGGGGCGCGTAGCGCTCCGGAGCCTATACCCTATATTCCCGCTCAACCTTGCCCCCTCCGTCTGAAACTCATGCTGTATCGGGCGATCATCCAACCTATGATTCTGTACGGCTGTGAGATCTGGGGAACAGTGGCTAATACCACTTTCGTCAGACTCCAGACGCTGCAGAACAGGGCACTTCGAGTCATATACGATACAAACTGGAGATTTCCTGTCCATATCCTTCATGAGCATTCCAAGATCCCGTACATTAGCGATGCCATCCGCCAGAGGGCGCGATCAATGTACTACAAAATCCAAACCCATAACCACCCTTTGGTGAACACCCTGGGCAGATATGACCAGAGGAAACAAAGACGTTGCCATCATACAAACTACCAAGAGACGTCTTGGGGCACCTTGGTTAACCCAAGAGAAACCTCAGATATCTCAATGACCCATATTTACGCCTGATGGCTCAAGCGATATGCAACCTGTAACCAAACCGAGCAAAAACATCAAAGCATGTCTCCCAAAACGAGGCAACGCCATAAAGCAGCTGCCTTCTGCGACTATTCAAGGGCATCCCAACCCAAATTCCATAAAATTCACAACCTACCCCTAGTAGAATATACCATCACACTACTCATTTCGCAGGTTAAGCCGCAAAGCGGCTAGGTGCTGCGGCATAAAACATCCGGACGGGGAGAAACCCCGCTCGACTAATCTCTGTTTCATATAACCTTGCCCCGCTGAAATGTATCACTCCGCGTTCAACTACCTTCCCCCTCACCCTAATTGGTTAATTCTTTCGCGCTATAGGCCATAGGCGGTGCCTTCCCGTCACATTTAAACCTGCAGTAAACATCATAATTGCCGGGAACATAGGTAAAATCATACAAATAACAATATGAATGCATGCAAAAATACAAGTTTATAATGAACTGAGCAAGTTGAAACTGAAGGACTGAGCAATGAAAATGAAAGAGTTTATAATGAAAGGCCTTTGGTCTTTTCCATTGGGATTTTTAAACCAGCACACATACCTTTCAAAAATGCTTGTCTTTCTGTCTTAAAAGTCATGTCACGCCATACCTTACTTTTCGTGTGTTCTTCGCGTATATTTTGCGATTTGTATATCGGTACAGTCTGATTGTCCTTAAATAACGTCTTCGCCACACAACAATATCGCCTCTGTCTTTTAGCACATTTTTCTTCCCTCTTTTTTCATTCGCAAACCCCAGCTGTATAAGTAATCTGATGAAATTTGGTAAATCTGCATCCTCATTTACAGCAGACGAAATGTTACTTATGTTAGGGAGTTCGTTTCTAAAGAAAAAGCTATGCAAATGACGACCCACAACACTTTTCACGTATTTTCTCCGAGCACGCACTTTTGTGTATTCCTGCCGTTGCCTGGAGTGGTAAGTTTTACTGTTGTCTCAATTTCACTTCGCGATGTTCCTACAGATCTAACACTCACACCTGTAACTTCAGAGCACAGCTGTTCGACTTCTCTCACTGACAAAGACGGATTTTCTCTGTGAGTGCATTAAACATATCCACCACAATTTTTTTTCGCCGCTTTGTAAAGGTTTACCCTTGCGATACTTCAGCGAAAAGCTGGCAGTAGACTCTGCCATTATACATATAATAAGTACACGCGCGATAAACGATCAATAAAATAATTTAGCTCTCGCACTCGGCATAGCACACCGTCGAATGGCGATATATGACTAATCCAGTTCAAAACAAGGTCAGTGATAAAAGTCATATATACAAATATGTCATCACTACCGCTAAATCACGTGCTATCGTGTCATGTGCTTGAGAGCAAAGGAACCTCCTCTTTACTTCGTTTAAGAATTAACATCAATTTCAGATAAATCAACTCTGTTGCGTAATATATTTAATTCAAACAGTTACGAAAATATAAATTTGACAATTCTCTACCAACATATAAAGGTATATCACCATGTTAAATAACGAACTAATTTTTACCGCACAACAGTCTATACTACAATAGCAGCCAATGAGAGGTGATGAGGTCACGTGACCGTTAAGAGATACGGGGCAAGCTTATGTGAAACAAGGATTAGGACTACCCCTGGACCAAGAATCAGTTGTGTAACAGGAGTGTTGTAACGAGAGCTGATCAGAACGTTGTCTGTTATTTTCATCGACCTTGGTAGATTGTGTTGTGATATGTGACGTAATCCTGCTGCTGTATTTCTACAGAAATAAAGAATGTTTAGAATTTCTGCAAATTGAATTTTTAATTCTACGAACCCACAGAGTAACAATATGAATCCCCTAGATAGCAGTAATTTTTCCGAATTTTTTAGTCCTTTACTTGATATACTTCCTGTGTAATGGCGCGAAATGTTTGGTTATGTTTTCTTGTGTTGTTGTTCTAGTGTTTTAGAAGTGATACTTGGCGTTTAAAGTTATTATGTTTAGATTTTCTGCTCTTTGTATTATATTTATTCTACTCAAGTGTCCATTTGTGCCTAAAATTACAGCGTAAGTTGTGATACAAGTTTATTTCAGTAAAGCTACATAGAACAATTATATATTGTGAAATTAAAGAGGTTAAGGTACGTATATTCATTTGTAAGGTGCTGCATTATTTTGTTGTCTTAGAATGCCAAAGATAAAGGATAGTAGAGTCGCTTTGTGTAAATTAATGAATAAGAGCAGAAGTGGGAAGACAGCTACTTCAGTTGAAGTAAATCAGGAAGTAACTGAGCCTCTAGAACTGTAAAAGACAAACACAAGTCTTTCTAAATTGGAGATGCAATGCAGTACCTATGTACCAGAGGAGGATGTAGGTGAGAGCAAATATATTATTTAATATTTTGGCCATTTGAAAGAAGTGATAAAAGATTTAGCATGCCCACATTGTTTTCACAAACGTCTGAACCTGGAGATGCTTTACACCTCTGGTTTTGCTTCTTAATTAGAAGTGGAATGTGAAAATAGACTACTATTTCAGGAAATACATTTAAAACCTAAGGTTCAAGAGGCTACTAGGAGGGAAGAAGGTGTAAGTTACACCGTTGGAGCTTTCTAATATAAATAAATTATATATTTTTTATGTAAACTGCATGCAAAACTTTAAAGCTATTTTCCTCAAGTTCAGTTTTTTTTGTTATTTTTCCATATTCAAAATCCATTTTCTCCCACAATATTACACTAATGCCTTGAAAATTGTACACAATACACTTCGAAAGCTGTGCAACAAACTGATGTATGGGAATTTTGATATTATCACGGTTTAAGTTTTAAAAAATAATTACTATGATCAACCACTGAATTTTGAAGCTTTTTTCGCCTTGACACATAAAATATTTTTAAATAACTATGGATAATTTCAGTTAATTTGTTATCAAGGTATTAAGGCATTTAATTGCAACAAAATGAGATTTATTGTGCAATATCTGTCAAAGAAGATAGATTTTGATTTTAGGTAATAAAATTGTATAAATTAATTCACATATCAAGAATGCAGTTACATATTGGAATGAAAACTGGTACATACACTTTTTAAATAACTATTAATTTTCTGTACAAGTAATTAAGGCTCTAGCTTAAGTAGTTAAGAAAATCACTTTTAGCACTTTGGTGTATTTCCTGTCTAATGTAGCAGCAGTTTGCAGCTTCCTATTTACAACTCTGTGCAGCTAAGATTATTGTTTATCTTAAGAAGTTCCCTCTCCTCAGATTTCACATTCAGTTTGTTTCGCTCCTCACTTCACACACGAACAGAGAACAAGCGCAATAAGGTTTTTGCTGCAGGTTTGCTAAACAATTGATCCATCTTTGCTCTGTTGGTTAAGCTGAAACTTTAAAAGCTTCTGCGACATTTCTTAGCAGTTCAACCTGTTTATTAACTACATCGCTGTTTTACTATTATATTAGGATCATTTACAATGTGTATTACGTTGCCAAAAGTAGTTTCAAAGTTCATGCTCAGGAGAGCAAATTTCATAAAAGTTGAGTTATCGAAATTCAACAGCACAGTCATTGTCCGCCTCGGTAGAGTGGATACTAGCATATCTGCCTCACATTACAGAGGTCCCGAGTACTAATTTCGGTCACGGTCATTTATTTGGATAAGGGTTTTACGGGATTTTCCCTTAACCTGAGCTCTATGAGCCCTGTACTCATTTCAACATCATTTTATTCATCATCCAAGATGACTTAACGTTGGAGGTTTTCTCTTATCCTGAAAGATGAATGTCTGATAACTCTAAAACATACATGAGTACCCTGTACTCATTTGAACATCATTTTACTCATCGTCTGATATGACTTAACGTTAAAGGTTTTCTCTTATCCTGAAAGATAAATGTCTGATAGCTCTAAGCTCTATGTACCCTGTACTCATTTGAACATAATTTTATTCATCGTCCGATATGGCTTAACGTTGGAGGTTTTCTCTTATCCTGAAAGATGAATGTCTCATAACTCTAAGCTCTATTAACCCTGTGCTTATTTAAATTTCATTTTATTCATCGTCTGATATGACTTAACGTTGGAGGTTTTCTCTTATCCTGAAAGATGAATGTCTCATAACTCTAAGCTCTACGTACCATGTGCTTATTTAAATTTCATTTTATTCATCGTCTGATATGACTTAACGTTGGAGGTTTTCCCTTATCCTGAAAGGTGAATGTCTGATAACTCTAAGCTCTATGTACCCTGTACTCATATGAACATAATTTCATTCATCGTCCGATATGTCTTAACGTTGGAGGTTTTCTCTTATAATGAAAGATGAATATGTGATAACTCTAAGCTCTATGTACCCTGTACTCATTTGAACATAATTTTATTCATCGTCCGATATGGCTTAACGTTGGAGGTTTTCTCTTACCCTGAAAGATGATTAGTAGTATACAATTGAGCGTCTCAGCACAGTGTGGATAAGATGTTGAACTCTCCTCTGTGTTAATATATGAGTGATGTAGAATGCTCATTGATTTAGAACTCTCCTATATGAAAATCGAGTTGTAAAAGAAGGGGAGTGTTGGCGTAGTGCCGTTCTCCCCTGTGCAGTGAGATGTTTTTGAGGGTTGGGATGATGATGATGATGATGATGATGATGATGATGATGATGATGATGATGATTGTGTGTGTGTGTGTGTGTGTGATGTGTAATGTGTGATGGGTGGGATGGGTAACGGGGGTTCCGGGGATGTTTGAATTAAATGTGAATTCTTTTCGATGTGTGTGTGCTTGAACTCTCATGTATGAATATCGAAGTCTAGGGTTCGATATTGTGATGGGGCGGGGTGGGTAACGGGGGTTCCGGGGATGTTTGAATTAAATGTATTGATAGTAATTCTTCGATGACTGTGCTTGAACTCTCCGGGGATGTTTGAATTAAATGTGAATTCTTTTCGATGTGTGTGTGCTTGAACTCTCATGTATGAATATCGAAGTCTAGGGTTCGATATTGTGATGGGGCGGGGTGGGTAACGGGGGTTCCGGGGATGTTTGAATTAAATTTGAATTCTTTTCGATGTGTGTGTGTGCTTGAACTCTCATGTATGAATATCGAGTGTAGGGTTTGATATCTATTACGTTTAGTGTATGATATATGATGCAGTATCGTTATTCTTTAGATAAAAGAATATCGAGAGAAAGATTAGGTATGTTTACTGGGAGAGATTTATGAAAATAAATGTAATAAGACATTCTGGTAAGGGGTGTTCCCTATGCAGAATCTCTCCTTGAGCTATTGTATCCAAGAGCGATGTAAAGGTTAAGAAAAGGTTAAATTCCATTCCCACATCGAGGTACGAGAAATATAAATCTATTCCACATTGAAGTATAAGGGTGATGACGTGTTGTCATTCCTCAAGATTTGTGCATATGTGTGTAAATTCGAATTAACAGGTATCACCCTGTCCCGCCAGCTCGGGAACGAACGTGTCCTCACTTCAAACAAACCCTCCGTACGTTAAGTACAATCGACGATAGGATGGGGAGGGGGGAGACAGGTATGATCACGTTTCATCACCCATCTGCTCACTAGGGAACGAATGCATTCTCACTTCACATCGCAACGTCAAGATGAGTGGAACAACAACACCTATCATTGAAAGTGATACCAGATTCTGGGAGAATCTACGCAATTTCGAAGATTTGCAAAAGCATTGGGTTGAGCACCACGATGAAACGTGTGATGGAAAGATGCATCAAGTGATTTGCAAGAATCCTTCCCATCATGATTCGATCACATCTTATGCTCAATGCGGAAAGAATTGTAAAGTGTATCTCGGGTAAGTAGAATTATAATTGTGCGTTAACGTGAAAGTGTTGTTATGTGTTATATAACTAATGATAAATATGTTTATTTCAGTAACGCCCAAAGTGAAGGTGTGGCATGCCAGTCCGAACAGGATCAAGGTGAAGATGTGTGCGGTCCGTACAATGATCGTCCGTTTAAGGATATCGGTACATCGAAACCCGAGGAGGAAGTCATAGAAAAGTGAGTATAAAATAATAAGAGTTTTACGTTAACAAGTGTATTAAATATTCACGATGTTGAGACATAGTTCGTGTATGTCCGCAGATCCAGTAAGAAAGGAGACAAGAAAAAGAAGAAGACGAACTGCAAACCGAGAATCGTCAAAGCCAAGAAGACGTTCGATCAAGACAGTTTCATCATAATGATGTTCGAACCCTTCACACCCTTCGCAGAAGAAGTAGAGGAGGAAGTTGCGAGTGATGGTAAATAGTGTGTGCATGAACGATAAGGACATCTCCATCAGCATTGCCTTTCGTGGGAACATAGGATTATACAATGAACTCCCATCACTTTACATTAAAGCCACACATGACGATACGTTTGTGTATATTACAAAAGAGGATTGGGAGGTAATAATGTCAAATTTGTGTGTTTTGGATACGTATCTGAAAGATGGTAAGCATCCATGTGCACCGTACAGTGAAAATATAATATATGCATTTAATATAATGTTATGCATGAATAAGATGCAAGAAATAACGTTTGTGAATACATGTTTAAATGTGGGCAGTATAAATCTGAATAGTACTGCATTCAATGGACTTAAAAGACTAATTCCATATATTGAAAGAAATTTATATCAGTTGTATGATATTCATAAATCATTAGGTAAATATGATGCAAAAAGCAGGAGTGCAAGGAAGAGGATATTGGAGATGTATGTTAAAGTCAATAAAAAGATAATTTGAATTTGTAATGTTTTATTTATTACACCTATATGATAGATTGTACAACATGAGTTAATGGTTTATAAGTGAATAATTTATCGTGAATAATTAAACAGAATAATGAAGTTTGTGCAGGAAAATTTGACGATGCTAGAACTTCCAATCTGACATTCACTGCCCCCGTCACAGTATCCTCAGGTTGATGAGAGCAATCGATGACGAAGAGCGGTGCATATTTCAGAAAGTCATTCCTTTTCAAAAGAGGGTAATTCTCCTTTCCATAGTAGGATGATTGAAATTTGGAATATTGATCATACAGAGATGCAAATTTCGAATTGGCGAAATCCAAATTCATATCGTGATAGGGGTAAGATTCACTGTTGAGATAAAGTTTCAGATTGGTGATATTACAATTATCAAATAGAGAAGCATCCTTAGCGAGATGATTCAATCTATCCACTTGTGCACCGACTATGACGAAACGTGGTTTTTCAAGTTTAGTCGTGGTTGCAATGTTCCATGTGAACGCTTTAGTTTGAGGTACAGCAGGTTGAGTGTGAAGGTCCAAGGTTCGAAATGCGACGTGTAGAGGTTTATCCGATTTAACGAGTTTAAGTTTATCAACTCGTTCAGAATCTGAAAGTCGAAGTACAGGCATCCTCCATTAGAGTCTAGTTAGTTGTATGGTTGTAGGATCGTTTCCAATGATACAATTATTAGAATCCTTAGATCTAATGAGAATAAGTTCAAACTTGCTATTAAGTATGACCTCCTTGTGATCGTCGGCGAAACCCAGCAACATCGAAGGAGGAACGATAGCATTGAAGATACCATTCGATGTATTCACGATGTCTACCACACCTCCAGGATAGATCCATCCAGCATTTAGTAAACGATTCGATTCCAGTTCATTCAGTGCAGCATAGTTACGCATCGTTGATGAAATGCCCGGATTCCTAGTTCTATCAATAGTCGTTCCATTCATATCCAGACGAATCTCATCGAATAGGAATGCCATAGCATTGTTACTCAATTTCGATGTGGCAACGGTGCCGTCGGGTTTAGTGAGAGTCCCCTCAATGTAGAGATAACTTCTACTAGGAAGCGTGTACAAATCTTCAGCTTGACATGGAATTCTAATTTCATCGTTCACATCGAGAGCTGACGTATTGTACGGTAGGAATACGTGTTCTTCCTCCTTACTGATCTTATCGTCAAAGGTCGGAATCCCGGTCACGTCCAACACATCCATCATAGAACCTTGAAGCCTAAGTTAGCGAGAAATTTTCGATTAGACGATGTGATTAGCTTGCGGGTCGATGATCGAGTAGAGGTCAATCTCGAGAGATGTTTTTTAATATAGCATCGTCTCTTAAAACTTATACCCATTACGACGTATGTGCAATCGTACAGTGATGGTTTCGTTCCTGAAATCTAACTTATCGCCGTTCTAGTCTACCACTCTAATGTCGAGATGATCAATGAGATTCGTATCGATGATTGGTAAATATATAGGACTTGATGGTTCCTGCGAGATATGATAACCTGGAGGTACCGATGGAAAAAATTCATACAGAGAATGACCACTTTTACCATTGATGAAAGATCCCGTTGCAAGACTACACTCGATACGTATGATGCTGACCTTGAATATGTTAACCAAATCATTAGACTCGGTCAGCACGTTTGCCGGTACCCTCTGTTTAGAGGTGAAACCGAGAAGAGAAGCAATAGATCTCTCACGACTAAAGTCGATAATATAGGGAGATTGAATTTCTGATTTCATGGTGTTATTATTAGCACGTAGAATAAAGTCGTCACCGATGTCGAGAGCATCCTTGTTCAATCTGGCGATATCATCCAATTCATAAGTACCCGGTGGAATTACTATACGTTCGACTTTTCCATCGCGAACGTAATGGAATGGATTATTACTCTCGTCCACTTTCGGAATCGAGTAAAAAGTCTCAAAATTCAATAGAGCTATCTCGTAATGTCCGTTAGGATCCAGATGTAATGGTGGATTTAGAAATGTAGAGAAGCTGGTATCACTACCACTCACGGTGATCGTGTAACTCATCGAGGAGAAACTGAAGGCACAAGTGACCGCAAATCACAGAATCGAATTCTTGAAATCTCGTCGTATTATATAGGAGCTTGACACCCGAAAGGTACGTTTCTATCTTTTCCGGAGGTCTCAGATCGCCGAAACTGTCAAAGTAGTAGGCAGCATCACCATCCTTACGTACAGCAACCCAATGTGTACCAGGGTTATTTGATGTATCCAGATTCACTACTATTCTCTCATAGTATCGAGGATGTGGAGGTAGTTTATCGATCATGTAGACACCTCTAAAATGTGGAATGTGTAGACGTCGTGCATACGAATCGATCTCGTTAGCACTCAGGGCTTTTTCCGGGATAAATATAGGCCTCGCCCCGAGTTTTTTGATCGAAGATATAATCCTCTACCCTTACGACGTCTCTTACGGCGAATACCTTTGCCCTGAGCCAAAGATTCCATGCGCTCGTTGTGACGTGTTAATTCCGCAAGTTGTTTTGCATCCGAACGTTTCTTATTGACAGCCGTAGCAATCCGAGCAGCACCTCCAGCTAGACCACCTGCTGCACCTAGAGCTGCTAAAAGTGGTAGCAAAGGTAAGAAACCACCTCTCTTGTTGCGACGTTTACGCATGCCAGCGCCTGCTGCCAATTTACCCTTCATAAGTGCAGTCACAAGTCGAGCTGCAAGTCGTTCGCCCAAAGAAGCGTCGGCAGACTTTACACGTCTCCAAGCTTTCTCTACCAACACCTTATCGGCTAGACGACGAGATTCTGTATCAGTACTCTCTGCGTAAGCCCGATCGTGATCGAGACACGCTGAATCTAACCCGTTCACCGGTAAGTCACCTCTCTGCAAGCGTTTATGTAGTTTAGTTCCGGGACCGCAGAAACGATAACCCGGTAAATGTGCCTCAAATGGTAATGAATTAATCAAGGAATTAAGAATCCCGAACCTTTGCGTGCACGTGTAGAGCGCATGTCTCACTATGAAATAAAAAAGGCAAAACGTGTGCTTTATAAGTATACGATTCCTATGACGATTGGCTAAATCCAGTAAAGACATAGATTGCCCTTATCACGAACGAGATAAAAGACAAAACTTATGCTTTATAAGTATTAGTCGCGATATGGATATAGTAAAGCAAAAGTGTACACTCCCCATACAGGTGTTAGATTTCGAGGATGACATTCGCATAGGACGACACGGTACGTTGTTTCCGAGTAACGTTAGAGCGTTCATACTGGGCAGTTCAAATGCTGGAAAAACGAACGTTTTACTCAACCTGCTTATTCACAAGAATGGTCTGAGATTCGAAAACCTCTACATATACCCGAAATCGTTGCAACAACCTAAATATCGATATTTACTCAGGTTACTGAAAACTATACCCGATATAGGTGTATTTACGTTCGATGATGGTGATAAAGTAATTCAAACGTCGGATGCTAGAGAAAATTCGATATTCGTATTTGATGATATGATAAAGATAGCTTCATATTACAGTATGGGTAGACATCGTAATGTCGATGCTATATATTTAGCACAATCATATGCTAAAGTACCTAAACATTTAATTAGAGATAGTGCAAATATGATTATATTCTTTAGACAGGATTTACTCAATTTAAAACATATATACGAAGATTATGTAAATACCGATATGTCCTATGATGAATTTAAGGATATGTGTAAACATATATGGGAGAGTGATGAACGATCCTTTGTTGTTATAGTACCAGAATATCCACTGAACGAGGGACGCTACCGTCACGGTTTTGATCGCTTTATCAGAATGAATAAATAGAATAATCCATCACTTAAGCAATGAGTATCGACAGGTTCGGATCCCGAAGAATCATACCCTCTAGGGGTGTGTTCAATCGATATATCATAACTAGAGATGGATCGGGAAACTATCGATTCAAGGGAAAGCGGTTGTGCAATATTCACGACCCTGAAGAAGGTGACGATGCATCGACTAAACGTTATGTGGATACGCATACGGCTGACGTCGAGAATCGAATGCAGATCTTCACCGAGCAGACCTCGTATCAGCGTATGGGCGAGTTTGAAGCTATGCTTAGGGATCACATACAAAAATCGCTCGACATCCAATACAACAATTTAATGGAGTACTTAAGTAAATATGCATTTAAACGTGATTCCGAAAATAATGTCATTTTAGATGGTATAAGAATGAAAACGCTGTTGGACCCCCTTCACGAACACGATGTTCCTAATAAAAAATATGTAGATGATAGGATTCCAATTCACGACTCTAATGAAACTCTATCATTTCGAATGAAGAGATTGAAGGATTTAGCCGACCCGATAGATGATAGTGATGCAGTCACCATGAGTTATGTTAATCATTTCTTTATACAGAAACATAATGAATTGCAAACGGGTTTAACTGAGACTATAACAAACATTGCCGATATTATTACACGGAAACAGAATGAATTACAAAGTCAGTTAACTAGAACAATCACCTCCGCTAGCGAGACTATTACTACAGCTGTAGAAAAAGAAGTGAAAGAACTAACCGCACGACAAACGGAACTTGATAATAAACTAATCACTATAAATAATGATATTCATATTATGAAAACACGAATGAGAAATGTTGTAAACACTATGTTACAACAATTGAAAGCACAACTCATAATTTCATTGCAAACACGTCCGTTTCGAGGTCCCTCTTTAAGATATACGTTAACATCGGGACTCGAATACTATAAAGTTCCTGGAAATGGAAGTGTACTCTCGTGTTCCATCGTATCATCGGTACATCCGCATGCTGTAAATGATACATTGTTTGCAATAAACGGAAGATTAGTTGAAAGATATCCTGTAAGAGTTGAAACTGGCGATATTCTATCGTTTACAGCGCCAGTCGGACGTGCTAAAGATGGTCATATATTAAGTATAGAACTGATAGTTTCATATAAATTAGCAGTAGCTGATTAATTATACATTCATTTCGATATGGATGCTGAAGCTATAAGACTTAAGGAATCCATTGCCCGTCACAGTAGGGCAATAAGAGAAAAGTTACGTTCTCTCAAAGGAATGAAATTCGAAACGCAACGAGTCATGTCTGAAGTTCTTCAACCTGTAACCGAACCATTGAAAGTAATAGCGAAAGCACACCAAGACAACAACGACGACGACGACGACGACGACACTACAGATGATGCTAACGGATCTGATCTCGTGTCAAAGAATCTACACAAGGTTCGAACTGCTAGTTCGAGTGACATGGACAATACTTACGGCATACGTTACGAGGATAATGAGTATAAATTGGGTAACAAGACAGTTGTGTTTAAATCTGATGGTGTTCAGATAGGAACAGAAACGTATGAACCCACAGCAGGCTTATATGAATTATTATTTAAACGTTTACCTCGCAAGACATCGTACACAGATGATGATTTAGACGTGTATTCGCAAATCTTACAAAATACTCAAGTTTACAGACACGGTTATTCAAGAGATGGACGTTTAAGTGCAAATCGAGGGTTCAAGTATCGTCATATCATTCGTGACCTTGTTAGTAATCGAACTGGATTTGGTTTACGTTGGAAAGAACATGTACCGCAGAGAAAATTAGATTACATCTACTGGAACGATCCGAATGAAATAATAAACAGATTAAGATTATTAGTTGCGTCGAGGGATGCAGGTAATTTGAATCACTCACCCGAGATAGAAGAAATTATTACAGAACTTAAAACATCAAAAATTATAGCATGATAAAACGTCGCATTGCAACCGAGTTACATGCACCAGCTAGAAGACGATTTTTACGTCGTAAGATCATAAGCAAAGGAATGAACGATTTAGTACAAATAGATCTTATGGACATGTCTAATTATGCAAGAGACAATAGGAATTATAAGTATATTCTTCTTGCATGCAATTTTTATTCCAAGATGGCTTATGCACGACATTACGTGATAAAAGTGGTATTAACGTTTCGACTGCTATGGAGGAGATATTGAATGAAATGGAATCGTTTCCGAAGAATGTTCAATCTGATAAAGGAAGGGAGTTTTACAATAAATATTTCCGCGAACTAATGACTCGTAATAATATTAATCATTACAGTACATTCACTCACGTTAAGGCTGCAGCAGTGGAACGTTTAATAAGAACGATCAAACTGATTTTGCATAAGGAATTTATTGTTCAAGGCTCATATCAATGGATAAACATACTACCTAGAATTATTCATACCTACAATAATACTTACCATCGAACGATTCGTATGAAGCCTGTAGAAGTTCGTGATAATTCTCTCCTGCTCAGCGTCTACAAATAAGATAGAAGTCTGCGTGAGAAGCGAAGATCTAGGCTTCATCGTGTTGGTGACTACGTGAGGATTTCTAAGCATAAAGGTGTTATGGAGAAAGGTTATCTACCAAATTGGAGTGTTGAAGTCTTTAGGATACGTACAGTGCAAAGGACACATCCATTGACCTATCTCATCGAGGATCTGGAGGGTAAACTGATTGAAGGAGCATTCTACGGTTATGAATTACAGAAAACTCAATATCCAGACACGTATTTAGTTGAAAGGATCATCAGACGTCGTGGTGATAGGATTCTGGTGAAATGGTTAGGATTTCCTACCCGTGAATGGATTAATGAGGTGGACATTGTATAAATAAAAAACACACAACTCAATAAAGAAATATAATTTTAATGATATATTGTGTTTTATTTTTTTTGTTCACATTGATTCCTGACATCTTCTGTAACTGCTAGTTCACATCTCCTTAACTTAAATATGATAATAACATTTTTATACTTTTTAAAAAAAAAACCATACATGATTATAGTTGAATTAACATTTAATTGTAGAGATTTTAACATAACGTACATGCTAGTTCACATTGAGTATATATAAATTCACCTACCCTTAACGTAAACATGATAATTACAATTTGAAGTAATTAGTAATATACGATAAACAAACATCATACATGATTATAGCTGAAATAAGAGTCTTTGTACATGCTAGTTCACATTGATATATATAAATCTCCCCTCACCCCTTAACGGAGACATGATAATAACATTTTGATATAATTAGTAAATATATTTTAATAAAAAATCATACATGATTATAGTTGAATTAACATTTCATTGATTTCTGCTATCTAACATTTCAAAACGACATGAATAGGAAAAAATATTCCTTCACCCCTAACATAAACATAAAAAAAGCAACACGTTATCTTTCAAATGAAGTAAATATGTTATTATCATGTAATTAGTAACACACTTTACAATTATACTTGAAACTCAATTATTTCGTTTTTTTTGAAATACAGTAATATGTTATTATCATGTGCCTAGTAATACCTTTTAACTCAGTTGTAACACACTTTACAATTATACTTGAAACTCAATTATTTTATTTTTTGAAATACAGTAATATGTTATTATCGTGGCCTAGTAATACCTTTTAACTCAGTTGAATCTATGCTTCATTGAGAAAAGAAAAAGGAATTTACACTTGACAATTTTCTATAGCATAATGTCCCCATGCTAATGTTGAAAATGAATTATTGGGAATGTATCGTTTTGTATCGATACCACTTAAAGCTATCTTATTCGATTCAATGGTATGAACATCATGTTTATAACTTCTGAAAGAGGTCTGCATGCTTCGATGTATAGTGTCAGGATGTGTAATACATGAGAGATATTGTTCAAAGGTTATGAATCTCATCGAATCTTTTGTTACACCTTTTGATTTTTTAATCACTTCAGTATCATATCGATAACTATATAATTTCGATTACAGCCCTACATATTCAGTCATCACTCTACCGGCTAGCTCATCCTTGAATAATCCTGAAATTTTCTTATTTGCTAACGGAATACCATACACATTATCCATTGGATAATTAGATGCATCGAATAAATGTATATTGGTTTTAATAAATTCATATATATCGCAGCTAGATTCAAAGAGAAAAGCATCCGTGTCCGTATAGATTAAAGTTACATCTTTCAATTTTTTCTTCAGAATTTCATAATAAAAATCATACATTTTATGTTTGGATAGATCCAGGATTGCTTGTCCTATGTATATTGGCTTATTCATCAATATTTCATCTCTGACCAATTCTATACCTATTAAATTTTCATCAAAAATCACGTACCTTATACATGTCTGTCGAGCTAACAATTTACGCGCTCGTTTCCAGCTGGTAGCTAAATGAAATGAATTATAACGTTTTACATTCTCTATAAATTTTCCATAAACATAATTATTCATTAACTTCCATAGATTTTGACAAAATTTCGTCTTATCTTCAATACGTTTACGAGCGTTGAGTTCAATGTAAGGATTTATCCAGTTAGATTGTTTATAACCTATTACTCTATGTATACGCGATGGAATCAAACCAAGTTAAACACATTGTTGAAAATTGAGATAATGTAATACGTATTTATTTTTATCATTCAATGTTGTTAGCAATTTTGTATACTTATCACCTGGCGCGATTTCATTCAAAGGGCATAATGGCAAATCATTTTGTATATCATGAAGTTCCTGTGGATATTTAAAGTCTACTTCCAACACATATCCCACGTCAGAATCACTTGTAATAGACATAAAATCTATTGATTTAATTTCAGCATCAGTTAGCCACCTTATATCAGTGTATGGTAAGCTATTATTTTCCATTGTATATCCATATAAAGAATTGCAGTCAACGTACATTAAATAATTAGTTGGTTGAGTGTTATCATAGCTAGTCATGTATCTGTTATTCGCCTTTGCATACCGTTTGGACACAGTGCAAATTCCACCTCGTATTCCTTTTTCGAAGAAATCTAGCATAGTCTTATCTGTTAATAATGAAATCTGTACACTAGTCGTTCTTAACATTGCATCATAGGCTAACCCGGGAAGTGTGTAATACTGACACGGGTCGAGTCCGTACAAACCGATACTTAATTCACGGAAGCGTTCAAACACGTCCGTTAGTATTAATGTATCGCACTTGAGATATATATTTAAATATTCACCCAGATTTTTAACATTGAATTCATTCCATACCGTTCTAGCATGACTATAATCCTCATCGCTTACATGATCAAACTGATGTTTGGATGGTAGACTATTCTCGTATAATTTTTCTATAGATTCCACATACGTGTACGGGAAGACACCTTTGCGTTTCATCAGTTGTCTATGCAAAGGATTCGTGTACATATTATTGGTGTAATGAAAATCATCTGCTTCTAACATATCCGAAAGGTTACTAAGTTTTGAATCCAAAAAACGATAGCTATCCAGAAATCTTAGATATATACTCATTCCATTCGAATTTGTATATCTTTTGCTAAAGGATAAGTAATTTTCAGAGGTTTGTGCAATACAGTTGATAGGTTCCGTATCGTAACCTAGTTTCTTTACTATGAAATGAGCATCGTATTTTGACAAGCAATGAAAGAATATTGGTATGAATCCTGGCATTTTCCTATTTAAATTGCAGTGCTTATGAGCTGGGCCAACGTAACTTCCAGTCAAATGACAATGATCACGAACCTTTATGCACGAGTTAAGAAATTCACGTTTGCATATGTGACATCGTGTTGCATTTTGATATTCTAGCTCATCCACATCTCACATACTTATTTCAATTTTATTAGCATATATATTAATGACCTGATTTGCAATTGACGTTAATTCTTTAAGAAAATTTTCAATTGCATATGGACCTTCAAATGATTTGAAACGTGTTAAATTTTTATCATAACTACAGACCAAATGTAATGCAATTGCATACGCTTCATGTTTATGAATGGTACGTGTCCAACTTTTACTGGATACATCTTGACACGAATCTACCTTACGTAAGATACATTCTATGTCTGCATAAACCACGAATGGAACTTTTAGATATTTCGAATATGCGTTAAATTCAACGAGATCAGTTTTACCAGCCTCGGGCATTCTGATAATTTGATTCATCATACACCGCTTTTTATGGCTATTTAAACGTGATTCTGATGTGAAATACAAGTTACAATTGTTACATAACCATTTTCGCCCATTATGTTTAGTTAGCTGCTTTCCTAGCAAACGTGACAAGTCTGTTATCAGACAATAATGTCTTTTATACATTAAAAGATTAACATGATGTGATTTTATCTCTCTTGGTTGATATAAGAGAATAATCGATTTATTTTCAACACCGTATATCGTTATTGAAATATTTGAATTTTGACTCTCGAATTTTTCTACATCTTTCAATGATACGGGGAATGTTATATTCTCAAAGTTAAATTCGTTAAGAAAATCATATCTTTTATAGGAGGTGGGTTGATTCTTGTTACGTTCTACCGGGTATTTGGATGCTAACAGACAGTATGCAAAGCAATATTTATCAGTATTACGAATGTTAATAACAGCTCTCTTCGATTTTATAAAGTCGGGTAATTCAGTATACATCCCTGCATTCAATGAATCGTATTGTGTCACATATATTGTTAATTTCTCAATACTGTATAAAGCTTTTGAACTGGTACGCGATTCAAAATTATCCATATGATCTAGTATAGGTTGTACAATCTTCTCTTCATACCATATAGATTTATCTGTAGATTGCAATATCACCTCAAGTTTACTGTTAAAGTTAAATTATGAATATTATCGCTCTCTTGTGATATTATGACATTAACAGGATAAACAGGATCCTATCTTAAGACCTGATTTATACATGTTTAAGCCCTTATCAATTTCATTCAAAATTAAAGGTTTGCATTCTGCTAAGAATATGACGGGGTCAAGTATATTAACACAGTTGCGAATTTCGTAGGTAGCTAACCGATTTTTGAAAGCAGACTCACTGTGAATACATCGTAATCGTTCAGCCTGGGTCACGTTCGAACAGGTTTCATCTTGCTGAATCGAGGGTTGTCCAGTGGCAGTATCGGAGCATCTTGTCGTCGTTTCTGAAAAAAGCAATTACAACATTCGATTATCTTTACATACGGGAACATTGATTTACATGTATGTAAGGTGGTAACAGAAATAACATACATGTTAATAACTTTTACATGTATGAATCTCAATTTTACGTAAACTCTATACTTTACGTAGAACGTAACATGCATGTAACTTTTACATATGAAAATAGTTACATAATGATTATGTATTTTACAATTATTGCTATCATCACGTAACTACAATATTCAGATAGTATGTAACTGTTTTACGTAATGCTCTCTCCCTTACATAAATGATAAAAACACACAACGTAAACCATATACATGTAAAATACCGTAACTGAACTACGATATTCACATGTACGTTTTACACATATAAATTAACGTTCTTTTTTCACCTACAACTTTACTTTTACGTGTAAAAAACAAACGTAACTAACATGCATGTGAAATAACGTAACTGAACTACGATAATCACATGTACGTAATTATTACACATGAAAATTAACCCTACAACGTTCACTCTCAATTACTAATACTACATGACGTGCGATAATTAACACTTTAAGTTCTAATACAACATGTACGATTTCACATTTACATGCAAGTAACTACATTCAATTACTAATACTACATGACGTGCGATAATTAACACTTTAAGTTCTAATACAACATGCACGATTTCACATTTACATGCAAGTAACTACATTATCACTTTTTTTTATGAAATTTTGTTCAATAATTATACTGACCTTTTGACGACATTACGGGCTGCTTAAAAAAGACAATTTATGTCGTTTGAAACCACTTTCTAGTGTTTCCTCGCCATGGTATTGGAGTATGCAGTCACCACGATTTAGTAGATCTTTCTGCGCTGCGGTCATGTGTTTGAATCTGTCCGGGAGGAAGACTTGGAAATCTGATGTTTCGACGACGACCCGTTCACCATATCTGGTCTTCACGGTTTTGACGGATCGAATGATGTGTTGAACGGACTGATCTAATTCACGTAGTTTCTTTGTGGGAAGATGTGTTCCACCTTCAGCTAGTTGATTTAGCTGTAGCATCTCATGATCTGAAACATACATATAAGCACACACGAATCAGTATTACTTCAACATTCTTCGTAAACAGAGATAAAAGATGAATTACAGTATACAACTTTTCTATCTTACCTGTAGGATCCATATTTCCAGGGAATCGACTGCCTCCTCACACATCCGTACTGCGGTATTTATTAACAGATGCTCCGCTCCCCCCCCCCTCCGTCCGGGAGAGGTGTTACTGTCTACATATTACGCTATATGTTTAAAGTAGTTGTGACTACGTTATAAGTTCGAAGGTATTACTAGTAACTTTATTATCATAGTTTAAACTTTATATAGGTTCATCATTTTTTACACCCCCTCCAACCGTATCTCTCCTTCCCAAACACCATGTTGCGTGCGCACACTAACTGTGATTCGTTCCCTACATCTTGGAGGGGAGGGTGATATAGTTACACATTTCTTTACACACATACATACTTGTACAAAATATATTTTTCTGAACATTTGATTTTTTTTACATTTGGTATACTAACACATTCATAGTATTGTTTCATCATTCATACAAATATATAGATTCATTCCTTTAATTTTAAAATATATTCTTTTTTTTCCTAACGTTATTTGACAAAATTAGACTTCGCTACAGCAATAGGAATGTTTTGATCACCCCTGTCACCAGTCTGGAGAGATTAACCCTTTTTTTTCTCTGACCTACATACCAAGGGGGATGTAGTTCAGTGGAGTATTCGTAATACTGAGGGGAGATTTTCTAGACAATTTTTTTATATGGAAGGTGATACCTTGCCATGAATAGTTAGGATATCTACACTATAGACCCCTACTTGCGTATATATATTATCGTATTGATTGATCAGTTTTGTATTACTCATATCTACTTGAAGATGAGATACTTTTCTCTCGTTATCTTAATCATTTTTAAATAGATGGTAAGTGCTTTTATTTTATTTTCTATGTTATGTTCCACTTTTATCATGCTTAGAGGGAATATTCTTTTTAGGTTATCGTGCTTAGAGGGAGCGTTCCTTTATCATGAAAACCCTTTCAAACAGATTTACATTTGCATTCTTATACTTTTCTCTCAATTTTTTTTTATCATTCTTAAAGAGATGGGTAGTGCTTTTATTTTATATACACTTGCTATGTACCACTTTTATCATGCTTAGAGGGGACATTTCTTTGTCATGCGACCCTCTCACATAGATTTACATTTCCAATCTTATACTTCATCAATGTGGAATAGATTTATATTTTCTCGTACCTCGATGTGGGAATGGAATTTAACCTTTTCTTAACCTTTACATCGCTCTTGGATACAATAGCTCAAGGAGAGATTCTGCATAGGGAACACCCCTTACCAGAATGTCTTATTACATTTATTTTCATAAATCTCTCCCAGTATACATACCTAATCTTTCTCTCGATATTCTTTTATCTAAAGAATAACGATACTGCATCATATATCATACACTAAACGTAATAGATATCAAACCCTACACTCGATATTCATACATGAGAGTTCAAGCACACACACACACATCGAAAAGAATTCATATTTAATTCAAACATCCCCGGAACCCCCGTTACCCACCCCGCCCCATCACAATATCGAACCCTAGACTTCGATATTCATACATGAGAGTTCAAGCACACACACATCGAAAAGAATTCACATTTAATTCATACATCCCCGGAGAGTTCAAGCACAGTCATCGAAGAATTACTATCAATACATTTAATTCAAACATCCCCGAAACCCCCGTTACCCACCCCGCCCCATCACAATATCGAACCCTAGACTTCGATATTCATACATGAGAGTTCAAGCACACACACATCGAAAAGAATTCACATTTAATTCAAACATCCCCGGAACCCCCGTTACCCATCCCACCCATCACACATTACACATCACACACACACACACACACAATCATCATCATCATCATCATCATCATCATCATCATCATCACCCCAACCCTCAAAAATATCTCACTGCACAGGGGAGAACGGCACTACGCCAACACTCCCCTTCTTTTACAACTCGATTTTCATATAGGAGAGTTCTAAATCAATGAGCATTCTACATCACTCATATATTAACACAGAGGAGAGTTCAACATCTTATCTACACTGTGCTGAAACGCTCAATTGTATACTACTATGATTGTCTCATAACTCTAAGCTCTATGTACCCTGTGCTTATTTAAATTTCATTTCATTCATCGTCTGATATGACTTAACGTTGGAGGTTTTCTCTTATCCTGAAAGATGAATGTCTCATAACTCTAAGCTGTACGTACCATGTGCTTATTTAAATTTCATTTTATTCATCGTCTGATATGACTTAACGTTGGAGGTTTTCCCTTATCCTGAAAGGTGAATGTCTGATAACTCTAAGCTCTATGTACCCTGTACTCATTTGAACATCATTTTACTCATCGTCTGATATGACTTAACGTTGGAGGTTTTCTCTTATCCTGGAAGATGAATGTGTGATAACTCTAAGCTCTATGTACCCTGTACTCATTTGAACATAATTTCATACATCGTCCAATATGACTTAACGTTGGAGGTTTTCCCTTATCCTGAAAGATAACTGGTAACTCTATGCTGTATGGATCCTGTACATAGTACAATCTAGTTGTTCTCTGTCTTCTGTCACACAACACTTTAACAAACGCCCAGAATGACTCATATACGCTGCCAGGTCACATACATTGATGTATATTGATACATGTGAGAGTACACACCTTGTTAGCCGCTTTTTAGTACTGTCAAGTTGGTACTACAACATGACCAGTTGCTCTTGTCTTCTGTCATACACACGTTACTTACCTTTTACTACTGTCAAGTTGGTACTCAACGAGACCAGTTGCTCTTGTCTTCTGTCATACACACGTTACTTACCTTTTACTAGTGCCACGTTGGTACTCAACGTAACCAGTTGCTCTTTTCTTCTGTCATACACACGTTACTTACTTTTACTAGTGTCACGTAGGTACTCAACGTGACATGTTAGGCTTCTGTCACACAACGCTTTACAAAACATTCCCAGAGTGTCTCCTATAACCTGTCAGGTCTCACAGACTGCTTACATTATAACATAACGTGTTCTTCAACGAAACGGTGCATTAAACAGTTGAAGATCTACATCAGTAATGTATTCAGCGACACCATATCATGCTGCTGGATTTTATTGTTCACTTTGCCATAGAATATTATTTTTCTGCGGGAGCGTATTCAAGTTATGACGTTATGTTTAATTTTATCTTTCAGGTTTATTGTTTAGATATAATAGTGTAAGAAAAAGAGAAGAGATCTCTCTAAGAAAATATAAGTTTTTCAAATGATTAAATGAGCTTTTGAGATAAGAGGACGGTTTGAAAATATTTACGTCCTCGTCCATAAATATTACGTGCAACTCACAAAGTACACACACACACACACACACACACACACACACACACACACACACACACACACATGCATATACTCAAAGACACTCAATGTGTCCTTTTTGGCTTCAGGCAATGACAATGTCAATATTTGTATCGATAAGAATATCTGGTTTACTTAAAATAAATAGTACAGACAATATAAATGTGAGGTTAACATACATTTTCGTAACAAAAGTTCCAGATGTATAATAATTTAAATGCTATTGATTCCATTCTTTGCTAAGTGGGAACTAAAATATGTTATATACCAACGTCCATACAATTGGTTTGGTGATTCTTACATTCAAAGGCACACCGGAAGACAATTAAGATATAATATGGCTTGTATTTTACAATATACATTCTTATCATTTATTCATCCAAAACATATTGAAATTGTGTAAAAAAATGCGACTCATCTAAAATTTAACAACAATCAGAGTTTGATTTTAAATGCATATCTTTTAACATATTTTATTACATAAATATGCTTTCCTAAACCTTTATCTGTGTAAGAGGAGCATTAAATCAAGCAATATTATGTGTTTCAAATAGGAAGAGTTCTGGCTGGTAGCGAATCAGATAGTTTACAGACTTCAGCGTTGCCACCTCGTTACCCTCATTATTTTTATATTTCCATCTCTCACGCACACTTGAAGTCTTCTTGGCGCTAGACCTAAGCAAACTCAAACTGAATTTTCCAAAGCTTTACAATAATGCAGTTGTTCAAATCACGATTGCAACATGAACATTCATATATTACGCACATTCCCGTAAGGGAGGGGATCCGTCCCCTTCAGCTGTCATGGTGCGGGCGCTGTGGACCCTTAGAACTCGTGGTACCTCTGAAGCTACTAGAGGAACCTGGGGCCGAACTGCCGAGCCCCTACCGTAGGGGAGTTGTTCGGATTAGGTTGGACTCGAGGGGAGTGGTTACCGATACCCGTGGAAGATCGGGTACGTCTGCGGACGGGGTTGAGGGAAGCCATATATTATTGCGTACTAGCCAGCATAGCTAGTAGAAGGTGTGCTAGATCTCCAGGCGGCCCTACCGAGCTTGATCGGTAGCCTTCTCCTTTTTGGGGTTTGCACGCGTAAGTGGTGTATCCACTTCCGTTCTGTCTTGTGTCCATCGGACCAAATGGGGAGGCTTGTTAGTCTCTAGGTCTTGCCCTAGAGCCCCACGGAGGTGCCGGCGCCATTCGGGTCAGCTGTGTAACTCCCTGGATTTTGAGAGGGAGGTCGGTCTCACCTTGTGAAGGCTGCCCTTTAGATACCCTCACATTTATATATATTTCGCACATGTTTCAAATATATAGTTTATGAATTACCTATTTTTCTAATCCAACGAAACTGCCAGCGGCGCATCCATATAACTATGAATGTCACTTCCGTTAAGAGACAATTCCTCATGGTCACTGTCTTCATCGTCTGAGTGTTGTAAGTTTATGATAATAGGCTTCAAAATATCGTCACGTGCTATTTCTTTCTAAATGCAGTGTTCTGGTAGTTTATCTGCATACCTCAAGCAGTTTTCCCAGTCTTTGGCAACCTTGTCAATTTCTTGGTGAATAAGTCACTCAGCGTCAATCAGTTTAAAAGTATTATTTCTGTTTGCAACATAATTTGAGCCAACATTAACTCAATTGGATTGTTCTGGTAGTAGTAAGGGGAAGGTGCTTTATAATACCTCTTGTCTCATATCAATTGCAAGCTGATCCAGCTGATACACTTTCCCTGGTTTTTGAACGGGAGAACAACTGAATAACACTACTTTGAACTCTCTAGAGTTTCCTCTAGAGAGGAAACATGTTATTGTAATCAAATTTAATACCTTCTTTTATTTCAAAATCATTTATAAATTTAACTTTATCATCAACGGAATTGCAATAAGAAGGAAAGCCTGTAGCCTGAGTCTTAATTTTTAGGAAGACGTTCACATAATTTTCAAATAAACCTTTTTCTCCTGTTTTCGAATTATATTGTGCCATTTCATACTCCCATATTTCGTATATTTCTAGAATAATGTAGCCTTCTTGAAGAGCTACTTTTACTTCATGAATAACCCACGTTCCAAGAAGACTTCTGTCATCATCAGTATGATTACAATCCTCTTGATTTTCCAATTGTGCACAACAATTGCATAACGGGAACAGTAATTTTCCGTTAATTCGAACAGGTAAAACAGCGTGATAAAGATTTACAGGTGCTAATATTTTACACTTAATTAAACCTCCTTTTACGTTATTCAAGTCTGGAAAGTCTTTAATATATATTTTTGGATGTCCTACCGGGTACGGTTTGGTCTTATTTACAAAAGGATATAAACTACAAACATCGTAATAAAATTTTTTTTTCATGTTCATTTTCGGTTTCATAATATAATTTAGTACAATTTGTACGTCCCCCAAAAAATGCATCTCTAGGTTCAAGAGGTTCTGGAATTTTAAAATTTTTAACAAAATCTTCCAAATCACTATTTCGCTTAATTTGATTATTAAACTCGCATTCCCACATTTCAATAACGTCATAACCGGCATTTTTTATATTAGTAAGTACTCTTTCAGTAGATTCGTATCTTGAATTCATGGTTTCATTTCCAGTGTTATAAAGCACGGTCGATCTGTTAGGAAAACAGACTTTACATCCGTGAAAGTAACAGCCTTGAAACATATACACATATTTATGTTGCTCATCTTCTCTATATCCGTCTACTTTATGATTAACAATTTTTACTTCGCGGCCGTTAAGAGCATGTTGAATCCTTACATTTTGTGATCTCTCTAACCAAGTTAACCATATTAAAGCTTTACGAGATTGTTTATCAGCTAAACGGTAACCACCAGGAGGAATGATGGAAATTGTATCTTTAGGCATAAAGTGATGTCTGTATACATTCATACAGGCATTTGCAATTGTTACGCATTCTCTAAAAGGATCTATTTTGTTTTCCTCTATAAATTCCTTTCTAAATTTAGACACACCAAAGCATAATACTTGAACATCATTTTGACAGTATTCAACAATTTCTTTTTTCATACTAAACACATAATTAGAAATCACTTTTTCGGCGTGCCATTGTTCAAATAATTGTCTTTCCTCTACAGACATTTTTTCTGGACAATAATGTTTTTTATCTGGTATCTTTCCGATATAGTTCTGATTTTCACTTGTATTAAATAAATAAGGAAAATATCCTTTATTTTCTGTTAAACCGAATGTTTTTGAAAATTTTGCAAGTGAAAATGGAATAAAATTTAGTGAATCTAGAAATGTTACATTTCGATACGTCATTTTATATATTCGATTCCCATTCATTATTAATTCTGGAGTCCATTTGAGAGTGCCTACCATATATCTAAGCAAGAAATGACCGTCATATGATTTTAAATTATGAGCAATAAGTGTTAAGTGCTTAAAGATAGCACGAGGTAAATTAATATAGTTAAATAATTGCTGTACAGGATTATTTTGAAATATCCATTCCTTTACTCTACAATATTCGCATCTATGCATTTTTTCACAAACATCGATACAATAATTACAAGCTTGGTAAACAACACATAAATTAACTTTATGTTCAAATAAATTTTCTTGAGATTCAAATGGTTTTTCTTGCTTGCACTCGAAATCTATAAATAAAAATAAAACGTTTTTGCTTAATTGCTTATTACGATATGGCTTGATGTAACAACGGTGATCTGCTTCGACATATGTATCGTATATAGTACAATAAATCTCGTTACAAACATGGGCAAGTTTTCTACGTTTAAGGTTATACATTTTATTATATTTAAGACACACTTTTTCTATGTCACACACCGATTTTCCTTTCGAATAAAATGCGCCTTTTAATAAATGGTTGTTATAGCATATTTCACCTTTAAAATCACGATTGCAAAAAGAACAAGTAACATAATTTTCAAAAGAAGCAGCACATGATAAATGACATTTAGAACAATTATACTTGCAACGATGCACGTCTTTCTTATTTGAAGAAACTAAGTTACATTTTCTACAATAATATTTACATTTAAATGCTCTATGCAAGTCTACAATAGCATTAAAGTGGTGATTGTGATATATTAAGTCAATATAGTTATCACTGTTAGTTATTGATTTGTACAATACTTTGTTTCCATTGTGGCCATCAAAAACAGTGAAACAATAATCTTTTAAGGCTATTTCAAAATGCTTTACGTCCTCTACACTATAATTCTCACTTTTGTCAACCAATTCCGATAATAGTAATGCTTTACGATGTTGCACACTTTCAGCTTGTTTCACACTCTTATACTCTGGATCGTTATTAACCTTTGCTATGCACACAGCTATAGCTCTAGGTAAACAAAGTGCATCAGTATTTTTAAAAACAATAATACCTTTATTTTTGAAACATAGTTCACATTCATTGAAACAATCTCCTTCTAGTATTTGTGTATATACGCAAGTAAATGTTAATTTACCGTTTAAGAAAAACTCTTCATTACTTTGCAAAACGCTTTATTTCAGTAACGTTAGTCCGTAACAATGAAATTACTTCGCTAAATGTGTATTATTGTCTTTAAGTTGCAGATAATATAGATAACCTTCATTCAGTTCGTTATTTTCTTTGTAACAATGAGTGGTGCCGCGCTAATTAATGTATAGAT
>CM060948.1:349401610-349531610 GCA_030765055.1 Mantis religiosa | reverse complement strand
AACAAATGCTTAGAAGCGAGATCACCGCCACTGATGCTCATGCAAGGAACAATAACATAACACTATCAAGTGATAATTTCTGGTTATCTAAGCATTGCCACACGTCACCAGGTTAGTACTTCCCTCTTCACCGCGCACCTCACCCATCAAACACATAGAGCTTGGTCTCTACCAGTATATGTTTGTATACTTTAGGATCTACAACAGTAGTAGGATTGCAGAAGGCAGTAAATGAAATCCAGACATTCTGTGAAGAGTGGGGAATAAAAATAAACATAAATAAGTCGAAAGTTATGGTCTTCAAGAAGGGAGTTAAACTAAAAAGTGAAGAAAAATGGGTACTATATGGCAAAAGGGTAGAAGTGGTCAATGAATTTGAATACTTAGGAGTGAGGTTGAATAACAATGGAAAGTGGGAAGTACACAGCAGAAAAAATGGAAGCAAAAGGAGGGGTGGCAATGAATGGGATAAGAATATGCAAATATAAGCTATAAATGACAACCAAGTGGTTAGAAAGAACGTATGAAGCACTAGTGGAATCCAAAATGCTGCGTGCAATAGAAATCGGGGGGGGGGGGGGGCCCACAGAGGTAAACCAAATGGTGGACCAAAACTACAGCAGGTTTTGTAAAGAGCTACTAGGCTTACCAAGATCAGCATCTAGGGAAGTAGCTTTAGTAGAACTAGGAAAGACAAGAAGAAATGGAATAGTAGTGGAAAGAATAATAAAATATTGGTATAGGTATTTGGCCAAAGAAGAAGGGGAAATTATGCATGAGACAGCAAAAAAGATTAGAGAACTCAAATAGTTGGTGGGCAGAGTTAGGAGGAATTGTGGAAAAATAGGAATGGGAGGTATATGGAGATTAGAGGAAAGGAATACCAGCGATGTGGATAAATTGGTAAAATGCAGAATAGAAGATATAGAAAGGCAGGAAATATGGGGAAGTCTAGAAAATATGAAATCATTACAATTTTACAAGCAAGTATAAAGAAATTGGGGACGAGAAGCATATGTAGATTCCTGCAATAGGCAAGAGAGAGAAGGGTTAGCTTGGATGAGGTAGGGAAAAAGGAATTTGTGAATTGTGTGGTGGAAAAGAAAGCATAGAACACTATGTAACAGAATGCAAGGAGGTTGCAATGTGGAGAAAAAAGATTTGGGAGGAAGAATGGGAGAAAGTAGAGAAGAAGTTAGTAGTTGTAAAAATGTTTAACGGGAAGGGAGGAAAAAGAAGGTAAGAAGTATTGGTAAGTTCTTGCAGAAAGTACAAGAAAAATGGGCCAGAAATGTAAAGAATATAAAAAAGGAAGTTTAGGGGGAAGAAAGGGACTAATTAAGAACAAGGAGGTGTGAAGGTTAAGAGCTACCTGGCAGAGCAGAAGACCAGGGTGTCATGTAAGCCAAGGTACCAACAAGGCAAAAGAAATCTCAGAAAACATTTGTAGTTGGTTTATTAATACTCGTCACTTGTTTATGTTAATGAGAGAATAATTTCAAAGGCATTTGCCTCCGTTTTCAATCTCAAAGAACAAAAAGCAATACTACACATAGCAGAAGAAAATGGATACAACAAAAGTTTGGTGTTGAAGAAAATTAGAAAAGCTAAACTAAAGAAAACCATTAAGGAAGCAACCACATTTACAAAAGAAAAAAGAAAGCAACAGCATATTCAGTTCATTCACATACCACCCAAAAATATTTAATAAATTTAAAAAGATATTCAAGGAACAAAATATCCCCTTGGCACCTACTAATAGACACTCAATTTTAAAATTGCTAAATTCAAAAATAAAAGATGAAATCCCATCAGTTAATAGGTCCGGAATATAGCAGATAAGTTGTAAGAATTGTGAAAAATGCTACATAGGTCAAACTAAAAGAAATCTAAAAACCAGAGTAAAAGGGCACTTTAGAAACATCAGATTGAAACAAGAAGATAAATCAGCAGTATCATTTCATTTTTGGAATGAAAACCATGACATTGATCCAAATCCAAAATTATTAAAAGGAGTGATAAACCAAAATAAATTGACAACATGGGAGAACATATTCTTATGGAAAAATAAAGATCGCGTAATGAACTTTGAAATCCCACCAGTAGATAATTTGATAAAGAAGTTCATAGTTCCACCAGAGAGAGCAGACAACAATAGATGCCAGTTGGAAAGAGATTGGAAATGGAGGTGAATGCCTTTGAAACTAGTTGCTCATTAGTATAAACAAATAAGTGACGAGTATTAATAAACAAGTACAAAAGTGAATCGAGAAGATATTGACACATATTGTGTCAATATCTTCTCGATTCACTTTTGTACTAATTTGTGCTTCACTGTCCCTACGCTTCTTTCAAGTTTATACTTTGATTAATAAACCAACTACAAATAGTTTCTGAGATTAATTTTGACATCACACTACTAAATTCCTCCAAACACATATAAGGTAAAAACAAATAAATATAGCCTAAAGTTGTAAATTGTAAAATTTTGGAATATGCACAGTAAATAATCTAATCTAATCATGTGTATTTTAAAAGATTACATTTATTTCCACTTCCTTGTGGAATAATATACCTGTATCATATCTTAAGAGTTTAATTATTTTTCTTAAAGTAAGGCAAGCTAACCTCGAGAATTCATATTGATTTTACTCTTCTTATTTAGGTATGGCATACTCCATGAATACAACCAGCAATATTATGGAGGGCGATGGTTCTGATTCAGAATTGGCTAATAGTAACGTAAATCCAGAAAGAAAGAAACCATCTGTAAAGGAAAAACACTACTCAGATTTTGATCTACAGGGGATACAGGTATGTCCCTTGAAGAAATTTGTGTATCTGAATTTCTTCAGAAATAACCTATTAATAAAATATTAATAAACCGAGGTGCTTAGAACCATAAGGGCCTAAAGCACAACACTGTTGATTTTGAGATTTTTAGCAGGTATGCATGCTCCTGACATTTGCCAACCTTGTAGCTCTGCTTTAGGCCCTCTTTGATTTAATGAAACATTCGTAAGAAGCTGTTTCTGCAGTTTTGCTGATATTCAGTTATATAAGGGCCCAAAACACAAATAATCATTTTGTTGATCTATGCAGTTATGTTGGCAACATAATTTACTCTCTACATCATGTTCACAAGAAGTACTTTGTAATGGGAATTTGTCGCATATTTTTGCACAGAAATGTTGATTTTAACCCGTAACCAGTATGGTGTAGTATTTGTAGCACAAATGGTATGGTGGGGTCAGGAGAACTCCATTTCATTTTTGACAATTATGGAGTATGAGGAATGATAAATCATAATAAACTAAACATAAATGTATTATTCAGTTATATTTAGATATTAATTATGTATAAACTACAATGTAAGCCTCTGCGTACATGTCTACAGGATCTTTTTTACCATATATATAATATTTATTAGTCTAATGATGATAGTTTTAAGAATCAGCTATTTTGAATCAAATTACGTGATTAACTCTGGAAAAAGGTTTGAAGTATGAAATTAAAGATGAATAGTTGTTTAGCACAAAAGTGAATCGAGAAGATATTGACACATTGCTTCACTCACACTGTTTATTCACAGGACATGTTTCAAGAGCTTTTGCTCTTATCATCAGCTGGTACTCGATTAGTGTAATTTGAAATGATTTCCTCTTTCTCTGTATCGTCGATAGATGGCATGATGTACTTGTCAAAGACGTCCGGTGGTGGAGTTTCAAAATTCATGACTCTATGACGATTTTTGTTAATGAAGATTTTTTCCCATACGGAAAGGTCTATGGGGTGATTAACGTATTTTATTAGAGATGTTTCCAAGTTGATGTCATGTCTAGTACTCAAAAAATGAAAGGCCACTGCTGATTTTTCTGTTTCACCATTTTTAATGTTTCTTATATGTTCTTTAGTTCTGATGTTAATATTTCTTTTTGTTTTTCCTATATATATTTTAGAGCAAGTTTCACTTTTGTTTTCCTATCTTTTGTTCTAGGACACTTGGCACATCTAACCCGTTTTGTTATGACTCCTAATTGGTAAAAGCAAAGAACAAGGTGCAGTGGGTGTAAAATCAAGTGTTTGCATATAGCTGGCAATAGCATTTCACATACATAAAGTATTAACATGGGATATTTTCTAAAATTAACTTAGCGGCTTAGGCAGTTATGTCTGCGACCTGCATTGGGAAGCAGTATACAGCAGAGAAAGGATTTCAGCTTGAATTAACATAACCCCAATAGATGGCAGACCACAACTGCTTAGAGAATGCTACACTTAGTGATATTCTTCTCTGTGTACTACAAATTGTATTATCGATTTCTATGCATTGCTACATGACCCACAAGGAGAGCAGTGAATAGCACTGACAGAACTGTTCCAACATTCATAGTGAAAGGGTTAAAGATGAATGTTTTAACTCCCATAGGCTCTTTGGAATATAATTTCACCCATTTCATTCATCATCTAATATGAGCTTACCAGTTAAAGGGGGTTAAATAAATGAAATAAAAATAAAGCTTATTGAACAAATCAACATCAATCAAAAACCATAACTGAGAAATTATTTATCAATCCACCTAGACTGGGAAAAGAAGATAAAAAGCAATATAATATACCAACAAATCTCTATCAATGGCATCATAATGTAAATAAAGATAATAATCTAAAAATAACATATCTAGCCTGGTTATATAAAATCTTACAAGTTGTCTTACATTTACTACTAGGGGATTCTTGTTCTAGGCTTGCTAAAGAATACTTGTATTTATCAACTTTTTAAAGTGTGTCTGCACTCTTAAAAGATCACCACTTTATTGAATGCAAGTTACAAAATGCTTCACTACATATTTTTTTTTTTTTTTTCACATACCGTTACTGATTCTTTTCTTTCTGGTAAGGCATCTTAGCTTTCCCTATCTCTGAAACAATTGACCTACAAGCATAGAGTTTTGAAGTCACCTTCAGAATAACAAAACAATCTCTCTGACATCAGAATAACAAAATAATTCTGCAATTAGTATCTTTTAAATATGCAAATAAATTAGCCGTAGGGGTCAGCAAAGCAAGGCAGTACATGTGTTTAACTTAACGATGTTGCATTCACCTCACTGGCTGGTCAGTGATAGACCAGCCATGCCTTAGCCCAGTCTTAGGTTCATTTCTATTTTATAGTTTCTCTAAAGGAAAGTTGAATATGGCATACACAATTTAAGTTAATTGATGGAAACTAACCCCTAACTGGTGAGGTGATATTTTGAAAGCAAATAGTGAGGTGACGTTATAGATAGCCAGTAATTTCCCTGACTCTTGTACTTCACTGGTGAAGGGGAATTGGAAAATCTCAGCTGACATTTCAATATTAACCTTTATTGATGCCACTGAACAACTTTTAGCACAGAAAATAAATTACAGTGAACAGAACTTGAAATATGCAAACCGTGTGCAAACAATTAAAAAATTTGCTACATTTTACATAATCCATATGTTGGCTAATTTTATATAAACAAATAAACCAAATTCTAACCTCGCATTATGGAGGAACAATGAAAGTTTAGGAAAACACATTACAATGTGACAAAATGTTGCACACAAACTGGCAAGCCACTGCACTACGCAGTCACAGCATACGGGAATTCTGTAGGCTCCACAAATTGGAATCTTGCAGCTGTTGCAGGTCTTTTCTGTTTTTCTGTCAGAGCCCGGTGGACTTTTCTTGCACCTTTCTTGCTTGCCTAATTCTTCTCTGACTTCATATGGAACTGACATCTGGAGTATTCTACTGATGTTTAGTCGCAACTCACGCGACAAACGGGTGTTCAGAAGTCGGCTCTACAAGCTCTTTGGCAAGTCATCTGATGTACTCCAACCTGGTTAGCTCAGGATTCCCAGGGAATTCACAGTAGATAAGATAAGCGTTCACCAGGCTAATATGCATGAGAGTGAAAAACATGGCTAATGACCATAGCCTCAGATATCGCGTCCAATCACTGAACCTAGGATCACTAGGTTTCATAGACCACCTCCTAGATGCCATGTTACCTACAATTAAAAGGTTTGGTATGTAATAGAGGAAGTATAAAATTGTGACAATTTAGCATATTAAATACATGGAGTTTCAATGGGAAATGAGAATATTAGAACATAGGCAACTAGTATGATAATGGATATGCAAAGTTTCTAACAATAATGAATAACATAAAAAAAGCTCACTGCTTTGATTACAACTGCATCCAGAGTTACTAGGTTAGACAGATAACCGGCTAGATGCCATATTACCTATAAAACAGAAAATGAGAATATCTAAAAAAAATTACGCAACTGGTGAGTTTAGGTTAGGAATGCCCAGGATGTATAACAATCATGCATAAGGTCAAACAACTCACTGCTCTGTTGACCACTACACTTCCAGCCAGCTTGGAACGAACTGACTTGAAGCTATAGGAACAGACAAAGATCTAATTACAACACTCTGGTAGCAGTGGCGTATCAGAGTTTTATCTGGGCATCTGACACCCAACCTCACCAGTTACAGGTTAATGATTTCTTCACTCTAGCCGTATATAGATGGATAGAGTCAACTTGAAAAATTCAATGCCATGGCTAGGATTTGAAGCACCTATCTCCTGGTTTTCGTCCAGTCATTCTTACCCATTGAGCTACCATGGCCATCATGGCATCCTGACATTAAATTCTCCAATTGACTCATTTATTTTCCCAGTAAACCACTAGGGGCTCTTGTATCCGAGATACACTGTTTGTTGTGACTTACTATCGTAAGCACTTGAGTCACAGACTTCATCATTTAACTCTTATTTTTGTAGTTAATTGATGGAGATTAATCATTTCTTTACACTAGTCGTATATAGGCTAAGGTTCTGGATAGAATATCTTGGCGTATCTCGGATATGAGAGCACCTGGTGGTATACCAGGAAAATATATGTGGGCCAATCGGAGAATTTAATGTCAAGATGGCACATTGGCCATGGGAACTCAATGGGTAAGAGCGACTGGACAGAAACCAGGAGATCCGTGGCTCAAATCCCAGCCATGGCGTTGACTCACTCTAAGGCATATACATACTATACAACTTAATGTACAGAAAATGGTGGTTTGTTCAACACAAAAGTTAAGATCATAGACTAATATAAAAACTATTTGTGGTTGGTTTATTGACACTCGTCACTTACTTTTTCATATATTTATGAGAGACTAGTTTCAAAGGCCCTGGCCTCCATTTTCAATCTCTTCCCAACTGGCATCTGTTGTTATCTGCTCTCTCTGGTGTTGGAACTATGAACTTTTTTGTCAAATTATCTACTGGCGGGATTTCAAGGTTCATTACGCGATCCTTATTTTTCCAGATGAATATGATCTCCCATGTTGTCAATCTATTTTGGTTTATCACTCCTTTTAATAATTTTGGATTTGGATCAATGTCATGGTTTTCATTCCAAAAATGAAATGCTACTGTGATTGAAAATGGAGGCCAGGGCCTTTGAAACTAGTCTCTCATAAATATATGAAAAAGTAAGTGACGAGTGTCAATAAACCAAACACAAATAATTTTTATATTAATTTTGACGTCACTGTTACTAAATTCCTCCAAACACACATCATAGACTAACTTAACAAAATATTTCATTTTCATTAAAACCCCTAATAATTCAAGCTGACTCAATAATCAGGTAAATAAATAACACAAATATCGAGTGTTATTAACTGTGGCCTGATTCTTTACCATGGACTTGTTTCTTTACCATGCCATTGAATTTAAAAAGTGCTATTTTATTTTAACTTCGTCTAGGACATGGACTTGTATAAGTTTAACAATGATTTCTAAATGCATTTAAAACTAGTCCAATAAATTTCACATTGCTTTTGAATTTCATTAGCAATACTTCAGTGTTCGGTTGATGTGCATACTATTTTTTGAAAAGAAATTATATTTGATAACTTGTTGCCATTTAGATATATTTAGCTAAGCTAGTGTTTCAGAACACTCTTTTGAGAAGTTCTTAGTGTATAGAGGAGTAGTTAACCCTCGAGTAGTCCTGTGATGCTTTGTGTTGTGAGTGGTGGCATGGGTTACATATGTAGCCCATATAAAATTTACCTTATGCATTGTTTATAAATGTTTGAATAACCTTTTGTGACATTCCTTTGTTTCTTTATAGTGTTTACTTACATTCAAATTGGGTTTTATGAACTGTATCAAGATAATTAGATATTAAACTAAATTATACTATATGTCATCAAAATTATATGGCAAACTCGTTTAAAGTGTTCTCAAGTTAATAACAGTGAAAACAACAATATCTGATACAGAACGTATTAAATGTTTACATAGCTCCAACAATCACCATATGAATGTCTAGTAACGGTCTCAAAATATGACACAAACACAAAATTACGATTGGCTTTAAAATTCTTTTTGTAGACACTCTTTACACACCACCGTGGAATGATTATTGAAAATCTTTCTTTGACCCATGCTGCAACTCTTCCTGTTGTATTTATCCTTGCTTTTTCCGCATAAGTAGCACCTCCCTACCTTGTTATCAGGCTGTGTGACCTGTGTTCTGCGAACATCTTCAATTCCGAGAACAATCTTAGCATGCATTCTTAGTGAGACTGATACAGTGTTCAGTTCTACTTTTCTTGCTATTTGAGGCTTTATGAGCCCCCAGGATATTGAAAAGAAACAGGAAACAAGCATCTTTTAATTTTCTTATACTTCTGATTCGCAGAAAAATACAGTGGCTGCTATGCAAATCTTTACATGATAACAACAACAACAAACACTGATTAAGTAAAAAATGAAGCTAGCTACAGTGAAGCAATAAATGTTACACAAATACAAATATTTGCCACTAAGGCTTCACTTATCTTAAGAAATTGGTGTTAATACTTCTTTCTAATGGAGATCAATTTCACAAACAAATCAGTTGCATCCTCAGTCCACAAATAAACTCCGTTGTCAAAGATTCCGGTTACCATGTTTTTCTTATGTTTTTTTAGTATTACCAACATCTGAAAACGAAACAAACCTAAAAACAGAATCAACTGCTGGAATATAAAAATTTATTACGCGATATTTATTTTTTAAAATAAATATCTTTTCCCACACTATTAAATCTATCGGACCATTTAATTGTTTTAATAATTTAACTTCAGAATTTACTTCATGGTTAAATGACCAAAAGTTATCTGCTACGGCCGATTTATCAGTTTGTTTATAATTAATGTTACGAAAATGTTCTTTCGTTGTGCTTTCCAAATTACATTTCGTCTTTCCAATATAAACCTGATCACAACCTAAACAATTAAATTGATAAATGCCAGATTTTTTATTATTAGGAATTATATCTTTTTTAGAAAAATATAGTAATTTTGTAACATTATATTTATTTTGAGGAACTAAAGTTATACCAACTTCTTTTAAAATAATTTGAAAATGTTTATTGATCCAAGGATGGTAAGTAAATTTTTAAAAATTATAATTGTCTTTTATTTTTTTAAGGGAAGAAAGAAGTATTAACACCAATTTCTTAAGATACGTGAAGCCTTAGTGGCAAATATTTGTATTTGTGTAATAAACACAGACTTTACGTGGTTTTGTTTTAAGCTTCTCTGTACAATTTGTACTTGTTTATATTTCCCTTAACTTAACTTGTATCACCTTCATGAGTCTCCTGGGCATCGAATGTGCTAGATTTTCAAAATATTTTTTATCCATTTCCACCCATAACTTCTTGAACATCTCCTGCAGCTCTCCTTAATATTTAATAGTTGCAGCTCATCTATTTTATTTTGCATTTGATCCCAAGCATTTTCTATTGGATTTAGACCAGACCAGTCAAGTACAGGTATATTATTGTCTGTTAGGAACTTCTGAATCATCTTTGTTCTATGAGCAAGGGCGCCATCATACATAAAGAACTGACACTGATAAATTAGCCAAAATATGACCAAATGCTGTTGCAACACTTCTAAATAGAAACTTCCTTTCATTGTTACATTTTTAGGGAGTAATTACAAGCACCTCTACCACAATTACCACTAAAGACACTCTATAGCCTCACACTTTCTGGATGTTTAACAATTTGGACCGTACATTTTCGATAATACCATGACCCTTTTTTGACCTTCTCACCTTTTTGGATTTGCCTCTGACCAATAACTTTACCTTGCACCAGTCCTCTGATGTCCAGTGCTGATATGTTTTGCTGAAATGCACTCTTTTCTTCATCATAGCTTCACTTGGAAGAGGTTTCTTGACTGCACACCAAATTGGTAAACCTAAGTCTTTTTGAAGCTGATGCTGAATGGTGCAGATTGCAACACTTTTGAGAAGTACTGGATGATTATTTTTTAAACCTGCTGCTGTAATCCATGGATTAGCTATTACTTCACGTTTTAGAAGGTCATCAATCCTTGGAGAAGTCTTTCTTTTACCACCCGAGCCTGTCGTTTGAGTTGATGTGGTGCCACATAGCAAAGGTGCTGCTGCGTTTCTTAGGTCTTAAATGGATTGTCTTGAAACCTTTAGATCAGCAGCTATACAAATTATAGAGGTATCTACCTCTAACAGAGTTAAACCATGAGTCTTCTCCTCACAAGTGAGCTTCTTGTGTCCCATTTTGTGTATTGGATGCAGAAATACACACCTTCAAAAACAGCACTGAGATGAAAACTCGGATGACAACACACAATAAGCAACTTGCCGTACGCAAATACCAGAGGCAGACTGACACCTGGGCTGCTGATGAAAAGAAGTTGCTGCTGTGCACTCGAGAATCACATGATTTGCAGCTCCACCTGCCTTTTCCTGTAGTGGTGGGAGAAGGGCAAACTGAGCACAGTGTGTATGTGAAGATTTTCCTTATGTTTAAAATGTAAAGATTTCCATTGCGGTGACTGTACACATGGCAATGATCGTACTGATGTAGATTCACCATCTGTTGCTTCATCACTTTATTCATTTTCATCACTTGCTTTCTCTGTGTCGGGAAAACATGACCATCTTCTCCTTCATCGTTGTCAAGCTCAATGTCACTTTCACTACTTTCATTTAGAGCTTTTTTAAGCATCTGTATAACTAGCAAATCGTCCTCAGGAACTCCCATGAGATGAACCTTTCACTTAGTAGCCATTTCAACAATTGTTACATTAGTGGTCACATGGGCTACATACTATATGCACACGATAAAAAGAGCGATTGGGTTCCAAGTCCTCATTCGGTAAGTTTGGTTTAACTCCGTAAACATAGATGATAACTTTGAAATTTGAAATGTGCTATACACTGACATCTAGTGGCTAATATGCTAAGCTTTATCATGTCCGCCATATTTCGTTTTGATCAATTTCGAGGTTAATTAGCTAATGAATTTACAACAATCGTATGTTAGAGTTAGAATTTTAGTTCATCCTTGGCAACATATACATGTTATGAGACACGTCAAAATGTATAAATACAGTATATACATAAAGTTAAATTGATTACGTACAATATACAGAGTAAGCAGTTTTTCTATGGTTTCATGTGGTATTTGCATAGACTAATTTACTACGAAAAATGTCATAATATAAATATTACAGGTTTGTGAACGTACTATGCTCCCTGTGCTCATTTACAGGGTTATATTTCAAAAAATTCATTAACCATAAACAGTGTGCATGCAAAAATGTCTTAAACTTATTCTTAAAGTGTTTTAATGATGCAGCTTGTTTAAATGAATTTGGAAGTTTATTATATAACATTATCCCTTTGTAGTTAAAGCTTCCTTCATAAAGGCTCGTTTGGTGTGCTCGAATTGTCAGTTTGTCCTTGTTACGAGAGTGATGGTAATGTACATCAGCATTTACTTGAAAATGATTTATATTTGTATGAACATTTGTGGATGTTATGGCTCTCGAAAGGGGACACATTATTATTTGTCTACCTCCGTATAACTGTGATCTGAATGCAATTGAGCTGGCATGGGCAAAACAAAGGAATGTTTTCAGAGGATGCAAATCTAATTGTGATATCATCACTTATTTTATATGCTATTTTGTTGAACTGTGTTTTTCACGGTTGACCACACTGCACAAACAAGAGCGTTAGCTCTCGCTGCTTCCCCTGTGCCCACACTACACTGTAAATTCAGCGATCAAGAAAACATGCGCATACTGTATGTAGCCCAGCTGTGCACAATTGAGTTTAATTGCAAATAAGAAAAATTCTGTCTCGTTAAAATATAGCCAACTGATCAGTTAGAACACATTGCATCAAGAAGCTACCAAAACCCCCACCACCATAAAAGCAGAAGATGCGCACTTGCAAAAATAAAATGGTTGGGCTACATATGTAGCGCACGCGACTACTCGAGGGTTAAATATCATACATATTGGAATAAAAGCTCAACTTAGAATAAGAAGGTACATAATGCAATTTGTACATATAAATTCTTATCCATGTTGATAAATGATTGTCTGAAATAATTTTCCCTCTATAGGTTGAAAAAATCAAAATGATATAAAAAGTGTTGTATTTTATGAGGTACATCCAGAAAGTAAGTTCTGTTTGATAATAAAATTAAATTCCTAATGAATATGAGTTAAGTACGAGTTAACACCTTCGGTATGTTCGAAAGGAGAATGGCCACCAATATGACCATTGTAGTTAAATGGAACAAGTAAACAAAAAAGAAAGAAAGAAATTAAATTGTGTACAGATACAGAAAAATTATTTATTGCAAAAAATTCTACAACTCTTAAACTACTTTTCCACATAACTGCCGAAATTTTGCAGGCATTTGTCATAGCGAGGCACAAGTTTTTGTATATCTTCTTAATAGAAGTTTGCCGCCTGTGTCTTCAACTACTTGGAAATATTTTCCTTCAGCTCTTCGTCATTGTTGAAGTGTTGATCACCAAGGAAAGATTTGAGATGCAAAAATAGATGAAAGTCACTAGGAGCGAGGTCAGGGCTGCACGGGAGTGGTCAAATACGTCCCAGCCAAATCCCTGTATGATGTTTTTCGTCGCATTTACAGTGAGTGGTCGTGCGTTGTCGTTAAGAAACACAACACCTTTTGACAGTATTCTTCTATGCTTATTCTGTATTGCGCAGCACAATCCTAGCAGTCAGAAAACGAATCACAGATCTGATTTCACAAGTGGCAGGATTTTCAATCAACACCGACATTGTAAACAAGCACAACAAAGCGTACTGGCTGACAGTGATCTCACAATGGCGCACATTTCTTCTCCTTGATACAGATCATCTACCACGCATGTGTGGAACTGCGATCGCAGCACTGCAGCGGAGATAAATTGAAACAGAACTTACTTTCTGGATGCCCCTTGTATTTATAATGACATGTATTGTTCATATCTTAGGAAGAAATTATTGCATCACTTAAGTATAGGTTAAAAGTTCCTAGTAAATTTCTCAGTTCATATTCGACATGGCAGAAAAGTAGCTAATTCAATGATACATTTTTAGACTAATTTTTAAAATAAGCTCAAATTTTAAGTAATTCTTTGTTTTACTTTTTAAGGCAAATGATGAAGTAGACCATGATGATACTGATGGTATAACTACTGCAGAAGCTAAGAGAGATTTGAATTCATGTAAAGCAGTTGATGCTACTCCGACCACCAGTCATGATAGGAATTCTTTGCATAATTACATTGAATATTGTACTTCTACAGATACTAATATTAAAAATGACAATTTACTGGATCAGACTGCAAAAGTAAATACTCAGATTTTAAATTTAAGTTCATCTAAAGACTGTTTCCAAGATAGTTATGTAAGGGGATGTCCTAGCCAAACTACAAATGCAAGTTTAACTGATTTAGCAGTCAAGATCTTTGAACAAAACAAGGATTTTGATTATGTTTCAGCAGCCAAGAAAAGTATTGATGCTTTAAGTAAACAAACTGCTGATAGTGACATTCTTGTACGTATGGAAATAGGATCCAATTTAAAAACATGTGATACTAAGTTATTTGTCACTTCTGAGAATGCTCCCAGTGATTCTGGAACACAATTGGATAAACAAAGTAAGCATTCCACTTCAACAGATGACCAAATTCTACCAAGTAGTTCCCATGAGAAAACTGTACAGAATATTGCAAATACAAATATATACAATAACCTGTCACAAGAAGCCAATTCTCGGGAAGCATTCTTTTTATACAACTTCAAGGGTAAGGAGGAGAAAGAGACCACAGATTTGAGGAAAGACCAGACTGTGTTTGTTTCTGATAAAGATGAAGAATGTAACTTATCTATTAATGTTGAAGAATCTTACGAACAATTTAAGTATGTTCTAAATGAAAGGAAAGAGCTGTGTGCAGAAGAAAATGTTATGGAAGAACAAACATCTTGCTCACTGTGGAAAATACTAAATGAATTAGAGTGTCCATTCACCTGGTTAGCAGATGTACCAGAGCTCAATTTACCAAACGCCAGGGGGAGGAGATTTTCAAAGATGTTTTTAGAAGGTAAGACCCAAATTGTCTTTACTGTTTTCTATTAGCCCTTTACATTAAATTTTTTACAGGATTATAAATGTAACATCTATGAATTTATGTGCGTTTGGAGGAATTTAGTAACAGTGACATCAAAATTAATCATAAAAGCTATTTGCAGTTGGTTTATTGACACTCGTCACTTACTTTTTCTATATTATTGAGGGACTAGTTTCAAAGGCTGTTACCTCCATTTTCAACCTCTCTCCAACTAGCATCTGTTGTTGTCTGCTCTCCTCTCTCTCTCTGGTGGTGGAACTATAAACTTCTTTGTCAAATTATGTACTACCCACCAGTAGACACTGTAGTGTCGACACCAGTAGTGGCATAGACTCTGTTCAGTGCGCGAAGAAAGTAGGTCAGTGGCACAGAACTGTCGTCGCTACTGTAAATACAGAAACATTCAGTATTGAATGAGCTCATGAAACTGGTCACTCAAATTTACGCAGCTGTCAAATTGTTTGCAGCACCATGGATCTTCATGGATAAATATTCAAAATGTGTCCAGATGAATAAAATATTGTTTGGCATCAATTTTCTTGTTTTTCTTCTTTTTCTCCTGAAATTCTTGGGGAGGTAGTGCTTCCAGTATTTCATTGCACAGTTCGCCACTGGATGTGATAAAATTTTTGTTGGCTGGGTCCCATCTAAACATTTGCTGAACTGCAAATTCCATTACCACCATGTGTTCAATTGTTGACTCCAGTTTAGGACATCTTTTTAAAACAAAAGATTGTATAAATATGAAGAAGGCTAAAATGTATAGAAACAAGTATTTTTTCCATGGTCAGATGATCTAATGTCACATTTCTGTTTTTCCAGGGGGAAAAAGACCTGCAGACGGAAGAACAACTCTTTTTCAGGAGATATGTGGTCATCTGATATTAGCATATGACAAAGTTTCTGAAGATCATTTGACTGATTCAATAGCTGATCTTTCATATTGTTATGCAAAGCTAGGAAATCCTCAATTTATTCCTGATGGGATGCAATTCAAAGATGAATTCAAAGAAATGCATGTAGCTCCTGGTAAAGGAAATGAATACTACATGAAAATGAAAAGAAGAAGAGATCAAGCAAAGGATAGAATGCTTCAATGTTTTAACACATTTGCTGGTTGTAATATAAGGAAATTCTATGAATTTAATAATGTAGAAAATTCTACCTTTGTAACAGAGCCTAATTCTCTGGGAATCAATAACAAAGAAACGGCTTGCAGCAAAGGAATAATGCTTAATATAAATGATATTAAAAACCCAACAGTGGGTTCAGAAGAAGATAGCAAATGTGACTCAAAAGATGCCAACAAAACTATAGGTTCAGCTCTTCCCCCTTCAGATGAATCTCTAGATGTCAAGTCTGAAGAAACTGATATTGATAAAACTGAAGAGGTTTGCCAAGCAACATCTGAGAGAAAAGCAGCATATCTTTATGTTGTGACTGCAGCTGTTGCATATGTAGCATATTTTTCTGAAAATTACGAAGAATCATATGTGGCTGCTCAAGTTTGTAAATATTGGTAAGTAATAGTTACACTACCCAGAAAGTGATTTATGTAATATAATTTGCTTGCTTGATGTTCACCTAAATAGCAATTGCTAGTGTTTTAGGAAAATATGGATGTATTCAGAATGCTTCATTTTTACAGGTATAGCCAGCTAGAGCAATCTGGGATGGCAACTCTTCTTGGAGTGAAAGGCACAGTTTTACTAGATTCTCGCACTATAGGCTACAAGTTGGCTTTACCCCTTTTTAGGGAAGCAGTCCGTCTTGAGCCTGATTACTGGCAGTGGAATTATCTTTATGCCAAGAATATCAGAGTTGTAAACATGATTGAAAAAGACAGAAATATAGTTCATGAGAAGGAAGTGGTAAGTGATTGAGAGAGATTTTCATTAGTACAGTCTCAGTAGACTACTCATAGTACTGCAGCCTTAATGTATGAGAAGAGTTTCAGTGTTATGTGTTACACAATTTTTATTTCAGTTAATTGATGGAAATTAATAATTTCTTCACACTAGCTATATATAGGCTAAGGTTTTTGATAGATAGAGTCAACATGAAAAATTCAATGTCATGGACCGGATTTGAACCACAGATCTCCTGGTTTCCATCCAGCCACTCTAACCCACTGAGCTATCATGGCCAACATGCTGTCCTGACAATAAATTCTCCGTTTGACTCATATATTTCTCCGGTAGACCACTAGGGGCTGTCACATTCGAGATAAACCGTTTGTGGCGACTTACCATCGTAAGTACTTGTGTCCCAGGCTTCATCATTTAACTCTTATTATTTTAGTTAATTGATGGAAGTTAATCATTTCCTCATGCTAGCCATATATAGGCTAAGGTTTTTCATAGAGTCAACATGAAAAATTCAATGCCATGGCCGGGATTTGAAGTTCCTCGTAATGAAGAACAGTTTAGCTGAGATTTATTTGATGCGTCAGCGCTTTTTTCTGTGATTATTCATATAAAACTTGTCTCATTCACTTCATTATTTATTTTATTAAACAAAACACCAGAAATGCATACAATAATATCATTGTTAATGCCATTTGACCTTCCTGAAAACCAGTAGTAGTCTGATGTTCCTCTAACTGATCATCTGTTTGAACAATTAAGCTGTACATAGCTACCTCTGTTATCCAAATTTTCGAACTCATTACTACCCCTGAATGGGAGTTCCTGCTGAGGTAAACAGCAAAGAGCATTTATCAATCATCCGATTATATACCTATTTCGTTTCACATTTTCATCATGCTTATCATCTGAGTTCTTAAACAAATTACTCAAAGAAATGTCAATTCTTGTTTTTCCAAACTTTACTAACATTACAATGGAAGCAGTATGACTTTTTGAATTTTCATGATGAATCCTCAAGTTGCAAAAACTATCCATGTTGCTAATGCCATCTGTCATCCACACATTCTTTTCATTAGAAAAGAGCAGAAATGACAAACAAAATAGTTTTAAAATATGTCAAAACCACATAGCCAAGGAAACTCATTATGCCAAGAGATATTAAAAATAAAGGGGATTCATAAAGGGGTTCTCCAACATCGCCAAACCCCTCACCCACTTGACAGAAGAACACCGGCCTTATGTGTGGATGGAGGACGCCGAAGGTGCTTTCCAGCATCTGAAGAAGACACTGTGCAGTGCTCCTATTCTGGGATTCACACAACCAGGTGGTGCATTCATTGTGGACACCGACGCCAGCGACCATTGCATTGGAGGCATCCTATCCCAAGTCCAGGACGGCTATGAGTGGATGGTAGCTTACTACAGCAAGACGCTCTCCAAGGCAGAGAAGAACTACTGCGTCACCTGGCGAGAGTTGCTGGCGATGGTAAAGACTTTGGAGCATTTCCACAAGTACCTGTACGGTCAGCCATTCCATCTGAGGACTGACCACTCCGCCCTTACCTGGCTACTGAGCTTTAGGAAACCGGAAGGCCAGACAGCACGTTGGGTCCAGAGGCTGCAGGAGTACGACTTCATCTCTGAACATCGTGGAGGGAAGAGCCACGGTAACGCAGATGCCATGTCCTGAAGACCCTGCCCAGAAGAGTGCGGCCAGTGCACAAGAGTGGAAGAGAAGGAGCATGCTGCAGCTGTCCGAGTGGTCACGGCAGTGCCTGCGGATGGCTGGGATAGCACAGGCCCGAGAAGGGAACATCTGGCTTACGCAGACTTGGGGTCACTCTTCAGAGAAGTGGAGGCAGGGACAAGACCAACCCGGGAGGACATCGTACTGAGGAACGCCACCTACAAGTTGAACTGGGCCCAATGGGACTCACTGGAGATCAGAGAGAGCATGCTGTTCCGGGTATGGGAATCACCTGATGGGAAGATGCAGACAGAACAGTTGGTACTTCCTCGAAGTAAGGTCCCGGAGGTCTTGGAAGAAGTGCACGCCGGTACTTCAGGAGGACACCTGGAAGCAAACCGAACAATCGACCAACTCTGACAGCGCTTCTACTGGTTGAGGCTCCGAGCAGATGCTGAGAGTTGGTGCGGTTAATGTCACGTGTGCGCGGCGAATCGCGGGTTCCAAACTAGAAGCCGGAACGCATGCAGCAGTACAACGTCGGAGCGCTATTCGAACAGGTTGCCGTTGACATAGCTGGACCATTCCCAGTGTCCAACCGAGGCAATAGGTACCTGATGGTGGTCGTGGACTAATTTACCAAGTGGCCGGAGGTGTATGCTATCCCGAACCAGGAGGCAAAGACAATCACAGACTGCCTCATGGAGCAGGTGTTCTGCCGATTTGGGGTGCTGTTAGAGCTCCACAGCGACCAGGGCACCAATTTTGGGTCCAAACTAATGAAGGAGGCACTAGAAAGACTTGGGGTTAACAAGACCCACACGGCACCTCTACATCCCCAGTCAGATGGCATTGTCAAAAGGTACATCAAGACCTTAGAAGAACACCTGAGGAAGGTCATGGCCAGCCATCAGCGAGACTGGGACGTCAAGGTGCCACTGTTCTTGCTGGCCTACCGCTCGTCTATACACGACACAACTGGGATGACGCCTCCCTTGTGACCTGGCCTTTGGGAGCCTCCTGGACGCAAAAAAGCTGACAACTGAGTATGTGGAGAACCTGGTGACCATCTCCACGATATGCATGAGATGGCTCGTCAGAACATCCAGAAGGTGAGCAATCACATGAAGACCCGATACGACAGGCAAGCAACATTCAGGGGTTCCAGCAGGGTGGCCTAGTCTGGTTGTACAACCCTATCCGAACCAAGGGACGCTGCCCGAAACTTCAACAGCCGTGGCAAGGACTGTACCGGGTGGTGAAGAGGATTAACGACGTGGTCTAATGCATCCAGAAGATGCCCCGAGGGAAGATGTTGGTGATACACCTGGATCATCTGGCCCGTTACGATGGTGCTGTATGGGGCGACCAGCCTTGAGGAGGGAGCAGTGTCACGGCGACGAGCACATAAAGTTCAGTGCAGAGAGATAAGCATGGCTTGTGTACACAAAGAGCCTGCAGATAAAGATAGCCGGAGATAAAAGGCTGGCCATCATAACTAAAGTTGCGCTTCCGGAAGGTTCAGGTTTCGTCTGGTGATAGACATTCGATTTCTTGTTTGTTAAAGAACAGTCTCAAATTATCAATGAAGTATTTAAGGAAGCGACAACTCGCCAAGAGTCAGTTGTAAACACAGTGTAGTAGTAAACAGCTGCAAAGTGTTGTAACGAGAAGTAATGTAAACAGGTGTAATCAGAACGCTGTTTGTTGTGGACATCGACCTTGGTAGATTGTGACTGTATGTAACATAATGTGACTACTGTAAGAGTAGAACAGAGTGTATTTCTGCGGAAATAAAGAATATTTTGAAGTTCTGTAACTCAAACTTTTAATTCTACGAACCCGAAAAGTCACAATAGTACTAGGTATAATGCCTGCATTCCTAGTTAGAAACCACATGTTAATAAGGTGAATAAGAAAAAGCGTTTAGAATTTGCTGAACAGTATGTGATGAAACCAACAGAAATCTGGGATAAGGTTCTCCGGTCGGATGAGAGAAAATTCTGCTTATAAGAGAGTGATGGATATCTTAAAGTGTGGAGACTGCGAAATACAGAATGGGAACCTAAGTACATGGTAGGTAGAGTGAAACATGGTGGCAGTAGTGTGATGGTATGGGGCTGTATAGTCTATCTAGATTTGGGGAACTGGTGTTCATAGATGGATCATGGACAAATTTGAATACAAGAGGATTCTTGAAAACAATCTAAAAAGAGTGCAGAGATGTTGGGATTAGGGCATGATTATTACTTCCAGGAGGACAATGATCCGAAGAATACTGCTGAAATTGTAAGGCTTTGGATCATGTACAACACTCCTCACACTTTGTAGACACTGCCCCAATTTCCAGATTTAAATCCTATAGAGAACATCTGGAAGGAACTCAAGGAGCGTGTGAGGAAGCATCACATCAGAAGCAAGGATCATCTGAGAGAACTTCTTCAACCAGAGTGGAGAAATATAGACTCTGCAGTTACATAGAGACAATGCCCAAACAATTATCAGCAGTAATTCAAAGAACGGGGATGATAACTAAATACTAGCTGTTCTCTGTTCAAATACTTATGTCCAGATGTAAAGTAACCATCTTATTTCTCCTTATACTGCAAATTAGTTTGAGTTGCTATTTATGGATTTATATGTTTAATGGAAGACTCAAGTTTATGTTGTACCGATTGTATTTATGTATGCTTACTCTGCTTAATTTTAAAATAATATAAGTAATAAATATGTTTATTAAATTAACTTTAAAGAGAGTCGATTAATGACACTAAACAACACTTACTTTTAAATTTTTCCGGAACATGTTTCTGAGGCTTTGCCTCTATTATCAGCCGGCCCTCGACTGGTTCTCATTGGTGTAGTTGACCATATTTTGTCACAGGTCTCCTCTGGTGGTGGTTCAAGGAACTTGCTGAACAAATCTTTCTGGGGAATGTCGAAATCAGCAGAAGAATACAAAACAGAATACAACAAAATAATTGAAATAGCACAAAAAAATAACTTTCCCAAATCATTAGTGGACAAAAAAGTAAACTTAGCAAAAAAGAAGATGCTACTAAAGAAAACCACAACCCTTTCAGCTACAGAAACTAACATGATATTTAAAAAATTCACTTACCATCCATGGGCATATGATAAATTCAAAAAAGTCTTCAAAAAACAAAACATTCAACTAGCACCAGTCAACCATTTCTCCTTAAAAAACCTAATTTGCTCAAACATCAAAGATGCCATTCCATCTAACAAAAAATCTGGTATATATCAAATTGAATGCAATGACTGTAGTCAAATTTATATTGGAAAAACCAAAAGAAATTTAGAAACAAGAGCAAAGGAACACTTTAGAAACATAAAATATAAACAATTAGAAAAATCAGCAGTTGCCACACATTTTTGGGGAAAAAACCACAACATAAATCCAGAACCAAAACTACTAAAACATACATTAGGAAAACAAGAACTATCCACATGCGAACAAATCTTCATTTCAAAAAATAGGAACAAAGTATTAAATTTCGACATCCCCCAGAAAGATTTGTTCAGCAAGTTCCTTGAACTGCCACCAGAGGAGACCTGTGACCAAATATCATCAACTACACCAATGAGAACCAGTCAAGGGCCAGCTGATGATAGAGGCAAAGCCTCATAAACATGTGCCGGAAAAATTTAAAAGTAAGTGTTGCTTAGTGTCATTAATCGACTCTCTTTAAAGTTAATTTATCATAACAACACTGTTTTCAACACTTCCAAGAAAGGAATTGAAATATGTTTATGTTCAAATAGATTAGATTAGATTTATTTGCGTTCGGTAGGTTCACTTGTAGCCAGAAAAGGCTGTGAACATTGAACATTTCCAGAGGTATAAAGTTTAATAGCATATATATGTACAAAAGTTAACATAAGACACATATTATAGTATAAAGGCAATATGAACAACATTATGGAAAACAAAGCAGGGATAATTATATATGATACAAAATACAACACTTTTTAATTCAGCTTTCACTCGGCTTATGGCAGAATGTGTCAACCCTTTTGCAATGGATACCATTCTTGTTATTTCTTAAATACATATACATTAAAAATAAACTTTCAACATGCATCAAAGATTTATTGGTAATGATTTGTCATTGGAACAGTTAGATACTACTTACAGAGCTACAGAAGCATTATCAGGATAATCTGTCATTCAGATAATCTTGAACACAATAAAAAGATTTTGAACAGCATTTTTAAAAGCACCAAAATTATCAATTTTTTCTTTAAGAACATTAGGAAGTGTACCAAATATTTTGATAGTTTCATTATACACACCTTTCAGGAAGCAAGAAAGTTTAGCACTGGGATAATGAATATTATACTTTTGTATAGTGTTTATTCGGTGAATTACATTATTTGTTGCAAATATGGCACGATTGTATACAAAGAATTTTAGGATCGAGTATATATATACATGCAAGGAAGCGTTAATATCTTCAATCCTGTAAAAAGATCTTTACAGGAGCATCTGTTGTGGGTATTAGTTATGATTCTTATAACCTTTTGCATAAGAAATACTTTTTTACTTTCTACTGAGTTGCCCCAAAATAATATTCCGTATTTCATAATAGAGTTACTGTATGCATAATATACTAATTTAAGTGTGTCAATAGAACTCACATTAGCCAGCTCTCAAATAGCATAACAGGCAGAGCTGAGTTTAGATAATATATAATTTATATGAGCTTTCCAATCTAAACATCGTCCACTTGAAGGCCCAGAAATTTTATGCTGTCAATTTCTTCTAATAACATATCATTAATCTCGATTTCTATTTGAGTATGTGACTAACGACAGGTTATAAATTTGACCACTTTTGTTTTGTCTAAATTCACAGATAATTCATTCACTTTAAACCAGCATGTCATACAGTTCAAAACATAATTCATTTTAACTATACACTCGTTTAAATTTGTACTGGTCACCAGGACACTAGTGTCATCAGCGAAAAGCACTGTACTTGCAATGTCCGTTATATAAAGTGAGAGGTCATTTATATAGATCAGAAATAATAAAGGCCCTAACAACGAGACTTGGGGTACTCCATGAGTTACTACTTTCCAGTTCGAAGTTTGTTTTCCATAACCAATATCACTGACGGCTACTTCAATGCTCTGTTTTCTTTCATTTAGATATGATACAAACCATCTTAAAAGTTCATATTTTAGCCCATAGAATTCCAGTTTTGCTATAAGAATGTCATGATTAACACAATCAAAAGCCTTTGCTAGATCACAAAAGATTCCACCTACATGTCTTTTATCATTTAAGGCAGTCAACACTTCATGTGTAAGCACAAAAGTGAATCGAGATGATATTGACACATTTTTTCACTCACACTGTTTATTCACAGAACATGTTTCAAGAGCTTTTGCTCTTATCATCAGCGGGTACTCACATTAGCTTGTGCTAATTTGTGCTTCACTGTCCCTATGCTTCTTTCAAGTTTATACTTAGACTGCATGTGTAAGTTTGTAAGTTACATTATTAGTCGATATCCCCTTTCTGAATCCAAACTGATCACTGACAAGTATGTTGCTATATTCGAGGTGTTTATACAGTCTGGCGAACATTGCTTTTTCAAGAACTTTAGAAACAATTGGCAAGAGAGATATTGGTCTATAATTTGAAACATTATTGCATTCGCCTGTTTTGAAAAGCTGTTTAACAATTGAGTACTTCATTCTGTCAGGAAAAATACCAGTCTTTAGAGATTCATTACATAAATAACTAAGGGAAATGCTAATTTGTGAGGAGCAAGATTTTAAGATTCTTGTAGTAATTTCATCATAACCGGAAGAATTCTTCATTTTTAAAGAGTCAATAATTTTATTTATTTCGGTAGATGTAGTTAAACTGACTTTAAATGTAGGTACAGAGTTTGTGAAACTTAATCTCAGAAATTCTAGTGCAGCATTTTTACTTCCATAATTAATATTTAATTTTTTTGTTACATCCAAAAAGAATTTATTAAACAGTTCTGCAACTTCAAGAGGTTTGGCAATTTCATGATTGTCAACATTGAGTGTTATTGGGCAATTTTCTAATGAGTGTTTACGTGTCACATTTTTTATTATATTCCAAGTGGTTTTTATTTCATTGTCTGAGTTCTGAGTTAGTTTATTATAATGCAATACTCTAGCTGCTATTATTACCTTCTTTAGAAGTTTACAATATTTTTTGTAGTAGTTTTTTAATTACAAATTGTTACTGACTCTAACTTGCTCATATAGTTCTCTTTTACGCCTGCATGAGGTTCTAATTCCTAAGGTGATCCAGGAATTGTTGTTTTTGAAGTTAAATGGTTTTTTATACTTAGATGGGAAGAAAATTCAAAGTGAGTTTTAAAGAATTGAAGAAAGCTATTATATTTGTTATTGGTTCCATTAATCTCATAGTTTTGTTTCCAAGATTCAAGTTTAAGGTTCTTACTAAATTCATTCAGAGTATTTTCATTTATTTCCCCATAATTTGTATATGTGTATTTAGATTTGAGTTTTAAATTTATCTTATCAATCCTTAGAATTTGTGCATCATGATCTGATAGTCCATTAGTTTTTGATAGACAGAGCAAAATTTAGTTATATCTGAATTTACAAATATATTACAAATTATTACAAATATATTATTACAAATATATACTTATGTCGGCCTCTGTATTTAGAACTGGAGGATGCTAGACGACTGGCTTCAAGGGATGCATCATCAACTGGTCCTAGTGGATCAGTCACAAACAAATGCAATTGAAATCTGAAAGTAAATTTGCTTGGGATTTCCATTCTTTGAACAAAAATTAATGTAAAATTTGCATACACTTTCATCAATTTACTAGCTGTTGGTGGTGGCTACAGAGACAACGTTAATGCCACTTCCAGGGAGAGGTGATAAACATGTTTGAATTCCTTACCGGCTTCTTTACGTGTATACACTAAAGAACAGACTAATACAAAACTGCAACATTGTTCAAGTACTACTACACCTAACTGTATCTACTTTGTTCAGTTGCCTTTTCTATTCTTCAAATATGTACTCAGTATGTTGTTGTAGTTGTAGTCAAATGCTAGGTTTTGGCAATGAAGCCATTAGCTCTCTTGCTCTCCAATATTTCTGTGTAGTGGGTCCGGCAGGTAGGACTTCACAGGTTAGATGATGTCCTTCAGTCATTTCCTCTTCTTTGTTGTCAAATGCTAGGCTTTGGCAATGAAGCCATTAGCTCTCTTGCTCTCCAATATTTCTGTGTAGTGGGTCCGGCAGGTAGGACTTCACAGGTTAGAAGATGTTCTTCAGTCATTTCCTCTTCTTTATTGCACAGAGGAAAATTTGGACCTGTATAAATTCCTATTCTGTGTAAGTGTTTGGCCAAATAATCATGTTCTGCAAGTAATCTAAAATTAATTTTAATCATTAAAAATAATTCCCTGTGCATTCCAAAAACCACTTGCAATAAGCTTGTTAGCTGACAAAATTGACTTTGTCATTCTGGAGTTGGTTCACCTGCCACAATCCACTCTTTTGAGTGTGACTTACTTTCTGGAGTGTAGTGATGTATCCAAGTTTCGTCCATTGTAATAAGCAGTCTCAAAATTTCACTGGATTTTTACGATAGAACTCCAAATTCTTAACAGAAACAGTTTTTCTTTGCAACTTTTGAGCAGGTGTCAACAAATGCAGCACTCATCTTACACAAACCTGTAAAACCTCAAAACACTACTTAAAATATTACGTGGCCCTTCTTTTGATATGTTTACAGCCTCTGTTAATCTGCAGCCTTCCAGTACGAAACGATGAATTGTTTCAATGATCTCTGGAGTTGTGACTTCCACAGGACATCCAGAGCGAGACTCAACACTAGTGCTTGTATGTCCCATTGTAAACTCTGCAACCCATCTTTTAATAATGGCATATGAAGTGGCAGAGTCTTTGAATGTACTGTCTATTTCCTTCTTAATTTCTTTAGATATTAAGCCTTTAAAATGGAAGTATTTAATAACTGCTCGTTTTTCCAAATCTTCTAGTTTTGTGAAACCTCTACACTTGCCTTGTTTAAAATGTTGTCATTCAAAAACTAAACAAGCCATTGACCTATAAGTATGGATACAAGCTAGCCTAGAGTTAAACTATATGATGCTATATGTCAAACTGATCCAGTGGCACTATCTCTACATGAGGCCTGGAACTTATCGGCCAACCTTTGTAAATATTTTTTAATTTTCGATCACACAACAATACACAAGGTCCTGCTGGAAAGCAGTCAGATTGCTAGAAGTTTCTATTGTATCAAGAGAAAATGGGTCATGGATCCAACCCAACCTTTTGTTTTGTATGTAGGTCAGAAGCATAGGATGTTCTGTAAAGAAGTACCTGTGCTGCCTTGCTCAGCAGCAGGGAAAGCTGCTTTAGTTGAGTTATGCAGGCCACAAAGGAAAGGAATAATAATGGAAAAGTTGAAATTTTGATATAGATGTTTGATAAAAGAAGAGAAAGAGATTTTACGGTTATGCATGGACCAGCAAAAATGTATGAAAAGTAAGATCTGTTGGTGGATAGGGGAAGAAAGTAAAATGAGAGAAATAGAATAGGAGACATTTGAGAGAAGGGAAGAGAAAATGGAGAAGGATTTTGGAATATGGTGAGAAATAGGATAGAGGACATAGAAGACAAGAGTTATGGCGCAGATTAGAAAGTAAAAAATCTTTGGGATTCTATAGAACAATAAAAAGGGAGTGGGAAAAAGAGGAATATGTGGATAATTGCAATAAGGGAGAAAGAGAAGGGCTAGTATGGATGTGGACAGGAACACCGTTTCTAAAGGGGCTAAGGGAAGAGATAAAAGGTGTGTAAACTATGTGGATTAGAAGAGAGCATAGAGCAGTGGAGTGGAGAAATAAGATATGGGAGGAAAACTGGGATAAAATGAACAAAAAAAAAGTGGCCAAGGGAATGCTGACAGGAAAAAGGGGAAAGAAGAATAAGAGCATACAGGATTATGTAGAAAATGAAGCTAGCTACACTGAAGCAATAAATATTGCACAAATAAAAATATTTATAACAAAAAACTTCACTTACCTTAAGAAAATGGTGTTAATTCTTCTTTCTAATGGGGATTGATTTCAAAAAGAGATGGCTTTCATTGTCAGTCCATCAATAAACTTTGTAGTCAAGGATTCCAGTTAACATGTTATTATGTTTTTGAATATTACCAAAATCTGAAAACAAAAAAAACCTAAAAACAGAATCAACTGCTGGTATTTCAAAATTCATTACGTGATGTAATGATTGATTACATGGTAATCGGAATCCTTGACTATGAAGTTTACTGATGGACTGATGATGAAAGCAATCTGTTTTTGAAATCGACCTCCATTTATTTGAAAGAAGAATTAACACCATTTTCTTAAGATAAGTGAAGTTTTTTGTTACAAATATGTATATTTGTGTAATAAGAGCATACAGGAGTTTCTAAAGACAAAAGGTAAATGGAGTAGGAGAAAAAAATGGGCGGAAGAGAACAGAGAAGGGAGGACAGAAGAAGGGAGAAAGTAAGGATGAAGTAGAGGGAGGGCACCCCGAGGTGAGCCGAAGGCCAGGAAGCCTGGCAACCGGTGGAGAATAAACGGCTAGACTACATTTTGTACTTAGGGTAAGGCAGAGTATTTTAAATTAATGTAAAATAGAAGTAAAGATACATTCATTCATTTGTTTGTTTATTCATTCCTGTGTTCTACTCACCTTATCCATACTAATGACGCATAACCTGAGTCGGGTGTCATCAATGCACTCCAGTGTTGATATAGTGTTCACTGTGAGACAAAACAATATACCACACAGTTTTCGTTCATTCATTCATTCCTTCATCGTCTATAGGTGGGAAGTATTCTATTGTGCGGGATTTCAGAGTTTTGGGATACCCCATTTAAGTTTCAAGGTCAGCAAAATATTTTTTTTTCTTTAAAAAATGATGCAAGTCTTTAAAAACTCTTTCGCAGTTATTTTCTCCATAATATCCCAGAGGATGATTTTTATCATTGTGTTCTCTGAAGAAAAAATATAATTCTTGTGAGAACATTTCTGAGTGAAAGCGAGCATGCTTCAGTATGGGACAGTAAGTCATTATGTTTCATAATGTCTATCTATCAAAATCAGACAGATTAGAAACAATTATCTGGAGTCAAGTGGGGCAGTAATCGGGAGACACTGAACACCACATACAAAACATTCATCAAGCCAATACTTCGATATAATGCAGAGGTAATAATTACAGGAAACAGTTCCAACATAAATCACCTAGAAGTATGTCAAAATCAGACCCTGCGACTAATAACCGGTGCAGCAACATCAACTCCAATCACGGCAATGCAAGCCTTAACTCGGAACTATCCAATACATCTAACTTTAGAGGAGCAGGCACTAACACCACATGAAAGAATGTTGTGGTTAAAAACAACAAAATGGGAGAAAAGATTACTACAACCAATCACGATGAAAATACAAACAAGTTTCCCAAACAAACTTATGGAATTAAAAACAGATCTGAATCTTCCTAATTCTAAAGAAAACATTTTAATCCAAAGAACAAATAATTACAAAATCTGAAACCTCCAAACCTGTACTAAAAGCACTAGCATTAGAAACTGTGAACAATAGATACCCACCTGAAGAATGGTTACATATCTACACAGATGGATCTAACTTGGACAACAACTCAGGAGCAGGAATTAGGTGTGCACTGTTCTCATTCTATCAACCAGCAGGATACCCCACAACAAATTTTGATGCAGAAGTAACGGCTATTCATATTTCACTCCAACACCTTCTATACAGAATAGATAAATTCAAAAATGCTGTCATACTTTCTGATTTAAAGCAGCATTATGTGCAATAAGTTCATATAAAATGAGGTCAATCCAAATTAAAGAGTGTCACAAAATGATCCAACAACTTCAAAACCTACAGAAAAGAATTATATTACAGTGGATACCTGCACATTGTGGAATTGCTGGAAATGAAGCAGCTGATTTTCTTGCCAAAACTGGTGCAAATTTAATTCAGAACAAAAGTAGAAACTTACCCTTTACATCCATAAAAAGATTAATTAAAAACAAATATCAAAACAAACAAAACCAATCAATATCTAACAAAGCCAAAGATAAAAAAATGGAACATTTTGAATAAAAATCCAGAAATTATTCCAAAAATCCCACCCACCTAAAGCTGCAGTAGTCAAATTTAGATTACTTACAGAACATGATTACTTGGCCAAACACGTACACAGAACAGGAATTTATGCAAATTCAAATTGTCCTCTGTGAAACAAAGAAGAGGAAATGACTGAAGAACATCTTCTAACCTGTGAAGTCCTACCTGCTGGACCCACTACACAGAAATATTGGAGAGCAAGAAAGCTAATGGCTTCATTGCCAAAGTCTAGCATTTGACAACAAAGAAGAGCAACCCTGTGAACTCCTACCTGCCGGACCCACTACACAGAAATATTGGAGAGCAAGAGAGCTAATGGCTTCATTGCCAAAGTCTAGCAATTGACAACAAAGAAGAGGAAATGACTGAAGAATATCTTCTAACCTGTGAACTCCTACCTGCCGGACCCACTACACAGAAATATTGGAGAGCAAGAGAGCTAATGGCTTCATTGCCAAAGTCTAGCATTTGACAACAAAGAAGAGGAAACCTGTGAACTCCTACCTGCCGGGCCAACTACACAGAAATATTGGAGAGCAAGAGAGCCAATGGCTTCATTGCCAAAGCCTAGCATTTGACAACAAAGAAGAGGACACTTGTGAAGTCCTACCTGCCGGATCCACTACACAGAAATATTGGAGAGCAAGAGAGCTAATGGCTTCATTGCCAAAGCCTAGCATTTGACAACAAAGAAGAGGAAATGACTGAAGAACATCTTCTAACCTGTGAAGTCCTACCTGCCAGACCCACTACACAGAAATATTGGAGAGCAAGAGAGCTAATGGCTTCATTGCCAAAGCCTAGCATTTGACAACAAAGAAGAGGAAATGACCGAAGAATATCTTCTAACCTGTGAACTCCTACCTGCCGGACCCACTACACGGACATATTGGAGAGCAAGAGAGCTAATGGCTTCATTGCCAAAGTCTAGCAATTGACAACAAAGAAGAGGAAATGACTGAAGAATATCTTCTAAACTGTGAACTCCTACCTGCCGGACCCACTACACAGAAATATTGGAGAGCAAGAGAGCTAATGGCTTCATTGCCAAAGCCTAGCATTTGACAACAAAGAAGAGGAAATGACTGAAGAACATCTAATCTGTGAAGTCCTATCTGCCGGACCCACTACACAGAAATATTGGAGAGCAAGAGAGCTATTGGCTTCATTGCCAAAGTCTAGCATTTGACAACAAAGAAGAGGAAATGACTGAAGAACATCTTCTAACCTGTGAAGTCCTATCTGCCGGACCCACTACACAGAAATATTGGAGAGCCAGAGAGCTAATGGCTTCATTGCCAAAGTCTAGCATTTGACAACAAAGAAGAGGAAATGACTGAAGAAGATCTTCTAATCTGTGAAGTCCTACCTGCCGGACCCAATATACAGAAATATTGGAGAGCAAGAGATGTTCATTGGCTTCATTGCCAAAGCCTAGCATTTGACAACAAAGAAGAGGAAATGACTGAATAACATCTTCTAACCTGTGAAGTCCTACCTGCCGGACCCACTACACAGAAATATTGCAGAGCAAGAGAGCTAATGGCTTCATTGCCAAAGTCTAGCATTTGACAACAAAGAAGAGGAAATGACTGAAGAACATCCTCTAATCTGTGAAGTCCTACCTGCCGGACCCACTATACAAAAATATTGGAGAGCAAGAGAGCTAATGGCTACATTGCCAAAGCCTAGCATTTGACAACAAAGAAGAGGAAATGACTGAAGAACATCTTCTAATCTGTGAAGTCCTACCTGCCGGACCCACTATACAGAAATATTGGAGAGCAAGAGAGCTTCATTGGCTTCATTGCCAAAGCCTAGCATTTGACAACAAAGAAGAGGAAATGACTGAAGAACATCTTTTAACCTGTGAAGTCCTACCTGCCGGACCCACTACACAGAAATATTGGAGAGCAAGAGAGCTAATGGCTTCATTGCCAAAGCCTAGCATTTGACAACAAAGAAGAGGAAATGACTGAAGAACAACTTCTAACCTGTGAAGTCCTACCTGCCGGACCCACTACACAGAAATAGTGAAGTGCAAGAGAGCTAATCGCTTCATTGCCAAAGTCTAGCATTTGACAACAAAGAAGAGGAAATGACTGAAGAACATCCTCTGATCTGTGAAGTCCTACCTGCCGGACCCACTATACAAAAATATTGGAGAGCAAGAGAGCTAATGGCTTCATTGCCAAAGCCTAGCATTTGACAACAAAGAAGAGGAAATGACTGAAGAACATCTTCTAACGTGTGAAGTCCTACCTGTTGGACCCACTACACAGAAATATTGGAGAGCAAGAGAGCTAATGGCTTCATTGCCAAAGTCTAGCATTTGACAACAAAGAAGAGCAAACCTGTGAAGTCCTACCTGCCGGACCCACTACACAGAAATATGGGAGAGCAAGAGAGCCAATGGCTTCATTGCCAAAGCCTAGCATTTGACAACAAAGAAGAGGAAACCTGTGAAGTCCTACCTGCCGGACCCACTACACAGAAATATTGGAGAGCAAGAGAGCTAATGGCCTCATTGCCAAAACCTAGAATTGGAAAACAACAATAGGATTAGTACAGAGGAAATTTGGCACTGAAACCTGTGGAATATTGTACCTAAGCCCTATGCGCCAAGTGGGGCATCCCCAGAAGGAACGATGAAGCGAGAGGAGACAGAGGGTGGTGAATTTCTAAACTAAGACTACAACTTCAGAATTTATTGTTTGAGTGCTAGTTTCTTATTTTACAATACTTATGACTAAAACCTAGACATTGTATTAGGTGTACAAGACATTATACATTGAGAATAACATTACCTAAGTTTTAGTTTCTTCTAATATCTGTATATATATATATATATATATATATATATATATATATATATATATCAAGATATCCAGCAACTTTAATTGTATATAATTGACGACTTGCCTGTTTTCAACAATGCCTGTAAAACATAAGGTGATAATAAAGTATTATTATTATTATTATTATTATTATTATTATTATTATTATTATTATTATTATTATTATTATTATTATTATTATTATTATTATTATTATTATTATTATTATTATTATTATTATTATTATTATTATTATTATTATTATTATTATTATTATTATTATTATTATTATTATTATTATTATTATTATTATTATTATTATTATTATTATTATTATTATTATTATTATTATTATTATTATTATTATTATTATTATTATTATTACTATTACTATTATTACTATTACTATTACTATTATTACTATTACTATTACTATTATTACTATTACTATTACTATTATTACTATTACTATTACTATTATTACTATTACTATTACTATTATTACTATTACTATTACTATTATTACTATTACTATTACTATTATTACTATTACTATTACTATTATTACTATTACTATTACTATTATTACTATTACTATTACTATTATTACTATTACTATTACTATTATTACTATTACTATTACTATTATTACTATTACTATTACTATTATTACTATTACTATTACTATTATTACTATTACTATTACTATTATTACTATTACTATTACTATTATTACTATTACTATTACTATTATTACTATTACTATTACTATTATTACTATTACTATTACTATTATTACTATTACTATTACTATTATTACTATTACTATTACTATTATTACTATTACTATTACTATTATTACTATTACTATTACTATTATTACTATTACTATTACTATTATTACTATTACTATTACTATTATTACTATTATTATTACTATTATTACTATTATTATTACTATTATTACTATTATTATTACTATTATTACTATTATTATTACTATTATTATTATTATTATTATTATTATTATTATTATTATTATTATTATTATTATTATTATTATTATTATTATTATTATTATTATTATTATTATTATTATTATTATTATTATTATTATTATTATTATTATTATTATTATTATTATTATTATTATTATTATTATTATTATTATTATTATTATTATTATTATTATTATTATTATTATTATTATTATTATTATTATTATTATTATTATTATTATTATTATTATTATTATTATTATTATTATTATTATTATTATTATTATTATTATTATTATTATTATTATTATTATTATTATTATTATTATTATTATTATTATTATTATTATTATTATTATTATTATTATTATTATTATTATTATTATTATTATTATTATTATTATTATTATTATTATTATTATTATTATTATTATTATTATTATTATTATTATTATTATTATTATTATTATTATTATTATTATTATTATTATTATTATTATTATTATTATTATTATTATTATTATTATTATTATTATTATTATTATTATTATTATTATTATTATTATTATTATTATTATTATTATTATTATTATTATTATTATTATTATTATTATTATTATTATTATTATTATTATTATTATTATTATTATTATTATTATTATTATTATTATTATTATTATTATTATTATTATTATTATTATTATTATTATTATTATTATTATTAAATGGAAGGACAGGAAATTTGGGGGATGTAATTAACCTTACCAGCATTTGCCTGGCGACCAGAAAAACCCTCGAAGAAACCCATGGGACAGGTTGGTCAGCCACAGGAATCAAATCCAGAATGAGCACAACAGATGAAACCACCTGAGCCATCCTGATCGATTGACTGGCACAGAATGAGCCATGGCCTAAGTTCTAATTTGTGGATTATTTTTATACTTCTGCAACAGCTTGTCTTCAGAGTTTAAGGTCCTCATATTTTAATTCTTCACTGAATATTCTTTCTTTGCCTGAAACTGGCCTCTATTTTAAAGATGCTGATCATGTCTTGAAAGTATTGTCTGGCAAGCAATATGGTATCAAGGGCATTGCTTCTCATAGAATCTCTGTGCTAAATTAGTGTTGATGTAAACTGCTCCATATGCATTTTGAATGTCTATAAATTCAATATTTGTATATCAGTACACTTCAATACTTATTTAACAAATGGATCTCAGGTAGGTTATTTTGGGTAACAAGAATAAACTATTGCAATGGTAACAATAAGAGTAGAAATATGAATGCAGTCACAACACGAGTGACAGTCTGTAGCTTTGTTAGCCTTTTATATAAAAATGAAGCATTTCTAGACAATTCCTTAGTAAGAAAAAATGTTAAATTTTATACTCTGTCACACCAGAAATTTAACAGAATAGCTATTTATTAACATCTGTATATGTAATACCTTTCTTTGAGTAGTGTTAACAAATAAGTAAATTACTGAATAAAACATGGTGTCAGTTTAATTAAAATTATAATGTGGGTTGACTGAGGTACTATATGCACGCGGTAAGAAGAGCGAGGTTCCAAGTCCTCTTTGGGTAAGTTTCGTTTAACTCCGTAAACATAGAAGACAACTTTGAAATTTGAAATGTGCTATACACTGACATCTATTGGCTAATATACTAAGCTTTATCATGTCCGCCATATTTCATTTTGATCAATTAGCTAACCAGGTTACAACAATCGTATGTTAGAATTAGAATTTTAGTTCGTCCTTTGCAACATATACATGTTATGAGACATGTCAAAATGTATAAATACAGTATATACATAAAGTCAAATTGGTTACATACAATATACACAGTAAGCAGCTTTTCTATGGTTTCATGTGGTATTTGCATAGATTAATTTACCACAAGAAATGTCATAATATGAATATAACAGGTTTGTGAATGTACTATGCTCCCAGTGCTGATTTACATGGTTATAGTTCTAAAAATTCATTAACCATATAAAAACAGTGTGCATATAAAAATGTCTTAACCTTATTCTTAAACTGTTTTAATGATGCAGCTTGTTCAAATGAATTTGGAAATTTATTATATAACATTATCACTTTGTAGTTAAAGCTTCTTTCATAAAGGCTCGTTTGGTGTGTTCGAATTGCCAGTTTATCCTTGTTACGAGTGTGGTGGTAATGAACATCAGCATTTACTTGAAAATGATTTATAATTGTATGAACATTTGTGAATGTTATGGGTCTCGAAAGGGGACACATTATTATTCGTCTACATCCATATAGCTGTGATCTGAATGCAATTGAACTGGCATGGGCAAAACTAAAGAATGTTTTCAGAGGATGCAGAGCTACTTGTAATATCATCACTTATTTTACATGCTATTTTGCTGAACTGTGTTTTTCAAGGTTTGCCACACTGCAGAAACAAAAGAGCATTAGCTCTTGCTTCTTCCCCTCTTCCTGCACTACACCGTAAATCCAGTGCTGAATATAAGTTGCGTGTACTGTACTATGTACTTCACATACCAAAAATTTACTTCCAACATATTTTGTCCCCACTTGAAGGTATTATCTTTCCTGGCCAATCTTTTCATGAGCCACTTTGAAGTATATATTACTACAGCCTTCCCATACATTTTTAACACCTGAATTAGATAATTATGTGGATGATATATATGCAATAACCAACAAAACACAGCACTGATGCCTTAAAACTGTTAAATTTACAGGAACCCACCATCAGTTTCACAATGGAAGTAGAATCCAACAACTTGCTTCCTTTTCTGGAACTAAAAATAATAAAAAATAATGCCAAGTTAAAATTTGGTATTTACAGGAAAGACACACATGCAGACAAGTACCTCAAACCCAATAGTTTCAACCCAAGACCTCACAAACATGCAGTCATCAAATGCCTAACACAAGACTGATTAATGTACCTATGGATGAAACGGACTATATCACCAAATATACCAAAATAGTAGAAATGGCGATGACAGTTTCAGCAAAACATTAGTAGATAAAGAACATATAAAGATTCAGCAGACAAAAACAGTTGACTGAGATCATCGCATTAACCTCTTTTAGGGACAAAATAACATACAAGGAATTCACATATCACCCATGGGTGAACATAAAATTTCTAAAGATGTTCAGCGAATTTAACATCACCCTGGCAGCAGTAAACAAATTCATTATCAGAATATAAAAATTATTTGTGGTTGGTTTATTGACACTCGTCACTTACTTTTTCATATATTTATGAGAGACTAGTTTCAAAGGCCCTGGAAAGTTGGAAAGAGATTGAAAATCTCAACCACAAATAATTTTTATATTAATTTTGACGTCACTGTTACTAAATTCCTCCAAACACACATCATTATCAGAAACCTCATCAAAAAACCAAAACTAGATAAAATTCCTCTATTAAAGAAGACTGGCAGTTACAGAATTACTCAGACTGCAATAAGATATACATTGGAAAGACAAAGCATAATATTGGAATAATCTACGGCAGGAATTTCAAAATTCATCAAGAGGTACTGTTTCTTTGTAATAAATATGTTTTCCCAAATCTGTAGTTCTAGAGGTTTCTTTGCCTGTTTGCGTCATCAAATTTACCAGAACATTAGATGGCAGCACGACACCAAGCCAGATGCAGACACTGGATACATCATCAGTCAACCACAGAACTGAGGATAGGGAAGAAGTTCCCAGAAACTAGTCTTCATTAAAAAACTTGTAAGTGGAGAAAAGTATATACAAGATTGACTCATTTGCCTAATTTTAGTAACAATGGCACTTAACTTTCTGAAATACTTCTTTTTATTCCATATTATAATAACAAATCAAAATTTTGCATCGTTATCCTTTAAGTTGCTAAGCGTGCTACAAAGAGAGTGCAGGATGGCCTGTAGGTGGCAGAATAGTTCAGATTCACACATACCATCGCAGTATCAGTATAAAGATGGCTGCCCAATTTGCGACTTGTACCAGGGAAGAACAGCGCTCTGTTATTCGGATTTTGTGTAGTGAAGGTGTGAAACCTATTGAAATTCATCGACAAATGAAGGTTCAGAACGCTGATGCATGTTTGTCGCAGCAGCAAGTCTATGAATGGAGTAGGAAGTTTGCAAATTGTGTGATTCAGTGGAATATGCTTCACGTCCAGGTCAGGCACAACGAGTTGTGACTCCACAGAACATTGTAGCAGTTGAAGTCGTAGTGCAGGAAAACCGTCAAGTGACACTGAATGACATTGCAGCATGTTTACAGATTAGTCATAGGTCAGCACACCACATTGTGTATGATGTGCTTCAGTTTCACAAAGTGTCTGCAAGATGGGTGCCATGGCAGCTGACTCCTGAAATGAGAGAACGTGTTGATGATTGTGAAGAACATCTTTGGTGCCTTGAACGGGAAGGTGATGACTTCCTTGCAGGAATCGTTACTGAGGACGAAACCTGGGTTCACTTCCACCAACCAGAAACGAAGAGAGCGAGCAAGGAATGGTGCCATCCCTCATCACAAAAACCAAAGAAGTTTTGAACAGAACCATCAGCAGGGAAGGTAATGCTGACTCTCTTTTGGGACGAAAAAGGCGTCATTTTGGAGCAGTACATGCCTAGAGGGATCACTGTCACCAGTGCATCATACACAGATCTCCTAAAAAGTCATCTGTGGCCTGCAATCAAATCAAAGCGACGTGGATTGCTGACAGAAGGTGTCCTTTTGCAACATGACAATGCAAGACCCCACACTGCCCGTACAACAATCACAACCTGCATTTTCAGTGTCTTCCTCATTCACCATATTCACCATATTAATTATTCCTTCACACTAGTCGTGTATAGGCTAAGGTTTTGGATAGATAGAGTCAAACTGAAAAATTGAATGTCATGGCCACAAACAGTGTATCTGAAATACGAGAGGCCCTAGTGTTTTGCTGAGAAAATATATGACTCAACTGGAGAATTTAATGTCAGGATGGCAACATGGCCATGGTAGCTCAATGGGTAAGTGCAACTGGATGGAAACCAGGAGATCCATGGTTCAAATCCATGGCATTGAACTTTTTAGTTTGACTCTATCTGTCTTTAATGAATTTTGACATTCCATCAGAAGAAATTTTTTACTTAGCCTCATTGGATCGTCACCAGATGTGTCATCTCCAGAGAACCATGATCAGCTGAATGTCAAAGTTCTAGCTAGTTGACAATTTCTAGATAATGCCTTCAGGGGAGCGAAACTCGTAATCTGTGAAGAACAGTGTCTCAGGGGACTCATAGTATAATTTTAACTATTACATTATTTCATAGCATTAATTCCAATTTACCGTTTCAAATTATGGTATCAGTTTAAGCATTACAGATAACAACTTCTGTTTCAGTTAGTGCTGCTGGAAAAGGCTGTTGAATTGAAACCAAATGAACAACTCTGCTTGATGTTATTGGCCAAGATGTACCGTTTCTTGAGCAGGTGTAAGCAAACTTCAGGAGAAAATGCAGGGTAGAGAACTGAACATTTTCAAACGCATTTACTGTCAACAACAAACCCAAGGTTTGTGCTTTTATGTTCTCTAGCACAGAAGTAGAAGTATTTTATTCTATTGAAATGTTGAGCTTCAAGATTTCACCATTACTACATACTATGAGATGCTTTGACAGCTTAACATTTTCATAAAAAGCAATGCATGCATGTTCACACGCCTGTCTTAATTAGAGATGGGTTGATACCAGTTTTTCTCGATACTCGATTCTTGATATTGATTCACAATGTTTTCCACAACACCAATACTTTGACATTTTATACCGTCATTTCTACTTCTAGCTTCAATACAAAATAGAATGTCTTGGGAGAATTGTGTAATGTCAATGAAATTAATTAGGTGCAGATATTTAATGAGATAGAACTTAAAAAAATGTCCTAGTTTTTAAACTTTACATTAGACATTTAAAAGCAAAACGGTTCACTTTTATGTAGAAAATGAAGCTAACTGCAGTGAAGCAATGAATTATTACACAAATATAATTATTTGTAACAAAAACTTCACTTATCTTAAGAAAATGACGTCTATTTCTCTTATTAATTGATAGAGATCGATTTCACAAACAACTCACTTGCGTCTTCAGTCCACACCCTTCATCGTCAAGGATACAGGTTACTATGTTATTATATTTTTTCAGTATTACCAAAATTTGAAAACGAAACAAACCTAAAAACAGAATCAACTGCTGGTATTTCAAAATTCATTATGCGGACCATTTAATTGTTTTGATAATTTAACTTCTAAATTTATTTCATGGTTAAATCTCCAAAAATGATCTGCTACAGCCGATTGATCACTTTGTGTATACTTAATGTTAAAAAATATTTTAAATGTTAAAATATTAAAAAAATATATATTAGTGTTAAAAAATTATTCTTTCATTCTGGTTTTCAAATTATGTTTCTTTTTTTCAATATAAACCTGATCACATTCTAAACAATTAAATTTATAAATACCAGATTTTTTATTATTAGGAATTTTATCCCTTTTAGAGAAATGTAGTAAATATTTAATATTATATTTATTTTGAGGAATTAAAGTTATACCGAACTCTTTAAAAAAATTTTGAAAATGTTTATTAACCTAAGGATGGTAAATAAAGTTTTTAAAATTATAATTGTCTTTTATGTTTTTAAGAGTAGAATATCATTAAGAGCTTTTGATATTTAAATTTTTCAATCTTCTTTTTTATAACGTCTTTGTTAAAACCATTAATTAAAGGAGTATTAATAATATTGTGACTTTGTGGGTTCATAGAATTAAAAGTCCACTTTGCCGAAATTCTAAATGTTCTTTATTTCTGTAAAAATACACTTTCAGATTACAGCAGAATTACGTAAGATACACAATGACAATCTACCAAGATCGATGGCCATAACAAACAGTGCTCTGATTACATCTGTTTACAACACTCCTGTTACAACCTCTGTTCACCAACTGTATACGACTACTGCTCTGTGGGACAGGTCGGGGTGTCGGATGAGTATTGTCGCGCAGTTCAGCTCGCTTATTTGGCAGGGGCTTGACTCCTAGGGTTGTCAGCATCGCTAATAAAATTTGAAGAATATCGATGTCCTGAGCTGCTCTCGGAGTTGTCCTAATATTTATGAATTTAGGATCAGTGGCATGGATCTCTTGATACAGGACATTCAGGGTGGATCAATTAGGGTACTTGGAAAGAAACACAGGTTAATTCTCTTATGACGATCGGTTGTATTTCAATTACTCTCGAAATTCACGTTAGTTAGCGGGCGTGGTTGCACTTCCGTGTCTATACGACTCGTCGGATTAGCACCCAGCTACTAACTAGCTTTAATTGAATGCGATTTCTGTCCGTGTGCTATCACACGACGGTCTCGGTCGACCCTCAGCCACCGACTGATTTAATGAGCATGATTTCTGTCGGCGCGCGTTAGCACGACAATCTCGGTCGACCCTCAGCCACCGACTGACTTAGATATGTATTTGTTCCCGGCTAGGCCATATGACACTTAGCTTCCCCCTTCAGCTCATTATTTTTAATTAGTTGGTCGGTAGAACACATATGGAGTCCCAGTTATGAGAATCGCACCCTAGACCTCACATACTGTTCCCTTCCTGCCAAACTATGTTTGAAACTAAACGCGGGGTGAGAGCCTTAAGATTTATGGTTGCGGTCAGCTGTCCTAGGGGAGAGAAAATCCCACCTTTCAGAGTCCGTAACAAACTTGAAATTGCACACAAGATATTTGTTTCAATACAGGTATATATATTCCTTTAACATTCAATTAATCTTCTAGATATTCCTTAACAGTTAATTAATCAACTCAAGGAAGAGAGTACCGTTTCATCTGTTTACGACTGACTTGGAGATACGTCGCTACCTTAAACACCTCACTGATAAATTCGAGAGATTTCTGGAACAAAAAAGAAATCGTCTGTTCTCTGTCAATCTAGATATCACTAGACTTTTCTAAATGGGAAACCTTATCTTTGCCGGCAAGTCCTTTATCTCGCAGTATCTTTAACTGCTTATGCAAGTTCTTTATTACCACACTGTTTGCCTATCAGTTCCTTTGTGTGTACAAAGCCGCACGAACCCTTTTTGCGCGTACGCCGCCAGTCGTAAAAAAAGGGATTCACAACAATATGTTTATATTCTTTATTAAATTCCTCTTTATTCAGGGGTATATTTATTAATCTATAAATATTTAAAAGTTTTTTAAATATTGTGACTTAGTAGGCTTGTAGAATTAAAAGTCCAATTTGCAGAAATTAAAATCATTCTTTATTTCCGTAGAAATACACTGATCAATTCTCACATAACAACATTACGTTACATATCACAAGCTACAACACCAAGGTGGATGACGATAACAAACAGCTCACTCAACTGTTTACAACACTCTTGTTACTTGTCTTTATAACAACTACACTCAGCTGTTCTCTGCTTACCTCTCCCGCGACTGTTTTACAACTTGCAACTCGACCCTTGGTGAGTCGTCGCCTCTTTAAATACCTCACTGATAATTTCTAGATTATTCTAAAATAAACCAGAACCCAAATAGTCTCTATCAGTCAAGAAGTAACTAGAAATTTCCATTTATCTCAGTTTGTTTGTTTCGGCAGACCTTTATCTGCATGTTATCTTTGTCTGCCGGCTAATGGTTTTCACATTGCCCGCCTATCAGTTCCTTTTTTGTCAACAAGCCGCGCTATCGTAGATACAGATTTGCGACAATATTTATCTATAAAATTTATTTATAGATTAATAAATAAGTATATAAGTCAATGTATGAGACACTGGTAGAGTCAAGGATGTTGTATGCTGCAGAAGTGTGGTGGACATCAAAAGTAGGTACTAAAATAGACCAGCTATACACAATTTACTAAAGAGATGTTGGGATTGTCTAGATCAGCACAAGGAGAAGTAGCCTTAGTAGAATTAGGAAGAACCAAAAGAAAAGGTATAATAATTGAAAGAGTTTTAAAATGTTGGTATAAATGTTTGATAAAAGATTAAGATGAAATCCTAATGGTATGAATGAATCAACAAAAGAAAATGGGAAGTAGAAAAAGTTGGTGGTCAGAGTCAGAAGCTGCGGAAAAAATAGGTATGGGAGATTTATAGATACTGGAAAATAGGAATGTAGAAGATTTTGGAAAATAGAACCAGAGTGGAGGATAAAGAAATATAAGGGATATGGCTAGGGTTAAAACACAGAAAATCATTAAAATGTTATAAGCTAATAAAAAGATAATGGGAAAGAGAAAGATATATAGGCTAATGTTGTTGCTTTGGCAATGAAGCCATTAGCTCCCTTGCTCTCCAATATTTCTGTGTAGTGGGTCCGGCAGGTAGGTTTCACAGGTTAAACGATGTTCTTCAATCATTTCCTCTTTGTTGCACAGAGGTCAATTTGGACTTGTATAAATTCCTATTCTGTGTAAGTGTTTGGCCAAATAATCATGTTCCGTAAGTAATCTAAAATGTGCTACTACAGCTTTACGTGGGATTTCTGGAATAATTTCTGGATTTTTAATTAAAATTTTCCATTTTTTATCTTTGGGTTTGTTAGATATTGATTGGTTTTGTTTGTTTTTATATTTTTTTTTAATTAATCTTTTGGTGGATGTAAAGGGTAAGTTTTCACTTTTGTTCTGAATTAAATTTGCACCTTTTTTGGCAAGAAAATCAGCTGATTCATTTCCAGAAATTCCACAATGTGCAGGTATCCACTGTAATATAATTATTTTCTGTAGTTTTTGAAGTTGTTGGATCATTTTGTGACATTCTTTAATTTGGATTGACCTCATTGTATATGAACTTATTGCACATAATGCTGCTTTAGAGTCGGAAAGTATGACAGCATTTTTGAATTTATCTATTCTGTATAGAAGGTGTTGCAGTGAAATATGAATAGCCGTTACTTCTGCATCAAAATTTGTTGTGTGGTATCCTGCTGTTTGATAGAATGAGAACAGTGCACACTTAATTCCTGCTCCTGAGTTGTTGTCCAAGTTAGATCCATCTGTGTAGATATGTAACCATTCTTCAGGTGGGTATCTATTGTTCACAGTTTCTAATGTTAGTGGTTTTAGTGCAGGTTTGGAAGTTTCAGATTTTGTAACTATTTGTTCTAAATCTAAATAATAATATTAATTGGTTCAAATGTCAGTGGGTTTTCTTTGATTAAAATGTTTTCTTTAGAATTAGGAAGATTCTGTTTTTAATTCCATAACTTTGTGTATGAAACTTGTTTGTGTTTTCATCTTGATTGTTTGTAGTAATCTTTTCTCCCATTTTGTTGTTTTTATCCGCAACACTTTTTCATATTGTATTAGTGCCTGCTCCTCTAAAGTTAGATGTATTGGATAGTTCCGAGTTAAGGCTTGCATTGCCGTTATTGGAGTTGATTTTGCTGCACTGGTTATTAGTCGCAGGTCCTGATTTTGGCATACTTCTAGGTGGAATTAAAACTGTTTGCTGTAATTAGTACCTCTGCATTATAAAGAAGTATTTGCTTGATGAATGTTTTGTATGTAGTGTTCATGTCTCCCAATTACTGCCCCACTTGACTACTGCTAATTTTTTCAAAACTGAAAATTTGTTTTTTGATTTGTTTACTACTGCTTCAATATGATGTCTCCAAGATAATTTTGAATCAAAAATTGTTCCTAAATATTTTGTTTCATATGTTTGTTTCAGGTTTGTTTTCTTGAACTGCAGATTTAGTTCAGGGATTTTCTTTTTTAAGCTAAATATTTGGAATGTTGTTTTATCAGTACTTATTTTCATCAAATTGTTGTCAGTCCACTTTTCAAATAGTATCAGAGCCTTTTCCATTGAAGTTTTGGATTTCTCTACTTGTGGGGAAGATGTCCACATGATCATGTCATCTGCAAAAAGTGTTGTCTCTATTTCTGTGTTTGATACAGCCGCGGGAAGATCATTGATGTAGATGTTGAACAAGGTTGTACTCAGTACTGCACCTTGTGGTAGGCCCATTTTTATTAGTTGGAATTTGGATGTACTGTCATTGTATTTTGTAGCACAGAAGCGTTGAAGATTTTGGGAAAGAATTAGAAGATAAATTCCAAAATAGTAACAGAGACTTCTGGCAAGTAGTCAAAAGATTTAAGGCTGTAAGAGGGAAAAAGTATAGAAACATTGCAGATAAAAATAATGTCGTGAAAACAGAGTTAAATGACATTTTGAAGGTATGGTTGGATTATTATGGATCAGTTTTCAGAGAAGTAAATCAGGAGGAAGAAGAGAGAATGCTGGAGACTGAGAATATAGAAGAGAAAGGCATTCCCACTAATTTTTAAGCATTGGTACAGATATGTGGATGACATTTGGGCAATAATAAATGAGAAACAAGTGGATGATGCATCAAAACTACTTAATTTACAAAATCCTGCAATAAAATTCTCCATAGAAAAAGAGACAAACAATGAAATCCCTTTCTTAGATTTGAAACTTACCAGAAAACATAATAAACTTGAATTTGGCATACACAGAAAGGAAACACACACAGAAAATTTCGTAAAATCAGATGGATATAACCCAAGACAACACAAGCATGCTGTTATCAACAGTTTAACTTACAGGCTGGTTAATGTACCTTTAAACAAGATAGAATATATCAAAGAGTACAATAATATCATTCACATTGCAGAATACAATGGATACAGTGCTGAATTGGTCAACAAGAAAATAGATAAATACAAAAGACAACTAAGATGCAAACAAGTAACTACTCTCTCCCCAATTAGCAATGAAACCTCATACAGAAAATTTATGTATCATCCCAGAGCTACACACCTTTTCCAAAAAGTCTTCAAAGAACACAATATTACTTTGGCCCCACAGAACAAATTTAGTGTACAACACCTTTTGAAATCACATAATACAAAGGAGATACCCACAGGCAAAAAATCAGGAGTGTACCGGATAAATTGCAAGGACTGTGACAAATTCTACATTGGAAAAACAAAAAGGAACGTGAACATTAGGCTTAAAGAGCACTTTAGGAAAATAAGGAATAAAGAAATAGATAAATCGGCGGTAGCGTACCATTTTTGGAAGGAAAATCATGACATAGAACGAGAAATTCACTTACTAAAAAGTGTCCAAGGTCCAGCTGCATTAACCACGTGGGAAAAAATCGTTATAAAGAAATATGAAAGTAAATTGTTTAATTTCGATACTACCTTTGAAGACAACCCCAATTTCAAGTTCATCAAGATACCGACAGAGACGCACCTATCACCTTCCGAGGAGTTCACTGAACCGGCATCCATTAGTCGACAACAGCTGATGATGTTAGGAAGATCCTAACGAAACGCGTTCTAGGTAAATACTAGCAATAAATGGAGCATTGAGTATTAGTTCGACTCAAAATTTTATTAATTTTGTGCCTCATTGTATCATAGTCCTTAAACAACAGAATATCATAGTCCTTAAACAACAGAATATAGAAGAGAGTTTGACGGAAGAAATACCTATAGATAGAATTGATTTAGAGATTGCTATGGAAAAAATGAGACTCTAAAAGGCAGCAGGATGGGACAAGATATCACCAGAAATGGTAAAGTACGCAGGGGGCCGGGCAAATAATTATTTGGTTAAAATAATGAATGAGACAATACTAAAGGATTGGCTAAGAAATATTATAGTACCGATTTATAAGAAAGGAGAAACGGTGAAATGTGAGAACTATAGAGCGATATGCCTATCATCAGTACCCCTTAAACTGTACACAAGAATAATTGAAAGAAGATTGAGAAAGGATGTATGATCCTCTGCTCGATTCACTAGCCATTATACTTAAAGCCCACTTTTGCAACCGAAATACTTTTTCTGATTCCGTTGAAGCCCCCCAGAACCTTATTCCATACCTTATGTGACTATGGATGTATGCAAAGTATGCATTTCTAACCACTTTTGTACTAGTCATCCTTTTCAGTGTATTCAATATGTAGGATATGCGCCCTCCATTTTAGATCTTCTGTTATAACTATCCCCAAGAATTTAGTTTGATCTTGCTACTTTACTATCTCACTATCAAAATTTATTTGTGGCTTTACCATATTTCTATGACAACTTAAATGGAAGTGCACAGCAAGAGTTTTATCTGTATTTAATAGCATTCTATTTGCCTCAAAGCAGGATGCCAATTTCTCTATATTATCATTTACTTTTCTTGCAGATCTGTTTCCTTGCTTGTCTTTTTGCTCTCACCAAGGCGGCCCGGGTTCAATCCCAGGCGACCGCAAAGTGAGATTTGTGGTGGACAACACGGCGCTGGGGCGGGTTTTCTCCGGGGTCTCCGGTTTGCCCCGCCATCTCATTCCACCGGTGCTCCATCTTCATCTCATGTATCACCAGTGTCATCGCCTGCGGTGCCGTATGTAGTAAAAGCGGGCGTTAAACACTACACACACATTGCTTGTCTTTATTAGTAGATTCATATCATCTGCAAGCAACACCACTTCAGACTCCTGGACACATATTGGGAGATCATTTATGTACAGCAAGAAAAGAAGTGGCCCCAATATAGATTCCTGCGGTACCCCCTGATCTAACTTCTTCTGCGTCAATTGACATCTTTCTAGGGAACCTGTTTTGGAATGCTAAAGAGAAATGGATGAGGAAAGTAGAGTGGAAAAGAAAATATAGTGAGATAAGGGGAAACAGATAACAAACTATAGTAGAGAATAGAGTGGTGACTATGCTATTCAGCAACGCTAAAAGTCCTGAGAACCAAGCAGGCTGAGCTAGCAAGGTTAAAAAGCAAAACAGCACCAAAATTTATACAACTAGAATAAGAAATATGTATGAATTGTAGATAAAAATATTATATACAGCAAGTGGTATAAATAAATTCCAAGAAATATGGGGAGTATCAGAACACAGAAAATCATTGAAATCGTGTAGGTTAATAAAGAGAGAATGAGGAAGAGAAAGTTATATAGACCAATGTAAGACAGGAGAGGGAAGGAATGGCTTGGATTAGAACAGGATCAATTATTTTAAGGGGATGTGGAAGCAACAGTGTTGAAATATGCGAATTATGTGGAGAAACAGAAAGCGCAGTTCATATTTTGATAGAGTTTAAAGAGCTAGCAGTATGGAGACAGGAAGTATGGAAGAAGAAATTGGAATATATGCATAGCAACTTGATAGCCATAAAAATGTTCAGAGGGAAAAGTGAAAGTAGAAATAGAAATATAGGGAACATGTTTTGGAAAGCTAAAGAGAAATGAATGAAAAAAGTAAAGAGTGTAAAAGCAAATATGTTGGGACAACAAGGGGAAACATAGCAAACTAGAAAATATTCATTATTGAATGAGTTCATGGAACTGGTCACTCAAATTGTGTGCAGCACTGTGCATGTGTGTGAATAAATTTTGAAAATGTATAAAGAGTTTGGTATAACTTTAGTTCCTCAAAATTTACTGCATTTCTGTAAAAAAGATAGAATACCTAATAATAAAAAATCTGGTATTTATCAATGTAATTGTTTCAATTGTGATAAAGTTTATATTGGAAAGACAAAACGTAATTTAGAAACCAAAACGAAAGAACATTTTCATAACATTAAGTATAAACAGACTGATAAATCAGCCGTATCAGATCATTTTTCGTCATTTAACCATTAAATAAATCCAGAAGTTAAATTATTAAAACAATTAAGTGGTCCGATAGATTTAATGGTTTGGGAAAAGCTATTTATTTTAAAAAATAAACACTGTGTAATGAATTTTGAAATACTGGCAGACGATTCTGGATTTAAGTTTGTTTTATTTTCAGATTTTGGTAGTACTAACAAGAACATATTAACATCTAGCGTTCGTAACGATGATGACAGCTTTGTTGTTTCTGGCTGAGGATGTGTAAAAGTTTTACATGAAATCACGATCCTGGACAATTTATAACAAATGTATCCTATTTCTTATAAGATAAGTGAAGTTTTAAGTTAAAAATTGTTATATTTGTAAATACAACATTGTTTGGCATGAAATTTCTTGTTTTTCTTTTGAAACTCTTGGGGAAGTGGAACTTCCATGCTTCACCACTGCCCACACCCATGATTGTGTCAGGTTGTGCACTACCATGTGCTGCCACCTCTTAGCAACTACATTTTTAATAAACCTTAATGATATTTATTTAAAAAAATAAACATCGCGTAATGAATTTTGAAATACCAGCAGTTGATTCTGTTCTTAAATGTTTTTTGTTTTCAGATTTTGGTAATACTGAAAGGAAACATAATAACATAGTAGCTTCCTTAACGACAAATGTGTTTTCTCCTGTGGTTTTCTCTGACTGACGATGCGAACAAGGGTTAGTGAAATCGATTTCAACTTCAACTAATTCAACTAATAAGAAAAATCAATATCATTTTTGTTAAGATAAGTGAAGATTTTTGTTACAAATAGTTATATTTGTATAATCCTATATACGTCAGTTCTTTTCTTCTGGAGGAACACCTCTATTATTTAACTTAAATTCCTGAAGCTGAATCAATTGTATGATGCTATTATCAAGTTTTAAATTGTCTTCAGTGATTAAACACCTCATTGATTAGAAGAGATTCACTAGGAATTTAAGGGGACACTGTGATACCAAAATGGCCAAAAATGCAACTTTTTCAGAAAACTCTCTCTCTCTCTCTCTCTCTCTCTCTTTTTTGCAGAAATGTTGTCTTCAATATGTCTAGAATATTACCATTAAATATAGTCAAATCCACCTGGAAGTTGATGCATTTCAAATTTATTTGGACTCTTGCAGTGAAAAGTGGGTGTGGCAGACATGTCAGATTTCAGTAATAATAACTAGAGTAAGTCTGTTTGTGATTTTTAGACTTTAATGAGAAACGATCAAACAAAGTAGACAGCTACAGACCCATCTCATTGACCAGTGTTCTAGCTAAATTAATGGACAGAATGATTTGTGCTCGCTTAAATTTGTACCTGGAGACACAAAATCTCCTTCCACCATTACAAGCAGCTTTTAGAAAACAATGGTCCACAATTCAACAGATAGCTAATTAAGCCAAGACATCAAAGATAAACGAAGATAAGATAAATGAAGATCAGTAGTTGCTGTTTATGTTGACTTGAAAAATGCATATGACACTCTACCTAGATTAAAACTATTACAGAAAATGATAAAAATTGGAGTAGAAAACAAAATGCTAAAATGGTTTTATAATTTTCTTATTCAAAGATTCTGCACAACAACCTTTCATAATTCTACATCAAAATCAAAACAAACACATAGAGGAGTACCCCAAGTATCTGTGTCAAGTACTACTGTATTTAGTATTATGATAAATGACTTACCACAAAAACTAAACAAAATAGAGAATGTTAAATGTGCCATGTATGCAGACGACATAGTAATCTGGACATCAGTTAGTAACAAAGAACTGAATAAGCTACCACAACAGCTGAACAAGGCATTGGAAGAACTACATAACTGGTATATGTGTTTGAAGGAATTTAGTAACAGTGACGTCAAAATTAATTTCAGAAACTATTTGTAGTTGGTTTATTAATACTCGTCACTTACTTGTTTATATTTATGAGAGACTAGTTTCAAAGACATTCGCCTCCATTTTCAATCTCTTTCCAACTGGCATCTGTTGTCTGCTCTCTCTCTGGTGGTGGAACTTATTATCAACAAGACTCGTGGCTACACATATACACAGATGGCTCCCTATTTGACAAAGAAAGTAATGCTGGAGCAGGAATACATAGTAAAATATTCAATTTTTACATCTGTTTGGGCGCACTAGCTACCCACTATGATGGAGAATTAGAAGCAATCAACACCTCGCTGAAACAACTCTTCAACCATGTCAACTCTTTCTCTAAAGCAGTGATTCTAAGCGATTCTAAATCAACACTTCAAGCCCTATCCTCACTGTACCCTAACAACAACAGAATACTTGAAATTTACAGTTCATTACGAATACTACAAGGTCTAAAAAAAGAAATACACTTCCAGTGGATTCCGTCCCACTGTGAAATTACAAGCAATGAAATAGCAGATTCCTTGGCAAAAAGAGGAACACAAATAAAACAAAGCTGCCAACAAAAAAACCTCATTCCACACATCAAAACTACATATAAACAATAGAATCAACTTATTCTGGAAAGAAGAATGCAAAGTTAAAAGTACCAACAAGCAATGGAAAATTCTACAAGGAAGTAAAAATCCCATCCCAGACTAACCAAGAAGCAGTACTGTTGCTATCTTCCGACTGATTACTGGCCACGTCTGTTTGGCCGCTCATCTACACAGGATTAATATTTTTGAATCCCCGACCTGCACACCGTTTAGGGACCCGAACTCATTGATGGACGGAGATCATCTGCTCCAGTGTAGTGCCCTGACAAAAACAGATGGAGAACTGACAGCATAACTAGTCACATGTTATTGGGAGGCCAGAAGGAAAATGGAAATTTTCCAACTCCATGAGCATTAGCAACCAACCAACCAACCAACCAACCAAAACCAAAACCAGACATTTATCTTTAAAGTATAGATGTTGTTCTTATTGCACAAGTGCTGCTATCTGTTTATAGAAAATTAAAAATATAACAAGTAACTATGTTTACACTCAACTTCACTTATTATGTTGTATAATTGAAACGTTTTCAAGATTATTCGATCTCATCCTCAGCTGTTTGGTGACTAAATGGACATTTTTCTTCCTCCACTACTATGGTGCTCCAATCCCTCTGCCATCTGGTGTTTTTTTTTCTATTATTATTAATTTTTTTTTTCCAAATATCCAATTGTATGTGTGTACTTAAAAATTGGATATTTGGGAAAAAAATGTTAATAACCAAAAACCAGACTAAAGTTATAAATTTTGAAATTCCGGCATTAAATGAAGTATTAAAACTTAGTGTCCCTAACACCAGATGGAAGAAGGATCAGAGTACCGTAGTAGTGGAGGAAGAAGAAAATTCATTTAGTCACCAAACAGCTGAGGATGAGATCGAATGATCTTGAAAATGTTTCAATTATACAACATAGTAAGTGAAGTTGAGTGTAAACATAGTGACTCATAACTCAAACTCAAAAATGAAGAATACTTCACTGTTAATAATGCTTCTGCTTTTAATATTTATAACAAGTAAATTAAATTGTTTATAAAGTAACTAAGAATGCATGTGTATAGTTCAATTGCTGTAATACTTGTGTCATTTTAGCAAATATAATGGGAAAAGTGTGTAGTGAAAAGCTAATAAAGAAAAATAAAGCTAAGCTTTTAGTTGAAACAAGATGGAAACATTTCACAGCAGATAAAAGTGAAGAATCTTATCTACAGCTGGAAGTGTTACATTTGCTCCCCTGTGTAAAGATGAAGTTGCAGAGCCAGATTACCTTCTTGTTGACAGTAATGTTGTGAAGAACTTGTTTTCAAGAGCATTGTGTAGTGAATGTAAAGAGGAATGTGTTACTGTGAATTTGGAGAGTTCTATGGTTTTTCTATGAAGATTGTAGGGAAGTGCTAAGCCTCTGGTTATGTTTTGTATGAAACTTTTTCAAGCAAAAGAAATGGTGCTACCACTCAAAAGAAAATTTAAAGGTGCTTTTGATATATACAAGAAAATGCTAACATTTTCTAAATTTGGAAGAAGACCTGCAGCTATGGAAATACTCTATGGGTTTAAGTATGCATACATTGAACTGTGCAAATGTCCAGTAGGCGTAAGCTCCTGGTTCTTTTATAACAGAGCTGTTGCAAGAGGTGACAAGTCTGAGAGTCACAAAAATGAGATCCATACACCTCTAAATGCCAATGTAGTGGAGAAAATGATACCTCTATATAAAAGGATGTGTTCAAGAGAACTGTTAGAAAGATGTACCAGAGGAAAGACTCAAAATGCAAATGAAAGTCTTCAAAGTGTAATTTGGAATATTTGCTTCAAGGAGATCTTTGTTTCAGCCAAAAGGGTTGGCATGGCTATGGCAGAAGCTACATCCCTTGTAAATCAACGACAGCTTTTGACTCAACTGGCAAAGAAGTTAGAAATTTCTCCTTTTTCCACCAAAATAGGTAAACACAGAGATGAACATTGTGTCAAGCAGAGTGTTCGAGGACACTTAGATATAGAAATCAAAAGTAGAAATGTTTAATAATTTAGTACGAGGGCTGTTCAATAAACAATGATCATAATTTTTTTACGGCCATCATTTTTCACACTAAAATTCAATCTTATTATATTCTGTTAGATTAATGTGAAACAAACACGGAATAGTTGTTTCATTGTTGGTACTCCTGGTTCCCGCCTGTGAGAACCAGGCAAGTTCAGACATGTTCAGTATCGCCTACCGCTGCAATGGAGGTAATATGCAAAGTTGATTTTAGAGGAAGATCTGGAGTTTCTTTCAAACATAAACACTGCTGATGAAACTTGGCTACATCATTTTGATTCTGAGAGTAAACAGCAAGACTCAGTGTGGAAATCATCACCAACCCCCAAAAAAGCAAAAATGGTCGCTTCTGCTGGGAACGTTATGGTCATCTCATACTTTGATATTCATGGAATGATTTATCAGCATGGTGTACCTGCACACATATCAGTAACTGGACAATACTACAGGGATATCCTGAAAACATTGCAAGTCCATATCAGGCGCTAAAGACCACATTTCCATGAAGCAAGCTGGATGCTGCACCACGATAATGTGCGTCCGCATATTGCCAATGTTATTGCTGAATATCTTGCAAGAATCCATGTGAAGTGCATCCCTCACCCTCTCTATAGTCCACATTTAGCCCCATGTGAATTTTTTCTATTCCCTAATTTGAAGAAACGCCTTCGTGGGCGGCATTATCCATCATCAAAAGCATTGGTGAAGGCTGTGGAGGCAATTTTGAAGGATCTCTCAAAAAGTGTTTTCCAGCATGTCTATGAAGACTGGCAGAAATGCTGGGACAAGTGCATCACATTCAGGGGAGACTATTTTGAGAAGGACCATCAAAATTATGAGGATGAGTAAAGGTACGTTGTCAAAAAAAAGTTGTGATCATTCTTTACTGAACAGCCCTCGTAATTTATTTACTGCCCATAGACTAAAACAAGTATCGAGCATTGTCAATATATAAAATACAATTTACAACATTAAAATACAATTTACAATATTAAAATACAATTTACAATTTTACAACATTATATAGCTTGCAAAAATTCATTTATATTATACACAGGATTATTTAAAAGGCATTTTTTAACACATTGCTTAAATTTAACAGCACTGTTTTCTCTTTTAACATAGGCTGGAAGTCTATTGTGCATTTGTAATCCTATTATACATGGATATTTATTTACATTATAACTACTATAGTGCAAGTCAGATTTACATCTAGTATCATGATTGTGTACTTCACTATTTAATTTTGTTTTTTTCTGGTTTATTAAATTAATAACCTTATATATGTAAAAAGACACAACAGTAAACATCTTTTATTTTCTAAAACCTTCTCTGCATGATTCATGCATCCCCATTTTAAACATTGCTCTAATACAAGAGTGTCAAATATCATCAAAGGAGATTTCAGCCTGAATGGAGAGGGAGTGTTGTATGCTGCAGGAGAATTCTAATGGGCGACTGAAGAGCAATATTTCCATTAATGTGTGTTCCAAAAGTTTTAACAGCTTTTTCTCCATATAACAATTTTTGTGCTTTGAGGTAAACTTTTTTTTGCAGTAAATATTCATGAATAAAGTTGAAATTTTCAGAATATCTAGAATATAACTTGTTAAAGAAAACTGTGCATTAGTTTTTATAGGTAGAGTCAACATGAAAAATTCAATGCCATGGTCGGGATTTGAACCACGGATCTCCTGGTATCCATCCAGTCGCTCTAACCCATTCAGCTACCATGGCCAACGTGCCATCTTGCCATTAAATTGTCCATTTCACTCGTGTATTTCCCCGGTAGACCACTAGGGGCTCTTGCATCCGAGATACACTGTTTGTGGCAACTTACTATCGTAAGTACTTGAGTCCCAGGCTTCATCATTTAACTCATTTATCTTGGATGTGAGAGCCCCTAATGATCTACCGGGGAAATACATAAGTCCAATGGAGAATTTAATGTGAGGACAGCACGTTGACCATAGTAGCTCAATGGGTTAGAGTGACTGGATGGATACCAGGAGATCCGTGGTTCAAATCCCGACCATGGCATTGAATTTTTCATGTTGACTATCAAAAACCTTAGCCTATATACGACTAGTGTGAAGAAATGATTAATTTTCATCAATTAGCTGTGCATTAGTTTGTTCATCACACACATACACAAAAGTATATGATTTTTTTCTTTGTAATTATTAGTAATATTTATTTTTATTCTATTCAAAACAGAAAAAAGTTCATATTTCTAATAAATATTAATATTTTGGAAAACTAATGCACAGTTTTATTGCATAGGCATTGAAAAACTAGCATACCAAATTTCAGACCTCTAACTTAATTCTAAACTACAAAAGGTATACCCTTTATTGCTGTTCAGTTCTTTAAAAAAAACATGAATAACTTTTAGTTTCAAAACTATTTAATATAGACTAGTGGAACTTATACCATCAGTATATAATGGCAGGTGTAACTTAATCTAAAAGTTTCATAAAATTGTTTAATTAGGGAAGAAAATCCATTTGGTACCAGAGTGTCCCCTTAAATTATGAAAATAAACCACCCAAAGGTAGAAGCATATTGGAATATTGGACTACAGAAAGCTAAATGGCCTGTAATGCAAGTATTTATTGGATCATGTATTTTGTGGATATTCTTCAGCAGATGGGTGGTTGTTGTTTTAAATATGGTTATGAAACTTCACATACTTAAATGAGGTTTTAGTTGGGCTATCCCTTTAATCCCACACTCAAATATTAAAATCATTCCTGTCTAGAAAGTGCAATGATCTGATTTTCAAAACAGTTTCTCCACATGAAACACTCATAATGTATGCTATCAGTCAGTGAAGTACAGCATTGATGATGATAGATGAAGCTAAGAAATGTCTCTAAGTACTTTGCATACCCCTACATGGGCTCATTTGAAAAAAAAAAGTTCATAAGTGGCAAGTTGACCAAGAGGACAAACTGAAGAAAAAGACTGGAACATTGTGGACAGACGAGAGAAAGAAAGCCCGGAGCCCAAGAATAAGAGAATTTTAGATTCATAGAAGAGTTAGGGAATGTCTCTTAGCTACTTTGCTTAGTACTATATAACCCATGCACAAAGAAAAAAAAAGAGAGAAAAAAAGAACAATATAACAATAGCATTACTATTTACAAATCATTTTATAATATAATTAGTCAAAATACAATGCCATTGTTTATTTAAAGATAATCATCTTAAATACATTCATATCCAGTTGTCTCACCCCTGTTATTGTTGCTGTAATGGTGAGGATAAAAATGTCATAGGCATATTGTTGCCACATCTCTACTATATACGAGGGTGGGTCAGAAAGTAATGCGCCCTATTTTTTTTTTCTTTTAATTGCCAAGAAAATTGAATCCAATTTACATAGCTTGAAAACTACAACATTGATGATTAATTTGTCACTATTAAATACAATCTCCGTCCTTTTCCACAGTTTTGGTCCACCTTTTAATTAGGGCATGTATTCCAGTGTCATAAAACACACGGTCTTGCTTTCTAAGCCATTGATGCACGGACGTTTTCACAGTCTCCTCATCTTCAAAATGAATCCTACGATGAGCTTCCTTTAGTGACCCGAACAGATGGAAGTCTGATGGTGCCAGGTCATGGCTGTATGGGGGGGTGAGGTAAGACTTGCCATCTCAATTTCTCAGTTTCTGCAGTGGTGTAATGGCTGGTGTGTGGTCTTGCATTGTCATGCAAAAGAAGAACATCTGTCATAGTTTTTGTTGGGTGAACTTGGCGAAGACGTGCTTTCAGCTTTTTGAGAGTTCTGACGTATTGAACAGAATTTATTGTGCATCCCTGCTCCAAAAAATCAATCATAAGCACACCCTCTGCATCCCAAAACACTGTCGCCATAACTTTCCCTGCCAACCGCTGAGTTTTGAATTTTTTTATCTTTGGTGATGTGTGATGCCATTCCATTGACTGCCACTTTGATTCAGGTTCAAAAAGATGAACGCACGTTTCGTCTCCAGTAAAAATTTTTTCCAGAAACTCCTCTCCCTCCAAACTGAAGTGCTGCAGGTGTTTGGAGGCTACTGTTTTCCTTGTTTCTTTGTTTTGGGCGGTTAACATTCTGGTACCCAATGTGAACAAACTTTTGAGTAACCCAGTAGTTGAATAATCGTCATCACACTGCCTTTACTGAGGGAGGTAATGCGACAAAATTCACCTGTTGTTACCAAGCGCTCACCACGAATGATATCATCGACTCGCTGAATGTTGCATGGAGTCACTGCAGTCACCGGCCTGCTGCTTTGCTTTTCATCTGTCAATGGTGTTTGCCCTTCAGCTTCATTACAGCGATGAACCCATTGTCTAACAGTTCTGACATCCACTGTTGCATCATCTTACACATTTTTTAGCCTTTCGTGAATGCAAATTGGCGTTTAACCTTCCACAGTCAAAAATTCAGTCACAGAACGCTGTTTAATACGAAAGTCGATGTCAGGAATTTTGCAAGAGGAAGCAGTGCTGCCACCTGTTGACTTAGGAAGTTACTACTGCAGGTGCCCGCCTCGGTAGCGTGGTGGTAGAGTGTCTGCCTCACGTTCAAGAGGTACCGAGTTCGAATCTCGGTCAGGGTGAGTTACATGGATAAGGTTTTTCTGCCGGGGTTTTCCCTTATCCAGAAAGACGAATGTCGTGTAACTCTAAGCTGTATGGACCCCGGGCTCATTTGAGCATCATTTCAACCATTCCATTCATCGTCCGATATGACTTAAAGTTGGAAGACGTAAATTACAACAACAACAACTACTACTACTGCAGGTGATTGGAGAAGAAGGTTTGAGGAATTGGGCCAAATTCAAAGTTTTCACATAACTTATTTAAGGAAAAAGAATAGGAGGCATTACTTTTTGACCCACCCTCTTAATTGCAAAAAGAAAAAATGGCAGTGTTAGTTTGCATCAGAGATCCAACTGTGCCATGTCTGTCATAAACTATTTATAAGAAAATATATTAACACAAATACTACCTTGATATATGTTTTATAGATTAATTAATTTGTTTTGTTACAGCTGTACTGTGGATCACTACAAAAAATCATGTAGTACCCAGAATGACCCTATTTCTCACATGCTTAAGCTACCTGAAAAGAATTATCGTCTCCTTGCTCAGCAACTGTATTTAAGAGTTCTAAATCTAGAGGAGGTTTCTGCCACTCTCATTGCTCAATGTGGAAGAAACCTGGTGGCTTTGCCATTCCCTTATAGAGACAAAGAGCAGGGCAAGAAAGCAATTCTCCATGCTCTAACCTTGCAACCAAATAACACTATGGTAAGTTACACATTCTTATTATTTATGTATTAAATATTTAAATGTATTGCTGGAGCAGGACTTGATTTATATCATTGTCCAGAGAAAGCAAGTAAAATATACAAGGGATAACTAAATCTAAGATCATGGTGGTAAAAAAAGGTTTCAAATAAAAAAGAGAAGAAAAATGGTGGTGGGAAGGTTCAGAAATTGAGGTGATTAAAAATATTGATTACCAAGGAGTAAGATTATCTAGTAATGGTGAATGGAGTGACCAAAAAAGGAAAGCACTGGCAGATGGAAAAATGGCTATGAGTGTTATTAGATCATGTATTAACAAAATACCAAATATGCAAGTAAAATGGTTAGAAAGGGTGTTTGGTTCAATTTTAGAAAGCAGAATGCTATATGGAATTGAAATATGGGGGCCTGATGAATATTCATATTCTTTATTACTGTCAATATACTTGTACAAGCTTCTGACATTGTCAAATATAAAATATACTGTATAATCAAATACATATCTAAAAGTTTACAATTATAGAATATAGAGCAAAATATAAACAGTATAAAAAACATATTTACAGATCATCAACTTTGTACAAACATTTATCCATTAAAAAGCATTTTAATTTGTTTTGAAATTGCTTCTTACCATTTAATACTTTAATTGATGTTGGCAGTCTATTAAATAAAATCTGTCCCATTATAAAAACATCTCTTATCAGTAGATTGTTTAGAAGTACAGTCTCTAAAATGGTCATTGTTGCATCTGGTATTATAATTGTGTACATCAGCAGTCTTCAAATTTACCTTACAACAAAAAGAATTGCCTTATATACATATAGTGAGTACAGTGTGAACATTTTGTTTAGTGTGAAAATATCTACACAAGAATCAGTATTTTTTAAGTTAAAAATTATTGTTATACACCTTTTCTGTAGAATGAATACTCTGTCCAGATGTACCCTTGGACAACTTCCCCATATTTCAATTCCATATGATAGGAATGGGAAGATAACACCATAATAAATATTTTTAGTAGGTTGGTATCACCGATTGGCTTAAAATATCTAATTAGAAATATTCATTTACTAATTTGTTTTACATAGATAATCAATGTGACTGCACCATGTCAATTTATTGTTCATATAAAGCCCTAGTAATTTATGGCCACTTATATCCTTTACGCTAGAGTTATCTATCTATAGATTGATTTTAAAGTGAGTCTTATTTGTCAGGCTAATTTGCATTGAGGAACCCCATATTTTACAGTCCTACAAGTGGAGTAATAGATGTTTTGATAGTTTGCATTTTGGTAATTAATTTGTGTGTATTGTGTTCTACCTTTCCAGTAAGAAGTAATTAAGCTCTTGGGTATTCCTCTTATACCACAATAGTCCAATTTTTTAATAAGAATATCATGATCGACACAATCAAATGCTTTTGATAAGTCAAAAAATAAGGCTCTGACGTTTTCATTATTCTCTAACTTCATAGAAGCCTGGTGTACAAACTCTGCAACAGCAGTAATTGTTGACAGACCTTTTCTGAAGACATGCTGGAAACCTTAAATGATGTTGTTTTTCTTCAGAAATGATACAAGTCTGTTTAAGATTACCTATTCAAATATTTTTGCTATTTCAGAGGTTAATGTAATGGGCCTATAGTTGTTTATATCATGTTCATCTCCTTTTTTATACATGGGCCGCACTATGCTTGTTTTGAGATAGTGAGGAAATTCACCTTCTCTATTGAATTGTTAATAAGATTCGAAATGGGTTTTGCTATGACATATTTAGAATGCTTTAAAATTATGGGGCTTATTTCATCCCACCCATGTGATGGTTTACCTTTAAAGTCTGATATTATATCCATTATCTCCTTTTCTGATGTTGGACTTAAGAATAAGGATGACCTTGTTTTAGAGCCAATAACATGATTTATGCTATCCCTGCATGTTAAAGATTTTTTACCTACATTTAGAAAGAATTTATTAAAAAGTTCACTAACTAATACAGGATCATTAATGGTTTCCTCATCTAATTTAAGGTTAATAATTTTGGAGTTATGAAACCCCATTTATGAATCCCCATGCTGTTTTTGAAATATTACTAGATTTATTTAGTCTATATTTATATGAATGTGCTCTTAAGACTTAGATCTCTGAATGAATGTGCTCTTAAGATCTTAAGATAGTCAAAATATTGTTTTCTGGTAGTTTTGTATTTTACTCTATAAAATGCCAAACTTGTGTATTTTTGTATCTGATGCAATTCTTTCATTTCTTGCTTTAGTTTAATTAAGTGAGAAGTAAATTTTATGGTTTTTTTAACGTTTTTCTGTAGTTTTATCACTTTTATTGGGCAGCAATGGTCAAAGTATGCATTAAAAATCCTGTAGAATTTGTCCCATTTGTCATTTATATTACTGCTCGCATACATGCTATCCCAAGATTCAACACTTAAAAAATTTACAAACAAGTCCAACTCCATTCTTTTAACTGCCTTTGCTTTTTTATTAATGTTAAATTGTGGATGGATGAAAGGATGGAAGGATGTTTTTTTCAAATGCTAGGCTTTGGCAATGAAGCCATTAGCTCTAGGATGGAAGGATGTTGAAGGATGGAAAGTGATAAATGTTTTAAACACACTATTTTGCAGACTGGTTTAAAGTTTACCTAGATTGTCCTCAAATGAGGCAGCTTTAGTGGAATTAGGAAGATAAAGTTACAAAAGCAAGGTGATGGAAAGAACAGTGAAACATTGGTTCAGAATATAGAATAAAAAGAAGTATTTCAGAAAGTGGAGTGCCATTGTTACTAAAATTAGGCAAGTGAGTCAACCTTGTATATACTTTTCTCCACTTACAAGTTTTTTGATGAAGACTAGTTTCTGGGGACCTCCCCTATCGTCAGTTCTGTGGTTGACTGATGATGCATCCGGTGTCTGCATTTGGCTCGGTGTCATGCTGCCATCTAATGTCCTGGTAAGTTTAATGATGTCATCTACCGCGGGAATTTCAAAATTCATCAAGAGGTACTGTTTCTTCGTAATACCTTTTCTAGATTTGAAAATCATTACAACACCAACAGGATTACAGTTTGGAATATACAGAAAAGCAACACATGTTGACAATTACATTAAATGCAACCCATTCAACCCAGTACAACATCAATATGCAGTATTCATAGTTAAGTTCACAGATTAATCAACATTCCGCTAACAAAAACAGAATATGAACAGGAGTATGCTCACATTCACCAGGTTGCCAAACTGAACAGTTATAACACAAATTTCATCAAAAAACTGATCTACAGACACAAAAGAAACAAAAACTTAAGGGACATTACTACGTTAAAAAAACTAGAAAACCCAAACACCAGATATGGCAAATTTACATTTCATCCAAAATACTTCAAAAAATTTGAAAAGATATTTAAGAGCTTCAACATAAAATTAGCCCCTCAGAACAAACACAACATCCGCAACTTACTAAACCACCCTCTAAAAAATAACGCACTAAAAACTCAATTATCAGGCATTTACCAAATGAGTTGCCAGGATTGTGACAAGATATACATTGGTAAGACCAAAAGGAATCTAGGAACAAGAATGAAAGAACACTTCAGAAATATTAAATTCAAACAAATGGACAAGTCGGCCATAGCACATCACTTTTGGTCTGAGAATCCCAACATGAAACAAGCTGCCTGATCAAACAGGCAAAGAAACCTCTGGAACTACAGATTTGGGAAAACATTTTTGTTACAAAGAAACAGGACCTCTTGGTGAATTTTGAAATTCCCGCGGTAGATGACGTCATCAAACTTACCAAGACATTAGATGGCAGCACGACACCAAGCCAGATGCAGACACCGGATGCATCATCAGTCAACCACAGAACTGATGATAGGGGAGAGGTCCCCAGAAACTAGTCTTCATCAAAAAAATTATAAGTGGAGAAAAGTATATACAAGGTTGACTCACTTGCCTAATTTTAGTAACATTGGTTCGGAATATGGAATTTAGATAAGGAATTTTTTTTTTATTTTTTTTTTTTTTTTTTTTTTGTAATTTACGTCCTCCAACGGTAAGTCATATTGGACGATGAATAGAATGGGTGAAATGATGCTCATATCAGCCCGGGATCCATAGAGCTTAGAGTTACCCATCATTCATCTTCCAGGACAAGGAAAAACCGCGTAAAAACCTTATCCAGGTAACTCCCCCTGACCGAGATTTGAACTTGGGTCCTCTTGAACGTGAGGCAGAAAATATTGTTAAACAGTGTTTGGTAGCACCAACAAGAATAAAGGGGAGAGAGACTTGGATCTTTAAAATTCAAAGGATTTTGCAGGAAATAGGTATGGTTTCATTTGGGTTATTCTTTTTTATTATTATTATTTTTTTTATTTACGTCCTCCAACGTCAAGTCATATCGGACAATGAATGAAATGGGTGATATGATGCTCAAATGAACCCGGGGTCCATAGAGCTTAGAGTTACCCGACATTCGTCTTTAACGATAAGGGAAAACCCTGGAAAAAGCCTTATCCAGGTAACTCACTCTGACCGAGATTCGAACTCGGGACCTCTAGAACGTGAGGCAGACATGCTACCACTATGCTACCGAGGCGGGCTCATTATGGTTGGATAGTGGAAGAATAGGAGGGGGATTCTGGAAAGAAGTAAAACCAAGAATTGAAGATATTGAAAAACAAAAATTACGGGCTAATATTAATAACAAAAAATCTCTGAAATTATATAAACCACTGAAAAATGATTGGGGCAGAGAAAAATATATTAACATTTGTGATAAAGTAGGAAGAGAAGGGTTGCCATGGTTTAGAACAGGAGTAATCTACTTAAGGGGAATAAGCAATGGATATATTAAGGGAAGATGTCCAATGTGTGAAAAAGAAGATAGTACTTGGCATTATATTTTTGATTGTCAAAAAACAAAACATTGGAGAGATGAATTTCTTTTGCATATCAAATGAAATAAGAGGCAAAAGAATCTTGAATCTAAGATCAGAGGAAAACATAATAAAACTGGGAAAATTGAATGGCAAGCTAAGACAAAAGTTGCGTTAGAAAACAGGGAAGACTAATGAGAAAAACTTAGGAAATTAGATAAGATATAAAGGGAAATAAAAATATAGATCCCAAGTTTTAAAATGCTCCATTATATACACAACCTGAGTTAAAGTCTGTTTAGTTAACGCATGTGCAGTTCAGAGTCAAAGGAACCTGAGCCTCCCGCCCACTAATGACCGTCACAAATTGATCTCCACACTTCAGAAATGGAACACTGTCGTTGAGGACCAATTGCAACCCTGATTTTCTCGAAGATAGTTGCATGTCTACTCCACTTGGAGTCTCAGTTGCCAAAGTTCCAACTTCCAGTTGATCTGTTTCATTACGTGCAGAAATTTGTTGTGTGTTACGATGTGGAGACCGTGTGAGGGAAATGCAGTGGTAAATGCAAATGAAGTAGTAGAAAACTTTCAGTCAAGTGAAAATAATCAAAGTAAAGACAGTGTGAATAACTGGGCCGAGTTATATTACTGGAAAAACCTCAAAAAACAAAGTTATAACGGGAACTGTTTCTAAGCCAATTCAAGCGCTTGTTTTGAACACATATAAATATGTGCTGACAAATAATCTTGGTAAGGGGTCGTGCAATGAACCTGATGATAAATTCTGGGTATTCACAAAAATACAGTAAGAAATATTGTGACGAAAGGAATACCAAAGACGCTGATCAAGTGTGAAAACAAAAGGAAACGTTTCTCTAAAGTAGATAATTTCACATGCGATTTAATTTATCAAGAAATTTATAGATTCTATGCAAAAGGGAGAGCTCCCACCTGAGACGAATTGGTTGCACGTTTGCAAGAAATTTGTTATTTTCCTTATGGGTGCCTCACTTTGCGCCGTCTCCTAAAGGAGCTGGGTTTCAAATACCGCATTTCGAGTAAGTTAAGGCTTATTATGGAATCCAGTAGACTTGTAGCTTGGTGATATATATATATATCAAAACTAAGGAAGTTTCTCAGTAATGGAGATAAGATAATTTATTTAGACAAAACCTCATACGACACCCATGACCTATTGAGAAAGGTGGCAACCTTGCAGAAAGATCTGGGAGATAAAGGGTCGGGGGTTGTAAAACGATTATAAGGGTTCATCAAAGGCAGAGGCCGACGTGCACACGGGTTAGCTAAACAGATTTTAACTATAATGGGGCATGGGAATATGCAACTCCAAAATAAGCAATATGTGAGATATTGTATTTATGGCATATTAATTATGTTTATATGTATGAAGTTGTATATGGTAGATATTGTAAGAAGAATTAGAAAGCGCTGCATTCTGCAGCAAAACCTGCTGGAGTGGTTAAACCCCAGACAATGGTGGCATTGAGGAGGACTGCCAGAACTTCTGACGGACTCGACCTTTACCCGGAGGTAACAGATAGTTTTGACACTCGATCTTTGCCTCCGGGTCGCTGGTCCGCTCTACTATCACTAGATAGAGAGGGATGGGGATGGGGCCAGGCTGACCTTGCGGTCCTGGCTTGGTCAGCTGTTTGACCAAGCGTGGTGTTATATCCTGTCGGGTGAGGTCATCTGTGATCTCGCATACCGGTGTGTCCACTGGTAAGCCTTTGATCACCCTTTTTAAGTCTCGTGCCTTGTCCAGGCCGAAGGTAAAGTAGGGGACCTTCTTCCCCTCGAGTGCCCTGAGGAGCAGCTGGTAGTCCTCTATGTTGGTCGTCTTGAAAACAAAGCGACTCTTCCTCCTCGTCACCTCGCATTTATTCGAGGGGGACGGCATTACTTCCTTTTGGAAGTTTACCGACCCCCGAAAATCATCCACGATGAGAATGTGCCGCTTGGGTGGGGCCCTCTGGCTGGCAGCATCAGACTTCAGGACATTTGACTGTCCCTTCTTCCTCCTCGAAATTACTTCTTTGAATTCTGCCTCATCGACGTCTGTGGAGACGTCAGATGAGCTGGATTGGAAGCTTTCTTCCTCCATCCTGGAGGACGAATATTCCAGAGCCGCAGCTCCGTAGAAATAGTCTCCTTCTGAATCGGAGGAGTCGTCAGAGGTAATTTGGCCTGTACGAGAAATGGAATCCCGGGAAGGGCCCTGGTAGGTGGTCTGTTTTACTATAGCCAAATGTTTTGCAGCGCCATTTCCGCCTTATTTGTGTTGTCGGTGCTGCCTTTTGGTGCCTGTAGCAGTGGTTGCTACCCTGTTACAGGGTTGGTTACACCAGTGCTGGTGCTTGGAATGGCATCCTGTGTTGGATGTTTGGGTGGCAGTTGGGTGGTGGGATGGTCAGTATCTTCACCTGGTGTGGGCATTTTTCCCTGCACCAAGGTTCAGTTTGCAGCGAACTTTAGGCTGTTAACTTACCTGGTAGTACAGGCTGCAAAACTGCGTGAAACACAGAGGGCCAGACAACACAGAGCGCCTTAAAAATCGCCTTTCGGCATTGGCTGTGGCCTTGTGTTTCCCTGTCTGCACTGATGAGGAGGTGTTTTCCACGAGGTTGTTGCTCGCACGCTGCTGCTGCTGCCGCTGCTGCATTCTCCTGAGGGAAGCTACCTGAATCTGGGACCCCGTTTTCAGGACTCCCGCATGCCATGGGCCACCACTCGTGACATAATGATTCACGTGCTGATGCAGCGGCTAACCCAGCCGCACAATGCCAGGGTGGTGCTGAGGGAGTTCAACTCCTTCTTCGCCCTTTTTCTAGACCCCAACCGACACTTCTATGGCGACTAAAATCATGACTTGGAATGCATACGGACTGCGACAGCGCAAAGCTAAACTGACGGACTTTCTACTCAGACACAATGTACACGTAGCACTAATCACTGAGACAAGGCTCTCCCAGACAGACCGACTCAACATCCCGGACTATCGAATCTACCGTACCGACCGAAACCGTCGGGGCGGTGGCACCGCAGCCATAGTTAGACACGACATACAGCATAGCCAAGCCCACATCCCCCCCTTGCAACGAATAGAGGTCTCCGGTGCCTACGTGCAGCACGGAATCAACACACTCCTCCTAATAGCAGCATATAACCCTCCAACTGACATATCCACACGCGACATAGATACCCTAATCAATATACATCCCGCTGTAATCATTGCAGGGGACCTCAATGCCAAGCATGCAGACTGGCATTGCCAAAGCAGCAATTGGGCCGGTACTAAACTCAGCAGACATGCACAGCAATCGGACTATATTGTCATTGCTCCAGACACACCCACATACATCTCCTTCAACCCACATCAAGAACCCAGCATATTAGACTTAGCACTCATCAGAAACTCTGGCTGCAGACAAATCACCCCCACTGTGCACAATGAACTATCCTCGGATCATCTCCCTGTAGTCTTCACCCTGCAAGGCCCACTAGCCCCCTCCATCCCCCGCCCCAGACACAATTTTAACAAGGCAGACTGGGTAACATTTCGCACCACACTAGAGGAATCCCTCCCGGTCGTTCCCCATATTGCAGTAAATGAAATAGACACAGTAGCTCAGAGACTTGAACTCTCAATTAAATTTGCCGTTACTAGAGCAGTACCTATACGAACTCATAAATCTCACGCCAATCCACTACCACCAGACATTAAGAGCCTAACCTCCGAGAGAAACAGAGCCCGGAGGCGATGGCAACGCCCACGACACACTAGCCACTACATGAGACTAAAAGACCTCAACAATGAAATAAGACGACGTACAGCCGACGTACTAGCCCAACAATGGAATTCGGTCTTACAAGACCTCGAGCCCCAACAGACGACAGTGTGGCGCATAGCTAAAGCCCTAACTAAACCCAAGCCTAACATACCACCCTTACATCACAACGGTGCCATTGCCACCACCGACCTAGAAAAAGCCGAAGCACTCTCCGAACACTTTCAAAACACACTTACGCCAAACACAATTCCCAGCTGCCCGCGATTTATACAGGAGACAAAAACACTCACTAACCTACTGACTCAAAGACAATGCCACAACAAAATTCGCCGGACCTGTGACTCAGAAATCCGATGGCACATCCGGCACCTCCCAAATCGCAAGGCCCCCGGCCCCGACGGCATCCCCAACAGCGCACTAAAACAACTACACAACGCTACCATCACGACCATGACGAGACTATTCAATGCCATCCTTGACACGGGCTATTACCCCAAATGCTGGAAAAATGCCCTGGTCCTCCATTTCCCCAAAAAGGCAAAGATTTAACGAATCCTGGCAGCTATCGCCCCATCAGCTTACTCAATACCATTAGTAAATTACTGGAGAAAATCATCCTAAAACGAATGACTGCTGTCATTATCAGACGCAATATCCTAATCCCGGAACAATTTGGATTCCGGGCCAAGCATTCAACAACGCTGCAACTGGTAAGAGCGGCTGAATATATTACCCGGGGATTTAACATTCGGAAGTCCACAGCTGCGGTATTTCTGGACATTGAGCGCGCATTTGACAGAGTCTGGCACCAGGGCCTCATCCGCAAAATGCACCATTATAATTTTCAAGACTCAATGATTAAACTAATCGCCAACTATCTAACAGGCCGCACCTTTCAGCCTTTCACCCTAGTTTTCGATGCGAAATCCACCCCAAAAGCTATCAATGCAGGCGTACCCCAAGGCAGTATTCTAGGCCCTGTGCTCTTCCACTTATACATTAATGACATTCCCAAAACCTTCCTAACAGATCTTTTCATGTATGCAGATGACACCACCATCATGACCCAATCTATTGCAATACCCCCCTTAATTAACAGACTCCAAACAGCCCTCAGCTCGCTGGAGAACTGGCTCACTAACTGGCGCATAAAGGTCAACACCACTAAATGTGAAGCTATACTATTCAGTAAACGCTTGAATCACCGCGCCGCAGCAAGAAACTTACCGCCACTCTGACTATTTCAAAATGCAATTCAATGGAAAACAAAAGTTACCTACCTAGGAGTAGTCCTTGACCCAGGACTCACCTGGAGGCACCACATTACTACGACTCGCGGCAAAGCCAACGCCCAACTCGCCAACTTATACCCCTTACTTCACCTCAATAATGCATTGCAAATGAAAATGGGGCTCACCCTTTACAAAACTCTACTTCGCCCCATACTAACCTACGCGGCCCCAGCCTGGGGATTCACAGCTCCAACGTATACTAAAAAACTACAGGAATTCCAAAACAAGGTAATTCGACTAATAGCAAAAGTTCCAGCAATAACACCAGCCGCCCAACTTCACGATGAACTGCACTTACATACTATTGAGCAGTTCATCAAGAAACTCTCAGCAGACCTCTACGATCGGGCGACAACCTGCCAGAATCCACTCATACAGACTCTCGGACAATACGACACCACTCGTGACACACACAAACGCCCCCTCTCAGTGTTTGACAGAAACTTGACAGAGACGATTACTAAAGAAGACATCGATGACTTCCTAGACTTCCTTGTACCGGACTAACTCACTCCCAGATGACCCTACAGCCACCCATAACTCACACCACATACTACTTGTGTTACAGCTAGCCCTCCAAGTCCCCGCATTCTTGCGGGGCGGCCCGGGGGTAAGAGGGCCGCCCCAACTGTGATCTTCATAGACCAGGCCATGCACACGGACATGATTTCCGGACACGCACCGACAACTCGTCCCCAGGACGTCGCCTTCTTCACCGACAGAAATAAGTCAACGAACAGATAAGTAATAAAAGCATGCCGTAGAATAGTCTCACTAACCTAGCCCACCAACGCATTACATCCACTACATTACACATATTCACCCCGACTTCATCACCCTCCTAAACTTAAGCCACCATCACTGCCTCTCAATCTCTCAAAGACCCTCGAGGCCCCTCATAATTCCCACGGCATCACTCAGGACGTCAGTCATGTGTGATGCCCTGGCCTGCATTCTTTCACCCGCTCGCATGTATCGCATGCCAGCCTCCACCTTACCTTTACTAACCAGGGTGCTCATAGCGGAACCTGTTCACTGCACCGTAGAAACTAGTAGTACTCACAAGCACCCCTCCCTTGCTCTTGCATGTTTAGCTTGCTAACAGCATGTGCATGGGGAGACGATGTAGCGCACGGCCTTGCATGCCGGTCGATCGTCACCGGGGGCGGCGGGCGTGGGGCCGCCCCTACTAAAAAAAAAAACATTCTCCTGGAGATATAGCAAATTGCCGGGAGCTTCCCTAAGGTCCATCCCGATGGTGGCAATTCGCTTGCTCCGAAGCTCTGGAACCGCTGGTAGCTCTCGCAGAGACGATCTCTACTCTTCGAAGTCTCGAAGAGAAATGCCTTCTGTTAGTGACAGTTGAAGCCCTTGGAATACTAGAATATGATGATTGTATAGCCGTTAATGGAATGTTATGCCATTCTTCTATCAGAACCTCTTCTAATTCCTGTAGTGACGAAGAAGATATATCTGCTATATGTCTGTTCAATACTGCCCAAACTGTTTCAATAATAAAATGAATCAAGAAGATATTGACACATTGCTTCAATAACACTGTTTTTCACAGGGCATGCTTCAAGAGCTGTTGCTCCCATCTTCAGCTGAGTCTCGACTAGTGCAGGCTGTAATGGTTTCCTCTATCTCAGTATCGTCAATAGATCGCCTGATGTATTTGTCAAAGATGTCCAGCGGTGGAGTTTCAAAGTTCATAATTATGCTACAATTTTTATTAATGAAGATTTTTTCCCATACAGAAAGATCTATGGGATGATTAACATGTTTTATTAATTTTTTATGTATTTTAACTTGTGCTTCACTGATTACGCTTCTTTCAATTTTTATTCTTTGTTTCAATAATGTTCAAGTTTGGGGATTGTGTTGACCAGGAAAGATGCTACAGTTCATTTCCAAGTTCCTGACACAATATTTTGTGCTCTCCTGATTGTATGACTGGGTACATTATCATCTTTAAATATGATATTATTGTTGGGAACAATATCTGAATCATGTCAACCAATCAAGATGAAAACATAAACAAGTTTCCTACACGAAGTTACAGAATTAAAAACAGATCTGAATCTTCCTAATTCTAAAGAAAACATTTTAATCAAAGAATACCCACCGACATTTGAACCAATTAATATTCATTTAAATTTAGAACAAATAGTTACAAAATCTGAAACTTCCAAACCTGCACTAAAAGCACTAGCATTAGAAACTGTGAACAATATATACCCACCTGAAGAATGGTTACATATCTACACAGATGGATCTAACTTGGACTACAACTCAGGAGCAGGAATTAAGTGTGCATTGTTCTTATTCTATCAACCAGCAGGATACCCCACAACAAATTTTGATGCAGAAGTAACGGCTATTCATATTTCACTCCAACACCTTCTATACAGATAGATAAATTCAAAAATACTGTCATATTTTCTGATTCTAAAGCAGCATTATGTGCAATAAGTTCATATAAAATGAGGTCAATCCAAAATAAAGAATGTCAAAAAATGATCCAACAACTTCAAAAACTACAGAAAAGAATTATATTACAGTGGATACCTGCACATTGTGGAACTGCTGGAAATGAATCAGCTGATTTTCTTGCCAAAAAAGGTGCAAATTTAATTCAGAACAAAAGTAAAAACTTACCCTTTACATCCATAAAAAGATTAATCAAAAGCAAATATAAAAACAAGTAAAACCAATCAATATCTAACAAAGCCAAAGATAAAAAATGGAACATTTTAATTAAACATCCAGAAATTATTCCGGAAATCCCACGTAAAGCTGCAGTAGCAAAGTTTAGATTACTTACGAAACATGATTATTTGGCCAAACACATAAATATGAATATGACTTATACAGAATAGGAATTTATACAAGTCCAAATTGTCCTCTGTGCAACAAACAAGAGGAAATGACTGAAGAACATCTTTTAACCTGTGAAGCCCTACCTGCCGGATCCACTACACAAAAATTTTGGAGAGCAAGAGAGTAATGGCTTCATTGCCAAAGCCTAGCATTTGAAAACAACAACAACAACAACAACATATTTGAATCATGTAGTACACCTTATCACCTAAAATGTTCAAACACTCTTTGGCTGTAACACAGCCTTTGAGAATAATGATGGGATGATATAGCTGCCCACACCATCACACATCCATGCTTAACCGTTGGAATAGAGCAGTCGGTACTACAGGCTTCTTTTGTAGCTCTCCAGATGCAAATCCAGCCTGATGTTGGAAATAACTTAAATGTTAACTTGTCTGACTCTAATGACTTGTTTCCACTGATTGGCTGTCCAGGATTTATGTTACTGACACTATTTTTTACATTTCCTTGTTTTTGCTTTTATCACTAATGGTTTACGTATAGCACCTCGTCTAGTTTATGGAGATCTTGGCAGACAGTGTCGATAGATACAGTATCTAGATGATGACTACTGAGCGCTGCTGTAGTTTTGTGTTTTTCTGACAAAACACTTGTTAGTATACGACGTTTCCTGTCATATAGTTCTGATTATCTCTCACATTACTTTTACATGATGGTGTCTTTCCAGGCTGTAATGACTGTTGAAATATTAAAGAAGTTAGCACAAAAGTAAATCGAGAAGATATTTGACACATTGCTTCACTCATACTGTTTATTCACAGGACATGTTTCAAGAGCTTTTGCTCTTATCATCAAGATAAGAATACCTACACATAAAAAAGTACCTATATCCAACGGTTTCAAAACAGTTAACAGACTCAACAAAGCTAAGAAAATAAAAGAAACCACCACCCTAGAACCTACAGGAGAAAAATAGAAAAAAAAAATTTTAAAATTTCCATCCATCAACCTATAATAAATTCCAAAAAAACTTCTCAAAACACAACATAATTCTTGCACCTCAAAATAGGTTTAATATCAGAAATTTGTTAAAAGGCCCTCCCAAAAATTCAATCACTACCAAAGAAAAACCAGGAATCTATGAGATCAAATGTGAAACTTGCCCTAAAATTTATATAGGAAAAACAAAAAGAAATATTAACATGAGAACTAAGGAACATATAAGAAACATTAAAAATGGTGAAACAGAAAAGTCAGCAGTGGCTTTTTATTTTTTGAATACTAGACATGACATCAACTTGGAAACATCTCTAATAAAATACATTAATCACCCCATAGATCTTTCCGTATGGGAAAAAATCTTCATTAACAAAAATTGTCATAGAATCATGAATTTTGAAACTCCACCACCAGACATCTTTGACAAGTACATCACGCCATCTGTTGATGATACGGAGAAAGAGGAAAGCACTACAACTTGCACTAATCGAGTAGCAGCTGATGATAAGAGCAAAAGCTCTTGAAACCTGTCCTGTGAATCAACAGTGTGAATGAAGCAATGTGTCAATATCTTCTCGATTCACTTTTGTGCTAATTTGTGCTTCACTGTCCCTACGCTTCTTTCAAGTTTATACTTTGGTTAAAGAAGTTATTAAATTATAGATGAGTCATAGAGCTTCAATTGGGATAGTTTTTGTTGCTTTATTTATTAAGCACAGAGCTTGGTTTTGTGTTTGTAAGATTCTGACACTGTTATTAGATTTATCCATGGTAAGTATTTAGCTAGACTTTAGCTGAAAGTTCAAATGTGGAAATTAAAAGTTAGAAGCAACAAAGGAATTAAAAGAAATTAATATGAGGGTCAGCTGATAAGATCCGATACTCACATAAGGATGGTACCACTGGGCCAGTTTGATGAATAGCATCATATAGTTTAACTCTAGAATAGCTTGAATCCATTGCTACAGGTCAATAGATTGTTTAGGTTTTGAATGATAGGATTTCAAAGAAGACAAATGTAGAGGTTTCACGAAAATGGAGGATTTAGAAAATCGAGCAGTGATTAAATACTTCCATTTGAAAGGTGTAATGCCTAAAGAGATGAAGGAGGAAATGGACAGTACAGTGAAAGACCCTGCCACTTCATATACAATAATTAAAAGGTCGATTGTAGAGTTTAAAATGGGATGTACAGGCCTAGTGATGAGCCTCGCTCTGGACGTTCTGTGGAAGTCACAACTCCAGAGATCATTGAAAAAATTCATAGTTTAGTACTGGAAGAAAGCAGGTTAAAGTTGTTTGAGATAGCAGAGGCTGTAAACATATCAAAAGTACTTACAATAGCAAGATGCCACAAACAGTGTATCTCGAATACAAGAGCCCTCAGTGGTTTAACGGGAAAATATATGAGTCAGTTGGAGAATAAGTAATGATTTGGGCTTTCACAAGGTCTGTGAAAGTTGGATGCTGCATTTGTTGACACTTGATCAAAAGTTGCAAAGAAAAACTGTTTCTGTTAAAAATTTTAACAGAAGAAGACATCATTTGGGAAAGAAAAAAAGTCTTGTTTCTTTACGACAATGCTCTGGCCCATCACTCAGTCATTCCAATGAGAAAAATGTGTGAATTAAAGTTTGAATTGCTTGAACATCTACCCTATTCGCCAGATCTAGCACCCAGTGACCGCAACCTGTTCCTGAACCTCAAAAAATTTCTTGGGGAATGAAGATTTCCCAGCAACGAGGAGGACATTGATGCGATTAACAGCTATTTTGAGGGCCATGATAAATTGTGATAAATTGCAGTACAGAGATGGTTTAATTAAATTAGAACACTGATATGACAAATGTATTAGCCTTTCTGGAGATTATGTTGAAGGGGCTTTTCAGCCAACTCTCATAGTTAAATATTTCTAATTTGTTTGTCATATTAACATTTTAGGTGAATGATCTTGCTGGACAATTTTATGAATTTTATGATGATGCATCAAAAGCCCTGGAGTATTATAAAAGAGCAATAACTAATGGCAATGATGGGTATGTTGCTGAGTTGGATTATATGAGAATGAAGCGGAAATTGTATCCTGCGGCTTCACCTGTAATTCACATTGATCGTCTGCTGTACAAGTATTGTAGCCCCCATTACATTGCTAAGACACTCTGTATGAAGGGATATTATCTTTACAAGTAAGTATATGACGAATTATTTATTAAGATATTTAGTTTATTTTAAAGTAGTACTAACTCTCAGTTAGCTTTTCTATTTTTATCTATTTGATTTAATTGTAACAATAGTGCTGAAAAATGCATTAATTAAACAGTACAATGAACGACATACTAAGTGCAAGTGTTTATATTAAAACTGTATTTATGAGGGTAATGTTTTGTTTAAATTAATTTTACAGTAAAATATTTATTTATTTATTGAATATTTGTAACATACACTTTATGTGAACATTTTGCTGATATTCATCTGGTGTATGGCTATCAAAGAAAGAAGAAAAAAAGGAAAGGATGAAAACGAGTCTTATAATGTAAAGTTGTTTTAACCCATAACCAGAATGGTGCAGTATTTGTAGCACAAATGGTATGGTGGGGTCAACAGGAATCCATTTTTGACAGTTATGGAGAATGAGGGATGATAAATCATAATAAAGAAACAACAATGTAATATTCAGTTATATTAGATATTAGGCATAAACTGCAATGTAAGCCTCTGTATGTATCTCTACAGGTTCTTTTTTAGCAAATATGTAATATTCATTAGTCGAATGATGATAGTTTTAAGAATCGGCTATTTTGAATCAAATTACATGCTTTATTCTGGGGAAAAACTTTGAGGTATGAAACTAAGGATGAATAGTAACTAACAAAAGTGTTTAAAATGAAATGGATATAGCAACTGGACAAAACCACAGTAGGTATTTACATGCAATTGTCACAAATACTTCTTGTATATTCGCTACATATTGTTGTACTGCAAGCTACACAATACACTTTTGTTTTCGTATCTTTTGGTTTAGGACACTTTGCACATCTAACCCGTTTTGTTATGACTCGTAATTACTTGGGGATTTCGCATTTGATCATCCTGGCAATGTTATTTCTTAACCCTCGAGGAAGGTGTGGAAAACTCATCCTTCTCTGTAGAAGTGGTTCAACTAGCTGTCATGACAGAGACTTGGTGAACTCAAAGCATCATTTTTTATGATTTTCCATTAATGATGAATGTATTAAAAATGCATTTACCATGGAAATATTCAGCATTGTGTAGAAAATAGCAAGAGGCCACCTTCTACAGCGTCTATTCGTCGCATAAACAGTGCATTTTCATCAAGTGCATCCATTTCTCAATTTGCAGCACTGTAGTACTCAAATATCTCAGTACTCAATTACCACATCTTCTTCATCCACATTTTGTAATTCTTCTTCTAGTTCCGAATCACTATCGTGAACACTTTCATTGTCTGAGTCATGTTGTGAATCATCAAAATAACTGAGGTCATAACGTCCCACCTGCCACCTGCCCACCTCGGTAGCGTGGTGGTAGAGTGTCTGCCTCACGTTCAAGAGGTCCCAAGTTCGAATCTCGGTCAGGGTGAGTTACCTGGATAAGGTTTTTTCCGGGGTTTTCCCTGATCCTGAAAGACGAATGTCGGGTAACTCTAAGCTCTATGGACCCTGGGCTCATTTGAGCATCATTTCGTCCATTCCATTCATTGTCCAATATGACTTAGCGTTGGAGGACGTAAACTTACAAAAAAAAAATGGATAACATCCATTCCTCAAACTGTGGGTCATCAGCTCTCATTTGCTTCTGTGAAGTTGACGCCATCTCTCTGTAACAACATACCATGCAATATATAATGCATTTTGTTTGTGTAAGCTGTTGACAGTTCCTCCTGAAACATACCGCAATACGATATGATATACTTGCATTATCAGTATGGTGGGGTCACCCTGACACAGCTAAGGAGAAGAACAACTGGTAATGATAAGTATGCACTCTTTTCACCTCAACCTCAACGCTCAACAACTGAAAGCATACTGCCTGAAAGGTACTGAGAGCCGCAGCGCCACACTGTGGAGAAAATAGGTTTCACATGGTAAACAGTTTTAACCACCGGGATCCTCCTGACGCCACCATACCGGTTACAGATTAAGTTAAATAATTGAGTACCTTTTCCAGTTATTTTTTCCAAGTAATAGTTTTTGGAAGGGGCTTCCCCTTTTTAGTTGGTGGCAACTGTACATACTTACTCTATTCTTTTAAGTGGAGGAATAATTTGTTTATGGACTAACCACAGAAGTTCTGAGTTGGCAGGGTTTGGAATGTAAATAGCACACCACTAAAATACTTCTACTAGAGAGAATTCATTGCTAATATTTTTATGGAAGTCAATTATGAGCAACAAAATGGGAAGGGTATTTATTGATCTAGAGAAGGCATTTGATTCTATAAATAGAGAAGCTATTATGGTTAAAATTAAGCAGATAGGGGATAAGTCATGCATTTATAGAAGTAATTGAGAAGATATACCAGGAGAACGAGTTAAGGCATAAAACTACCAGGCACCAAAGCAACTAAATCTTTAGCGAGTAAGATAGGAGTAAGGCAGGGATTTAAACTTATTTTGTGTATCACATGGGAAGGTTTATATAATTTTGAGTCAAACCAATACTCAATGCTACACTTATTGCTAGTATTTACCTAGAACGCATTTCGTTAGGATCTTCCTAACGTCATCAGCTGTTGTCAACTAATGGACGTTGGTGTGGTGAACTCCTTGGATGTGATAGGTGCGTGTCTGTCGGTATCTTGCTGAGCTTAAAATTTGGGTTTTCTTCAAAGGTAGTGTCGAAATTAAACCATTTTCTTTCATGTTTCTTTATGAAGATTTTTTCCCATGTGGTTAATGCAGCTGGACCTTGGACACTTTTTAATAAGTGGATTTCTCATTCTATATCATGTTTCTCCTACCAAAAATGGTACACTACCGCCGATTTATCTATTTCTTTGTTCCTGATGTTCCTAAAATGCTCTTTAAGCCTTATGTTTGAGTTCCTTTTTGTTTGTCCAATGTAAAAGTTGTCACAGCCCTTGCAATTTATCCGATACACACCTGATTTTTTGTCTGTGGGTATCTCCGTTGTATTATGTGATTTCAAAAAGTGTTGTGCACTAAATTTGCTCTGTGGGGCCAAAGTAATATTGTGTTCTTTGAAGACTTTTTTGGAAAAGGTGTGTAGCTCCGGAATTATATGTAAATTTTCTGTATGTAATTTCATTGCTGATTGGGGAAAGAGTAGTTACTTGTTCGCATCTTTGTTGTATTTTGAATTTATCAATTTTCTTGTTGACCAAAATTTTCTTTTTGACTTTCTTTGAAATGTGATTTATTCAAACAAAATAGAATTAAAGGTTTGCCTATACGTCTTCGTTGCTACGGCTGCAGAATAGGTTCACTAACTATCGCAATATAACACAATGCTGGTCAGGTTGACGGCCAGCTGCCACTGGACCAACCTCCTTCCGCGAATGTTCCCATGCAAGTGACATTTCTTTTCCCTCGTGGTCCCAGATCATGCCTTTACTTCCCCTTAACCACCTACAAATTTTAGCGCGAAACATTGCGTCGTCATGCCAACCAAGAGACCTTTCACTCGACCAGGTGTGCAGTCAGTTTCCGAGAAAACCGGTCTCGAGGAGTGAGCCAAAGTACCTGGCCTCTGACCCTCCTTATCTGCTCGCAGATGTTTATCCCATTCTGTCACTTTTAACACCAACTAAGTCACCACTAACTGTAACTTTTTAACATGCATTGATTTTCAAATTTTATCATTCCAATATTTTGTGCATTTACAATTTCAGCTTCAAATGCCCCCCCCCATAAACATTGTCATATAATACCATAATATTGCAATGTTTATGTCTTGCTCGGAATTAAATCTTTCTAATAAAATCCCATGTCCGATCGGCAAACCTTGCGTTAGTTACAAAAACTTTCACAATTTGCTACTATTTACAATTCTGACACAGTTGGGATCTTCCTGTCACATTGATTGAATATATATTACCCATTTACATAATGAGAATGAACAATGATACCCTTGACAACAATAAATATATATACTTATACCCTTTTATATTCCTACAATCATATCTCCATTACTGTTATCATCTGTTATATACTAATATTTACATTTTTTCGTCTCTTCTGCTTCTATATAATAATTTGCAAAAGTCGTTGCTAATTAAGATTGTTTCAGTCTCGTTTCATAGAAACATTTTTTTTTCGCTTCAATTTGTTCACTTTTGATATCACACGATTATTTTGCTTATTGTTATGGTAACCTCATTTATATTATTAATAATTACATTTCTTTCATTTTAATCTAACTCGATCCGTATTTTAATGTTTTAACCAATCTCAGTGAGTTTACCGTTTACATTTCTCAGGAATACTTTATATTTCTCGAAAGGGTCTTATCAGTTGTTTGTACCAGCGGTCAATAGATTTCTTAGTTTTTCTATTAACTAATTCATTCGTGTGCTCCCCGAATTTGGCTGTAATTACTGCAAGACCTTTATATAACTCCATTTCATCAACATAATCACATCCATCATCATATCTTTCGTAAGTGGCGCTTTCCTCACGGTCTTCGTTGTATTCCTCTAACCTCACGTCTGCTAATTCCATTGCCCCAATATTTATCACCTCCACGAAGAATGTTTCCTCTTGAATTTCCTCCTCTACTTGATCCCTTGCAGTTACACTTGAATTAATATCTTCTAAAAAAGGTACGACGATGGTGTCTTGTTCCGCGTCAATTTCCAAAAATCTTTGTTCAACATTTACAACAGCGTTCCAAGCATATAAACTATCACATCCAATTATAAGGTCAGTGACCAACCTAGGTACAACCAAACATAACAAGCTAATACATTTTTCACAAATTTTAGTATCCACCATAACCTGGAATTTTACCCTCCGCTTTCTGTTACCCACAGCGACTGAGCAGTATCTCCGTGTACTGGTAAGGTCATCACTTTCAAACCACTACTCAACAAACCTTCGTAAAAGTTTTGAGAACACACGGTGATGTTCGCGCCCATATCCACAACCGCAGAAAACTGTTTCTCATTAATGCTGACGTTTATTTTTGGTGGACCTGTTAAAATTTTATCTTCTATGTATTTTATTTGTTCCCTCCTTATGTTGTTCTATCAGCATTTGCCTTCTCTGGACCCTACTTTTCGTGTACTCATCAGAATAGGGATGCTTCCCAAACCTTACTGAAGGCGAGCTTGATTGGGTGCGAAGTTTTCCGTCGCCTTGCTGATGGCTCCTGTTCCGTTAGCACTATTCGAAGGCCCCGGGTTCGCTTCTTGGTCACTTCTGCTTGCCATCAATTGTCTAGTTGTTTTAATGGCGTCTATCCTATCCTGAACCGGTGAATTTCTACCACTTCTAGTTCTTTCCTCTTGCATAGGTGAATGAGGTCTATATACATTTTGATGGCCGTGATTTTCATGATAATTTTCTCCAGAATAACGCCTGTATCTGAAGAATTGTCCCCATCTATCTCTCGAAAATCTCGCCTGCATAAAATTTACTTGTGCATTTCGTCCTCTTTGAAACTTTTCGTATCTTCCCTTATGGTTATTATCAAAATGGTTTCTTCTCTTTCTCTTACTATCAAAATTGCTAGAATTCTTTGGTATGGAATCATGTTACCTTTCTCGTGTATCATAACTTTTAATGTTTTCTGACTATGCCCCCTGCCCGACAGACTTTGTAGGACTTCTTTCATATCTGGTAAAGCCTTTCTCATTAATCATTCTGGCTTTTGTTCCTTTCCAATGCGGTCAAGAAATGAATCATCGTGGCAATCGTGACTGGTCTGGCAATAATCAAATAGTGTTGAATCGTTACAGGAAAGTGATTGGTCACCTGATTAATCAATTCACACTCAGGTATTGGTGGTTCGATCATTCGGGACCTTCTAGCTACTCCCATGAAATAGTCCACCATTGAGCTATCTTTTCGTGGGTTATATCGGGTTGTCTCATAAATTCGTTCGATTCCTGTTAAGTGTTTACGACTAAGAACTCCTGAGAACACTGCTTGCCCCCATTACTTTTACGTCAAAGAATTTGCCTAGTAATATGGGGTTTGTTTACAAATACAATAACTGAAAAGAATGCTATGAACACAAAACCACAGCGACCTCACGGCAAAGGTAAATAGGTCAACTTATGTAAGAATTGGTAACCAAACTTCAGTACGAGTTTGTGGATGCAACAGTGTGGAAATGTAACTTGTGAATGTTAGTATGGAAGGCAAGAAGGAACATTTTCGACATTTAAATCTGTTATATTACCGTAAAGGTAAAACAGCCTCACAAACTCAACGGAAAATTTGTGCTGTTTACGGAGAAGATGCAGTGACGAATCCGGCATTTCAAAAATGGTTTACTGGATTTCGAGCGGGGAACTTCTCTCTGAAAGACAAACCTCGTTCTGGACGACCTGTGGTTACGGATGAGGAAAGGATAAAGGACATGATTACGAACAACCCCAGAATAACAACTCGGGAGATAGGTCAGGAGCTAAAATTATCTCATGCAACTGTAGCCAGGCACCTAAAGAAACTTGGTTACGTAAATATTCAGGACGCATGGGTTCCGCACAAACTTAGTGAACAAAATGTAGTACAGCGCGTGTCCATCTGTGACGCATTGATAAGATGCAAAGAAACTGCCCCTTTTCTGAAACAGCTGGTTACAGGAGACGAAAAGTGGATTGTGTAAAACAACATCCGAAAGAGAAAGTCATGGCGTAAGAAAGGGGAACCACCACTCTCAATTCCTAAACCAGGGCCTCATCCTGAGAAGATTATGCTGTGCATTTGGTGGGACTGGAAAGGAATTATTTATTACGAATTTCTTCCTCCTGGGGAGACCATCAATTCAGAGAAATACCGTTCTCAGTTGGATCGTCTGAAGGCTGCCCTAGGAGAGAAAAGGCCAGAATTAGCATCTAATGGTGGAGTCGTCTTTCATTAAGACAATGCCAAACCACATACTTCTATGGTAACTCGTCAGAAATTACGGGATTTCGACTGGGATGTGTTACCTCACCCGCCTTATTGCCCCATCCGACTATCATTTATTCCGATCCCTGCAAAACTTCCTTAATGGCAAACCCTTACTACCTTGGAGGATTGCAGAGTCACCGTAGAAGAGTTCGTCAACCAGAAAACTGCAAGATTTTGGAAAAATGGTATTTTTAAGCTTCCTGAGAAATGGAGATATGTTATTGATAATAATGGTGCATACTGCACAAAATAAAGTTTGTTTTGAAAAGTTCATTGCCTTGTTTACTTTCAATGACCTTGCATATGTAAACAGATTACCCCTAGATAATTAGGCAACTTTGTTTCCGCAGTTGTGATACGGGCATACAGTGCAGGCGTTCTTTGTCGTAAACATGTAAAAGAATCGAACGAATTTATGAAACAAACCAATATTTTCCGTTACTCAATTCTGCCCTAATGCTTGTTTGTCAAGTTGCAACCCAGTACCCATTCAAAAATACCTGCCTAAAAGTTTCATAACTTTGCTCTATCCCTACGGATAACTCCAGCCGCATAAGAGCCGACGATGCAAACGATGGTTTGTGAAACATGTCCTCAATATAGGTATGAAAGTGAAGCTGATGTGTAATAAATACGTCTCATCTATAAATTAATAAATTCTCACATATATTTTTGGCATTGATTGTTCATATTTTGATATAAATTCTGGATCACCGTTTATCAATATATATATGATTATTTTCAGGATTGAAGGGAAGATATTGTTAGCCATTAGAAGCATTACTATTGCTCTACTTATGAAGCCGAGTCATTTTCTGTTTGAGGTAAGAAGGAAAATATAATTTTACAAATTATTGTAATTTTATATAATTTAACATTTTTACAAATTAGTGGTATATTGAGTTTAGTATTTTATTTAAACTAACTAGTATAATAGAATATATTAAAGGAAAATTAAATATGCTACATTTAATTTATAAAGGTAAATTGGAATTTATACTGTGAAGTAATGTAGTAATTAAAATTATACAATGAGTTGACTGAGACACTGTACTTCACACATGATAAATTTTCTTTCAATGTGTTTCATCTCCACTTGAAAGCATTATAAAGGCAATTTTTTGATTAGATTAGATAAGACTAGATTCAGTGGGTTCAGTTGTAGTGACAAAGTACTGTGAACATTGAACATGTCCAGAGGTATACAGTTTTTTAGCATATATACTTAAAAATTGAACGTAAGAGACACATTATGTTCAGGCAATATGAAAAACAAGGTAGGGATAATTATATATGATTACTTTCATTTGGCTTTGCCAGTACACCATCTGTGGTGATGTTGGATGGAATAACTATATTATTTGTTGTAATGTGTTTAGAATCTTATTGTGCGCTAGCTAATTAACTTGTACTGTAAGGGAGTTCTGCATTTCGGCAACTGAATTAATCATAGCCACTTTCAAAATGATACACTAGTTGAGCACTATGCTAAGGTAAAGAAAGGATAAAAGCTATATGTAGAGGGAAACAATTGCTATTATTTTCTAGTTTGATATGAAAGATACATGTGCTTCTACGAGGGCTGTTCAATAAAGAATGATCATAATTTTTTTACAGTCATAATTTTTCACACTAAAATTCAAACTTAATTTATTCCCTTAGCTTAATGAGAAAAAAACATGTCATAGTAGTTTCATTGTTGGTACTCCTGGTTCCCACCTCTGAGAACCAGACAATTTCAGACATGTTCATTATTGCCTACCGCTGTAATGAAGGTATCATGCAGTTAAAGTTGATGTTAGAGGAAGATCTGCAGTTTCTTTCAAATGTAATCACTGCTAATGAAACTTGGCTACATCATTTTGATCCTGAGAGCAAACAGCAAAGCTCAGTGTGGAAATCTCCTTCATCACCAACCTCCAAAAAAGCAAAAGTGGTTGCTTCTGCTGGGAAAGTTATGGTCATCTCATTCTTTGATATTCATGGAATACTTTATCAGCAAGTTGTACCTGCACACACATAAGTAACTGGACAACACTACAGGGATGTCCTGAAAATATTGCAAGTCCATGTCAGATGCAGAAGACCACATTTCCGTGAAGCAGGCTGGATGCTGCACCACAATAATGCACGGCCACATATTGCCAATGTTGCTGCTAAATATCTTGCAAAAGTCAATGTGAAGTGCATCCCTAATCCTATCTATAGTCCGTATTTAGCCCCATGTGACTTTTTTCTATTCCGTGACTTGAAACGCCTTCGTGGGAGGCACTATCCATAATCAGAACCAGTGGTGAAGGCTGCGGAGGCTATTTTGAAGGATCTCTCAAAAAATGGTTTCCAGCATGTCTTTAAAGACTGGCAGAAACGCTGGGACCAGTGCATCACATTAAGGGGAGACTATTTTGAGAAGCACCTGTCATGTTTTAAGTAGTACTAAATGCACTAGCATTAGAAACTTTGAACGATAGATACCCACCTGAAGAATGGTTACATATTTATTCAGACGGATCTAACTTGGACAACAACTCAGGAGCAGGAATTAAGTGTGCACTGTTCTCATTCTATCAACCAGCAGGATGCCACACAACAAATTTTGATGCAGAAGTAACGGCTATTCATATTTCACTCCAACACCTTCTATACAGAATAGATAAATTCAAAAATGCTGTCATATTTTCTGATTCTAAAGCGGCACTATGTGCGATAAGTTCATATAAAATGAGGTCAATCCAAATTAAAGAATGTCACAAAATTATCCAACAACTGCAAAAACTACAAAAAGAATTATATTACAGTGGATACCTGCACATTGTGGAATTGCTGGAAATGAATCAGCTGATTTCCTTGCCAAAAAAGGTGCAAATCTAATTCAGAACAAAGGTAAAAACTTAACCTTTACATCCATAAAAAGATTAATCAAAAGCAAATATAAAAACAAACAAAACCAGTCAATATCTAACAAAGCCAACGATAAAAAAATGGAACATTTTAATTAAAAATCCAGAAATTGTTCCAGATATCCCATGTAAAGCTGCAGTATCAAATTTCAGATTACTTACAGAACATGATTATTTGGCCAAACACTTACACAGAATAGGAATTTATACAAGTCCAAATTGTCCTCTGTGCAACAAAGAAGAGGAAATTACTGAAGAACATCTTTTAACCTGTGAAGCCCTACCTGCCGGATCCACTACACAGAAATATTGGAGAGCAAGAGAGTTAATGGCTTCATTGCCAAAGCCTAGCATTTGACAACAAAGAAGAGGAAATGACTGAAAAACATCTTCTAACCTGTGAAGTCCTACCTGCCGGTCCCACTTCACAGAAATATTGGAGAGCAAGAGAACTAATGGCTTCATTGCCAAAGCCTAGCATTTGAAAACAACAACATTTTGAGGAGGACTGTCAAAATCAGGAGGATGAGAAAAGGTACGTTGTCAAAAAGAAATTGTAATCATACTTTATTGAACAACCCTCGTATTACAGTTTCCGCAGTTAAGAGTGAAGGTTGATATTCTGGTTTATATCATATTAATAATATTTTCTTTGCTCTGTGGGTGTGAATCCATTAAAATGTAATGGATGTAAATGAACTTTTATAACATGAAATTCTGACACACCAACGGAATATCCTGGTATTTGATATTATTGTCAACAGAACAAAATATTTATTTTATGTATGCAAAAGTCATGCAAAATGAAGATGATATAAGAATCTATTCCCAGAAAATTCAACATATACATTTAATTTGTTACGTAAATATCTTATGCATATTGTCACCCGAACGTCGGAACTCCCTATAGAACCGGCAGCAGCAGCAGGAGACAGTCGGTGTTCGCCACGCCCACTCGTCAAACCTCCGAAATATGACGGCGCGTCAACGTTTGAAGTCTTCCGCCGCCAGTTCGACACAGTGGCCAAGCACAACAAATGGTCACCATAAGAGGAGGCAACACAGTTAAATGCCAGCCTCCAGGGTCGGGCCGCGGAAGTCCTGAACGCGGTTCAGTCAACGGCGGCGCCCAAGGACATCTGGGAGGCCCTGGAGAATCGTTTTGGGAACCACCGCTTAGCCGCAGCGTACCGCAGCCAGCTGAAGGCAAGCTCATAGCAGCCAGGAGAGACGCTGCAGGAGTTCGTCCTGGCAGTTGAACAACTGGCAAGCAAGACCCTAGTCGACCTCCCACCAGAGTTCGTGTCCCGGGAAGCTGCCTACTCCTTCGTTGACGGGGTACGGGACACGGAGATTCGTCAACGCCTAATGCTCGGCGATTATAAAACCATCCACGAGGCGTTGACAGCAGCATTAAGGAAGGAGAAGGCCAAAGTGACATCTATCCCGACGTCGAAAACGAGGAGTGTCCGCTACACCGGAGACAGAAGATCAGCCGAGGGACGCCGGCGAACACCTGGTGGCCTGTGTTGGGGTTGTGGACAGCCCGGACACCTGCAGAGAGACTGCCCACACCAGGAAGAGCAGCCGGAAAACGAGTAAGGGCCGTCGTGGAGAGGGGCACGTTGGCGCCATCACCACCATCCCCTCGAGTGACATTGCGCGCCGTCAACCGGCGTATGGATGACAACCTTATCGCGGACGGTTGGGCGCGCGGAAAGCCGTGCCGCGTGCTGGTGGACACCGGGGCAGCCGTGACTATCATCAGACCTGACGTGGCAAAGGGTTTGCCGACAAGGAAGCCGAGTCGACCATACCAGCTCGTCACGGCATGGGGCGACACCTTGCCTGTGGAAAAGGAGGCCCTGCTAAAGCTGACCTTGGGAAGGAGTACCGTACGTCTGTGGGTGTTCGTCGCGAAGGTGGCTGAGGAGGTGATACTGGGATTGGATTCCCTCAGGAGCCACGAGGCGACGGTCCACGTCGGCAAGAAAGTCCTGCGGCTCAACGGAGAAGAGGTTATACTCCGTCAACCAGAGGAGCACCTTGGAATTTGCAGGGTCGTCTTGAACGAAGACGTGGTTGTCCCCGCGAGGAGCGAGGTGGTGGTGACGGCGCGACTAGAAGGCCGGAGAACCAGGAACATGATGATGGACCAGAAGACGCCTATACACGGACTGTGTGTAGCCAGGGCATTGCTGCCCTGCCGAGAGGAGGTGCCAGTGAGACTGCTAAATCCAGCGGACACCGATCACGACGTCCAGGCCGGGACGGAATTGGGAACGTGCGAGCCCGTGGTGAGCGTAACAGCAATCGACAAGACACAGGAGCCGGCGCTGAAACAACACCTGGGGCCCCGGCTAGAAGGCTTACTGGAGAGGGCGGCCGACCACGTGCCCGCAGAACAGATGGAGAAAGTTCGACAACTACTGAGGCGATACGAACACGTCTTCAGGCAAGGCGATAGTGACTATGGCCGCACGGACAAAGTGCTTCATCGCATCGACACCAGGAACGCCCGGCCTATTCTGCAACCACATAGACGCGTTTCGCTGGCGAAGCAAGGGCGGTACGAGACATGATGGAGGACATGAGATCCAGGGGAGTGATTGAAGAGTCTGGCGGGCCTTGGTGTTCACCTGTAGTTTTGGTGACGAAGAAGAATGGCGAGCTGCTCTTCTGCATAGACTACAGAAAGTTGAACGCTGTCACCCGGAAGGACTGTTTCCCCTTACCCCGGATTGACGACACCCTGGACACGCTAGCTGGTGCTCCTGAACCTGAAGTCGGACTACTGGCAGGTAGCTCTAGACCCAAGAGACAAGGAGAAGACCGCATTCTCGACGGGCCAAGGGTTCTGGCAGTTCACGGTTATGCCCCTTGGCCTCTGTAACGCACCAGCTACCTTCCAACGCCTCATGGAGTCAGTGATGACAGGGCTGACTTACGATGCCTGCCTCTATACCTGGACGACATCATCGTCGTCGGGAAGACTTTTGGAGATCACCTTGAGAATCTGAGTAAGTTGCTAGAGACTGCAGGCGACCAACTTGAAGCTGAACGCACAGAAGTGCCAGCTCTTCCGCAAGGAAGTGAACCACTTAGGCCACATAGTCTCAGCAACCGAAGTGGCCACAGACCCGGAGAAGACACAGGCTGTGAGAGATTGACCTCGCCCAAAGGATAAGAAAGAATTGCGCAGTTTCCTGGGGCTGTGCAGTTATTACCGCCGCTTCATAAAGGGGTTTTCCAACATCGCAAAACCCCTCACCCACCTGACAGAGGAACACCGGCCTTATGCATGGACAGAGGACGCCGAAAACGCTTTCCAGCACTTAAAGGAGACCCTGTGCAGTGCTCCAATTTTGGGTTTCCCACAACCGGGTGGCGCCTACATTGTGGACACCGACGCCAGCGACCATTGCATTGGAGGTGTCTTATCGCAGCTCCAGGACGGCCGTGAGTGGGTGATAGCCTATTACAGCAAGGCGCTATCCAAGGCAGAGAAGAACTACTGCGTCACCCGACGAGAATTATTGGCGGTAGTAAAGACCTTGGAGTACTTCCACAAGTACCTGTACGGTCAGCCATTCCACCTGAGGACTGAACATTCCGCCCTAACCTGGCTATTGAACTTTAAGAACCTGGAAGGCCAGACGGCACGTTTGGTCCAGAGGCTGCAGGAGTACGACTTCACCTCGGAACATCGTAGAGGGAAGAGCCACGGTAACGCAGACGCCATGTCCCGAAGACCCTGTCCAGAAGAGTGGGGCCAGTGCACAATAGTGGAAGAGAAGGAGCGTGCCGCAGCAGTCCGGGTGGTTGTGGCAGTGCCTGCGGACGGCTGGGATAACGCAGGCCTGAGGAGGGAGCAGCTGGCGGATGCAGACTTGGCACCAATCTTGAGGAAGTGGAGGCAGGGACAAGACCAACCTGGGAGGATATCGCACCGAGGAGCGCCACCTACAAGTCGTACTGGGCCCAATGGGACTCGTTGAAGACCAGAGAGAACAGTTGGTACTTCCCCGGAGTAAGTTCCCGGCAGTCTTGGAGGAAGTGCACGCCGGTACTTCGGGAGGACACCTGGGAGCAAACCGAACGATTGACAAACTACGGCAGCACTACTATTGGCTGAGACTCCGAGCAGATGCTGAGAGATGGTGCCGTCAGTGTCACGTGTGCGCTGCGAGTCGTGGCCCCCAGACTAGGAGCCGGGGTTGCATGCAGCAGTACAACGTCGAAGCGCCATTCGAACGGATCGCCGTTGACATTGCTGGACCGTTCCCAGTTTCCGACCAAGGCAACAAGTACCTAATGGTGGTCGTGGACTACTTCACCAATTGGCCGGAGGTGTATGGCATCCCAAACAAAGAGGCAAAGACAATCACAGACTGCCTCGTGGAGCAAGTGTTCTGTCGATTTGGGTAGCCGTTAGAGCTACACAGTGACCAGGGTACCAAATTTGTGTCCAACCTAATGAAGGAGGCACTACAAAGGCTTGGGGTGAACAAGACCCGCACGACGCCTCTACATCCCCAGTCGGATGGCATGGTCGAAAGATACATCAAGACCTTAGAGGAACACCTGAGGAAGCTCTTGGCCAGCCATCAGCGAGACTGGGACGTCAAGGTGCCACTGTTCTTGCTGGCCTACCACTCGTCTACACACGACACAACTGGGATGATGCCAGCCAGCTTAATGTTCGGCCGAGAGTTACGCCTCCCTTGTGACCTGGCTTTTGGAAGCCCTCCGGAAGCGAAACAGCCAGCGACCGAGTATGTGGAGAACTTGGTTGACCATCTCCATGACATGCACGAGATGGCTCGCCAGAACATCCAGAAGGCATGAAGACCAGGTATGACAGGCAAGCCAACAGTCAAGGGTTCCAGCAAGGTGACCTGGTCTGGTTGTACCGTCCTACCCGGACCAAGGGACGCTGCCCGAAGCTCCAGCAGCCATGGCAAGGAACGTACCGGGTGGTGAAGAGGATTAACGACGTGGTCTACCTCATCCAGAAGGTTCCCCGAGGGAAGATGTTGGTGGTACACCTGGATCGTCTAGCCCGCTACGATGGTGCTGTTCGGCACGACCAGCTTTGAGGAGGGAGCAGTGTCACCCGAACGTCGGAACTCCCTAGAACCGGCAGCAGTAGCAGGAGACGGTCGGTGTTCGCCACGCCCACTCGTTTGTCTTATAGCGGTAACGGGGGGTGGTTGGATAAAAAACATCACTGCGCCGTCTCTTTCTGTTCCACCTGAGTTCTCGAACTTATGGGATATTTCATCTAATCCAGAACCTTCCAGATTGGCCAGCTGACCCTATATAAGCAACACGTCAGGCTGGAGGTCAGTCAGTCAGTGCTTGACGAGCTAGTGAATGGACGAGAAGACTGCGTACGTGCGTTGGAGGCGTTTACGTAATTGCGACTGCAAGTGGAACTTTAACGGATTAACTGGTGAATCGTAATTGTGTGCATTACGTAATTCTGTGTAATTGGCAGGTGTTCAACTCTAAGTCGGTGGAAATAAAGAACATTTTTGAGTGGTGCAATTGGACTTTTCATTTCACGAACCCACAAAGTCACAATATGATATTTTAATCAAAATCAGTTAGATCCATTTAAAAAAATGAAAAATGATCCATATAAAGGGTAGTTTGGGATTAGGTTTTTCTTGAGGATTTTCATGTCTTGTTCTAATAAGATGGAGAACATAAATACTAATTATTCTTAATGTATAAGGAATTTCAGTGATTATACATGTGAGTAATATAAGCAAGTTGAGATAGGCAATGCATGGTCTGGACTAAACTTATGTTATCACAGCTAATTTGGCATCAGCTGCTGATAAGGTGTTATTTAAACAAGGTAGGTGAAGAGCTAGGTTTAAACAAGGTAATGTCATGTTGGCACGTTGGCCATAGTAGCTCAAGGGTTAGAGCGGCTGGATGGCAACCAGAAGATCCGTGGTTCAAATCCCGGCTATAGCATTGATTTTTCAGTCTGACTCTAACTTTAGCTTACACACGGCTATTGTGAAAGAACAATTAACCTAGTAGTGGTTAACTATAAAGCCTGGGGCAGTAATTGGGAGACACTGAACACCACATACAAAACATTCATCAAGCCAGTACTTCTTTATAATGCAGAGGTAATAATTACAGCAAACAGTTCTAACATAAATCACCTAGAGGTATGCTAAAATCAGGCCCTGCGACTAATAACCGGTGCAGCAAAATCAACTCCAATCACGGAAATGCAAGCCTTAACTCGGAACTATACAATACATCTAACTTTAGAGGAGCAGGCACTAATTCAACATGAAAAATGTTGCGGTTAAAAATAACAAAATGGGAGAAAAGATTACTACAACCAATCAAGATGAAAACACAAACAAGTTTCCTACACAAAATTACAGAATTAAAAACAGATCTGAATTTTCCTAATTCTAAAGAAAACATTTTAATCAGAGAAAACTCACTGATTTTTGAACCAATTAATATTCATCTAGATTTAGAACAAATAGTTACTAAATCTGAAACTTCTAAACCTATGCTGAAAGCACTAGCATTAGGAACTGTGAACAATATATACCCACCTTCTGCACCATATAACATTTCAGCTTCAACCTCATATTATATACTTTTTATAGCCATTTGATACTTATATTGAGTGCCGTATATTTGTAACTTCTGATACCTGATAAAACTCCCTTTGCTTTTATCAGTGTAAATTTCATCTGTTTTTTTCAGGTACCACCACCGTTTATTTTCACTTCAGGTAATTACATTCTCTCACTGTCTTATATTCTTAAATTTCATTCTTCCATTTTCTTACAGTTTTATGTAATATTTGCTTTAATATGATCTGTCTCTTTTTATAGAACTTTCAACCATCACAATTCATGGAGCACAGTGCTGCTAAAGTCAATATGTATGAACTACTGGAAGAAATGTTGCACAATTTTTGGCGATCACCGCCAAGAATTTTCAATCAGCAATATTGGAATGACATTTTAGAAACAGCTAGAAAACTGACAGAGAAGTATACAAATAATGGAAAAGATTCATCTGATGTGGTCAAATACTAAGATACAGGTATGTTGTATTTTTAGATGTAATTGGTTTCTAGGTTCTGTTCTTCTTTTTCACTGCTTGTTCAGTGGAAATCAGAACAAATAGTTTGATACATTATGCACAAAATTTTCATGGGAAGAATTTTGTCTTTATGTTACCTACCAATTAGGTATCTAATATCACAATTTGGAGTTAACATGGCAGACATGTTTGAAATGCCATATGATATTGTCCCACTTGGTGCATTCACTTCCTGAAGGGTACAATGTTGGTTGTGGCAAGAGTTTTCCATTCACATGAAATCCTCTGGATTTATGTGCTGTTCTAACTGCAACATAAAACGTATAATAAAAAGTAAATTAAACATATTGTCGCATTATCTCAAAGGTCCCTCGTTCCCTTGGGCTTCGAAGTGACAATTTGTTGACTTCATTGTACTCGTCACTGTTGTGGCTGAGGAGGTGCAATCATCTTAGCTTCCACCTCGATGAGTATGAATATCACTACGAAACTATGGAGTAAGACTGGGAATTTTGGTTTTTCTCAGGGTTCTTGAACAAGAAAGTTGACTACTCTTTTGTTTCGGTGTCAAGTTATCCGGATGTCTGCAGGTTTGAGTAATTTAGACAGCACTCGCAGAATGTACTCAAAAATATATGTGCTCAAAGCTTTAAAATATTTATCTTATTCTGAGGATAGTTTACGAATCAGTGGATGCACCTTGCGCTTCATTGAATGCAAATTTCCTAACGTCACTTGATGCTGCTACAGCACAACACTTCTTCCAACCCCAAAATTTGCCGGACAGCCCCTGTTTCTACTTCAACACTGCCCTTTTCTAAACTTCCCAGAAATGACTATATAAAAGGGAAGGCCAATAACCCTTATGGGTACGCTAAGGGGTAACAATGGCGGAAGTTGTCCCGTTATATGTGCTGAAACCTAGCATTATGAATAGCTTCTGTATAACTGGTAAACCATATTACCTATGACAAAATCATACTACACAAAAGAGTAGATAATATTCATGCATGTCATCCACATACCGATTTTATGGCATTATGAATTTCCGAAATTATTTTTATTAATGCTTTAATTTGTAATACATATTATCTTTGCTACATATCTACTAGGCAGAGGAGTTATTCCATTTCTCCCGATGATTGGATATACAGAGTTTACAAAAAATGTTTTATAGAATAATGTCAGCAGAGTTATACAGGGTGAACATAAATGAATATCGAGGTTTTAACCCTTTATAATATTTATTACATTCAACTTAAAGTTAAAAATGATATGTCAAATGAAAAACGAACTCCAACAATGTTACCAAGAACCTTATAAATGTTCAATGTAACTACCCTTTGTCATACGGCACACATCAAGTCTATAGCCGAGTTCTTCCCAAACGTTGATAAGTGTGTATTTAATAATTGTAGCAATAGCTGCTTCAATCCGATTTCTTAATTCAGAGAGCTCAGCTGATAGCGGAGGCACGTACACACAATCCTTGATGAAGTCCCAAAGGTAAAAACCGCATGGCGTTAGGTCAGGTGAACGTGTAGGTCATGCATAGCAAACCATGTCATTGGGACCCTTGCGGCCTATCCAAGTGACGTTCAACCAATCACGTACTTCGTTATGCCAGTGAGGTGGTGCACCATCTTGCTGGAAAATGAAGTTCTCTGGCTCATTTTTCTTCCAACTGAGGGAAGAGCCATTGCTCTAGTGTATAAAGGTATGAAGTGCCAATTACAGTAGTTTCATCAAAAAAGAAAGGCCCATAAACTTTTCGCCATGATACGGCACAAAAAACATTCACTTTAGGGGAATCTCATTGCATTTGCACCATCTTGTGAGGAATTTCCGAACCCAGATGCGCACATTATGAGTGTTAACAAGTCCGCCAAACTTCTGCCGTCCAGAGGGGGCAGAGGGTTTCCTGAAAGGTCCCGGGTACTAGCGTGCAGAGCTAGTAGATCACCAGGCGGCCCCACCGAGGTTATTTGGTAGTTTTCCCTGCGGGGTTGACGTGCATAAGTGGTGTATCCACTTCCACCCATCTTGACATTGTTGTCGATAGGGGGGCCTTTTAGACTCAAGGTATTACCCCAAGGAGAGACCCCCGGAGTTTTCCATCGCTCCCGGGTAACACAGGCCAGAGTCTTCGGACTTTCGGGTAGACCTCACTAAACATTGTTAACATATCCACTAAGGTGAAAGGTCAATTCATCACTGAAGACAACACGATTTGTAATATAGCGGTAACGAGAGTTGGCTGGAAAAACATCACTGTGCCGTCCCTTTCCGTTCCACCTGAGTTCTCGAACTTACGGGATATTTCATCTAATCCAGAACCTTCTCGATTGGCCAGCTGACCCTATATAAGCAACACGTCGGATCAGTCGGTGAGTTCTTGGCAAGCAGCGTAAGAGTGCAGTGCTAGTGTAAGGACGAAAAGACTGTGTACGTGCAACGGAAGAATTTTCGTAATTGTGAGCGTACAGTGGAATTTTAACGGACGAACTGGTGAATCGTAATTGTATGCATTACGTAATTCTGTGTAATTGGCAGGAGTTTAACTGTAAGTCGGTGGAAATAAAGAACATTTTTGAGAGGTGTAATTGGACTTTTCATTTCACAAACCCACGAGTCAGATTACTGAACCTGGACTTTATTCTTTAATTATGAAATAAAAAATGAAATTAGCCGAACAATTTCAATATTGGTTTTGTGATGAAGTTTTAACATCCATAAGAAAGAATGGAGAATATAAACTACAAAAACCATAGAGTTAAAAGACAGACAAATAACACAGAAAGAGCAACTAGCTATTCAATCAAAAAAGCAAAAGACGAATTGAAAAAAAGAGCTAAAGATTAAAGAAGCAGATAATAGAAAGTTAGAACAAATGAACTTAAACATGAAAGTTTTTACCGATACGGTGAAACAAAAAACGAAATATGGTTACATCTACATAGCCACTTCAAAAAGATATTCTTTGATCAATTAATTTCAAGGAAGGAAAAACAGAAAATCTTGCTATCGGAAATTCTAAATTTAATGTTCACACAACGAGCATGACAAATTCTACATATGCTATTACGACAAAGTCTATGATGTTTATAAAACGAAAAAATTAATTCACGAATTACTTGATGATTTTAGAGAAAAGAAGAACAAGGAAATATTTTTTTTTGCATTACAAACCATTGCCCGGAATTGTTAAATTGACGATTAAAAATACAAATGAACATTTTGACTTAATTAACAAATTATCCAAACATCATTTAGAAGAAATATACATGATGCAACCAATTGCACCCAATGAAATAAAGTTCGACGGGGAAACTGATTTATATGAACAAATCAAGGAACAAATAAACAGAACATTAGATTGTATAAGCACAAATAATTTAAATCTAACAAGAATCCAATTGCTGGCTAAAATCGAAATTGATGATAATATTAGTATCAAAGACGCATGGAATTGTTTCAAGAAAGAGAAACAATGGAAAGGTGGTAAAATACCAATTACACATAAAGAAATTCAAGTTACAGTTAAACATAGAGGTTTATTTTGTTAAACTACAGCATCCTTTTTGTTAATGCAACTATTTTGAGAGCTATCAAATCCTAATTATTTAACAAAGGCTTTATCTCCTTTTGAGCGTATCAATTTTTTCAACTAAGAATACATCAGGGTATTTTGTTCCTTGCATTTCTTGTTTATTTTGTTAAACTACAGCATCCTTTTTGTTAATGCAACTATTATAAGAGCTATCAAATCCTAACTATTTAACAAAGGCTTTATCTCCTTTTGAGCGTATCAAATTTTTCAACTAAGGATACATCAGGGTATTTTGTTCCTTGCATTTCTTGTTCATAGAAGTGCCTAAGATTTGTTCTTTAGAATCTTTTAGATGATAATATGGCGGATTAACTTTAAATACCTTATCAATCACGAATATTTCTGTAGACCACTTTGCTGTATAGCCCTTTTCGAAAATACCTAACTTTAACCGCTTCTCGGTTGGCCATTTAATCCCTGCACGGTCGGGAACGGACACACAATAAACAGAACAAGACATTTAAATTGTTAAATGCTGCAAAAATGCTTCATAAATAAATATTCGTATCTTGCAGTATTTAAGTTCTTTTAGCGAAATAAAAACTGGTTTAAAGCCCATTAAAGGCAGTATACATCTACGGTATCATTAAAACGGAGACTATAAATAAATCGTTGAAATTTCATTAATTTGTATCACTGTAGAGAAAGCCGTTCTTTGCGTCGAACGCGCCTAATGTTGAGTATTTTTGTTTTACAAACTATATGTGTATATCAGCTGCATACACGAAGTGTTGGGTTCACGGTTTATAGGTTTCAGTTTATGCTATCACACATATGTATATGTTGCGTTACACACACACACACACACACACGCACACATGCACGCAAGCACACACACACACGCTGGAAAGAAATCTCCGTCAGCATCCCTCTTATTTCAGCATTTCTCAACCGAAGTTCATGGTAGCTGACGTAACAGTTTTCTCGCTCAGTTCATATAGTAATTTTGACTGTCTCATGGTTCCGAGCGATTTCTTTAGTTAAAACACATTTGAAATTGTTTCCTCAGTGCTAATCATGATTTCAACTAAGAGTACGGGCTTCTGATATTACATCAGAAAACGCGGAAGACTTTTTCCTGTTTGACAGTGATTTGCACATTGATGGCGAGTTTTCAGATTTTGAGGGGGGTGTTGAGGATATAGGTAGCAGTGAGGAGGAAAATGACTCATTTCCGACAGGTGTTCGTGAAGAATCAACATTATGGAGGTGTCAAAATAACTCTAACACAAATAGACATACGTTCACGAGCACAACCTCTGGTGTACAACCGCATACTCAGCTTAGTTCTGACAGCCAACCAATTGACATTTTCACAAAATTGTTTACTACTGACATACTGTCTCTCATTGTTTCGGAAAGAAATGTATATGCGAGTAGGGTGAAGGAAGGCCTGATTTCTAAAGGTCATTTAGGACCTAAGAGTAGAATTCAGAAGTGGACAGAAGTAACAATGAGTAAGATTTACAGACTACTTGGTCTAATTATGCTCATGGATGTTATGCGTGAACCTATGCTAGACATGTACTGGTCTACAGATGGCATGCTAGCTACCCCATTTTTTGGGAAATGCATGTCAAATAGCAGGTTTACTTCCATTTTGCGCTTCCTTCATTTCACCTGCACAGAAAATATAAATAATAAACTATACAAAATCAGACCAGTTTTTGATTACATTATTTCCAAATTCAAAGAAAATTATGTGCCTAGTGAAAAGATCACTGTTGATGAAAGCCTGATGCTTTGATAGGGCCGCTTAGGTTGGAAACAATACATCTAAACAAAGAGGGCCAGATTTAGTATAAAGAGTTTTGATGTATGTGAAAGTAAAATAGGATATCTTTACAATAGCTGCATATACACTGCCCAAGAGACTGATAACACCGGAGACAAAGATTTGGGGTTATCTGGTTCCACAGTAATGCACCTGATGGAATCTGTACTTGATCAGGGTGGGACTGTATATTTAGATAATTGGTACAGTTCCACTAAATTATTCATGGTCTTACACAAAAGAAAAACAAATGCAATTGGAACAGTACACTCAAATCGTATTGGTTTGCCAAAAGATCTGAATACGAAGGCTCTAAGAAGAGGAGAAATGCAGGTGCATCAGCTCCCACCCTTGACCTATGTCGCTTGGCAAGACAGGAGGGTTGCTACAGCATTATCCAATTGCAGCTCTAAGATTTTGATGATTGATACTGGAAAAATTGATGCTCGTAACAAAATGTCAATTTTCAAGCCTAATATTTTCCAGGAATACAATATGCATATGGTTGGAGTGAATCTAGTAGATCAGGTATTACACGCATATCCCTCTTTGCGAAAAACAATAAAATGGTATAAACAAGATTTTTACACGAGCTGGATATAACCATATACAATTGTTTAGTAATTTGGAGAGCTCTAAACCCACGGAAGACAATGACCTACCTGGACTTTCGCATATCAATAGCTCGCAGCCTAATTGAGCATTATAAAATTCAGAGACCTCTCCATACTGGGGGTAAGAAATCCACCACCCCAGCCCCTCTCAGACTTGAAGGAAAACATTTTCCTAAAAGGATACCACCCACAGCAAAAAAGTCGGATCCCTTTAGAAAATGTCTGGTGTGTCGCAGGAAAGGAGTCCGAGAGAAAACTATTATGATTTGCCATGAATGTGGAGATGTGCCCTTGTGTGTTTATCTTTGTTTTGAGGTGTACTATTCAAGAAGAAACTTTTAAAGGTAGGCTTTTACTTCTTATAGAATTTATTTGAATTTACTGTCAAACATAAAGTTTCAAATAATTAGCATTAAATGCATGTATGCACAGGACGTCTATACACATCCATATTGGTTTGGGGCATTTTAAATAAGCTCTAAAAGGTGTTCATTTGGACATTTTGGTGTCCATATCTTCTTATAAAAAGAGGGGGGAAGTAAAACCAAATAATTTTATATATTAAAAAAGGAATATTCATGTTTGTTTGTGTTTGTGTCTGTGTCGGGTGATGGCAAATAAATAGAAGAGTCAGTTAAAAGACAAATTTATTTAACTTCAGTGTCCCCAAATTATCCAACAAGAATATTTTCCAGTAAATGTACTACCCAAAGTTTTAGCCCTTCTTTGGGAAAAGTTTCATTCTGTTGTTCAAAAGCACGTTCTAAAATTTCTATTAATATTTCATTTCTTTCATAAAGGTACATGGTAAGGAAAATGAATACTTTGAATATTCTAGGAATAACCTGTGAAGTCTTTATTTTGAGTGATTGTTGCATCATTTTTGTCTGGTAAATCCTAATAGACAAAAGCTTACTGAGAAAATATTGTCACATAATTCAGAATACATTCTGTGGCAAATAACTGTGATTACCCATATCAGAGATATCTTTTCTGATGAAGAAAAAGGTATTTGACTTTTCAAAAATCATATTATGTTTTCCTAAGATATGTAGATCCCATAAACTATCTTTAGATTTAGATAATTTGCTAAACATTTATTTTAGTTAAGGTCCATAAGCCCTGCAACATTCTTTGCGGATAATAATTCAATGTTTAGAATATATCTCAAATTTCTTCTACGTAAGGTAATTTGAAAAGTAATTATTAATTTATTAGCAAGCCACGCTTTTAGAAATATTTTTAGTGGATTTAAAATATTACTATTCATTAGTTTTTATTTACATAATTTTTGTTTTAATTTATTTGTTTTAAATAATAATAATAAAACAAAGAAAAAGCCAATTTACCTCAAAGGCATTCCATGTGAAATAGCAGTTAAACTTGGAGTTTAACTCGGCGAATTCCAAGGATTCAACGATAACGTTTTCAGGTTCATACTCATTAAATTAAAGTTTCCATGGAAAATATTTCATTTTTCTTTCCTTCTCAGAGCACCTCTCACCTCTGTGGTTTTTCATACTAATGTTAATGATTCATTAAATAATTAACAATTAATATTAATATGAATTGTAATTCACGCCGTAGTGGTTTCACGAAACAAAGAATTGTCTGACCCAATTCTTTTATTTAATATTTATAGACCTTCAAGAAATAATCACAGGTTTATCTCACAAGAAATGGTGAATTCCCGGGAGAATGTTCAAAGCATGCGGGTCATTCCATTCGGTAAGTGGTGGTAAGTTCAGATTTCGAAGTGCTGCATCTCCATTTGTAAGGGACAGCGTAACAAATCCTTTAAGGAGGTAACACTGTCATTGTACAGTTAGATGAAGAAACAGCGTTGTAATGTTTTATCTATTAGGAGGACATCACAGCAATGAAAATGTATTTTTTCCACTAATGTTGTGGTAATCATAATACTATGTATATTTTATCTTTACGAGTATTTAGAAATTACTTATCAAGGGAAGTCAACTTACCTCCCTACTTACCTCACTGCTATGAAGGACTGAATTTGATGTAGGAGCTAAATTCATTCACAATATTTCTATGCAATTCAGAAAATTACTCATATTTATTTATTGCTGCCCAAAGAAAAATATCCAATAATAGAAACAAAACTAAATACGAATGAAACAAATATAACTTGAAAAACAATAGCCTTTTTGGTTTATAGCCATCATCTTTTCGTTTTAAAAAGGCTCGTAGTTTGTGAACTTCGATATATCCTACGTTCTCATCAGTTAAAATAATTGTCTTTAACATGGAATACTCACATGATAAACTTGCCGGAGAGTGAAATGTAGACTTCTCTAGGAAATATGTCAACAACGAATTGTCACCCAATGTTGGTACCCTTCTTAGAACACCATTCTTTGAAGCACTTATATGCATTGTATCTTGATTTAGACTTCTGTGGAAGTAGAAATTGACAAGCTGCATTTGCAGCCACTTCTATGTTGTCATTCATAGTTACGCACAAAATTCAATAGGTCACCACACCTTCATATAAAAATCAACAACTACTCTCCCATAGCAACAAATAATGCAATTTAAGTTATTTGACTGAAATTAATCGTTCCTTCACACTAGCCATGTATAGGCTAAGGTTTGGATAAAGTCAAACTGAAAAATTCAACACCATGTCTGGGATTTGAAACATAGATCTCCTGGTTTCCGTCCAGTCGCTCTTACCAATTGAACTACCATGGCCAACGCGCCGTCATGACATTAAATTCTCCAATTGACTCATATCGGTATTTTCCGGTAAACCAGTTTGTGACGACTTACTATTGTAAGTACTTGAGTCCCAGGTTTCATCATTAAACTCTTATTATTTATGTTAATTGATGGAAATTAATCGTTTCTTCACACTAGCCGTGTATAGGCTAAGACTTTGGATAGATAGAATCAAACTGAAAAATTCAAACTAATGTCTGGGATTTGAACCATAGATGTCCTGGTTTCCGGGATCTCTGGCTTCATTTCGACGAGTTATCCATTAGAGTACATCGCGAAAGTGGACATGTTTCCTCTTTGGAACACCTAATGTACATACACACTCATTTTAAATATTGCAAAATAAAACAAATATTACAAACAAGGAAGGTGTATGGCATTTCATTGTTTCAAATGTTCATATCATTTAAAGAAGTACGAGGTGCTTCCAGAAAGTAAGCTTCCTAATTTTGTTTTCTTTAAAGTAAACGTATTTAGCCGGAAACATTATGCAAGCGTAATGTATCTATGAAGTAACAAGCATATGCCGCTCGGACAGGACACCTTCAGTGCCAGTAACGCGGCCACAGTGCCCCGAAAAGATGTCTCTTATTTGTTCTTCCGCCACCTGCGAGGTGCGGTCAGTGATGAAAATGAAATGTGTAGTGTTTAGCGCCCGCTTTTACCACATACGGCACCGCAGGCGATGAAACTGATGATGCATGAGATGAGTATGGAGCATTGGTGGAATGAGATGGTGGGGGAAACCGGAGATCCTGGAGAAAACCCGCCCCAGTGCCGTGTTTTCCACCACAAATCTCACTTTGCGGTCGCCTGGGATCGAACCCGGGCCGCCTTGGTGAGAGCCAAGTGGTGTAACCATTGAGCCACGGCACGGCCGCTCAGTGATAAAGTTCCATAACACACACAACATAGCGCCCACTGAAATTCATCGTCAGCGCTGTCAGTCCACGATCTAGACATCATGAGCAAACAGATGGTGCGTCACTGGTGTAGTCCTTTTCTTTCTGGACGTAGTCGTGGTCTATGGTGAAGAGCGCAGTGAGTGACCATTCCTCATCACCTGGTTATAAACCAGTGCGGCAGCGCATCATGGAGAACTGATGGAGCTCAGCAGCCATTTTCCGCAATATTTCTTGTTGAATGAAATTCTCACTACACCAGAAACAGTAGGTATAAGTGGAATGGAAGAAAGAAAAGGGAATTTTAATTATGATATTATTGATACATAAACTATGGTCAAATTATTGAAAATAATGCGTTTGTGGCATCAGCTATAAGACATATTCCGTCTTTATTGGCTTCAGTTGCTCAATACAATTGTCATTTTGAAATAAATATCCATTCACTGTTATCTACGTATATATATATATATATATAGCAGCGATCAGACACAGCATAACATGCAGGATGTATCGCAAGCACGGGGCAGCGATCAGATACAACATAACATGCAGGATGTATCAGAAGGGTGTGGCAGCGTTCAGAAACACACGAATGTGCGTTATTGACTACTTAATCGAAAAGTGCAAGGCAATTTATTAGATATGAACGGTCGTCATTTTCGGAAGTCATAGAGAAGTACACCAAGAAAAGTAATTTGAAATGCTTAAACCCTATCACTCACAGCCTATATGTTATCTTACCAGTCTCAGGATTCCTGGATTAAGCAAGGTGTCCCGCTCAACTATATAACCCGTGGGTATACAATTTGTGCTGTTAGACAGAGCTCCACATGTGTCTATAAACCGCACTGTTTAAAAACAAAGAGGCATTTAAAATACCAATCTTGGTATCTAAGTTGCCAGCCCGCGTAGGGGTGATCGTTAGTGTGTATATCTCTAGCGTCCACCGCCTAGAGGGTAGTGAGGTCGATTACCAGCATGGGCCTGGGTGTTTATACATAGTATGTATATTATGTACATTTCTAGTGTCCACCGTGTAGAGGTTCGTGAGGTCGAGTCCCGGCTGGGGGATAGGTGTTTATAAACTAGTCATTAGTATGTATATCTCTAGCGTCCGCCGCCTAGAGGGTCGTGAGGTCGAGTACCAGCATGGGTCTGGGTGTTTATAAAGTGGGCGTTAGTGTGTATATCTCTAGTGCCAATAAAATGTATATCTCTAGGGTCCACCGCGTAGAGTGTCGTGAGGTCGAGTCCCAGCTTGGGCCTAGGTGTTTATAAAGTGGTCAATAGTGTGTATATCTCTAGCGTCCAGCGCGTAGAGTGCCGTGGGGTCGACTCCCAGCTTGGGCATAGGTGTTTATAAAGTGGTCAATAGTGTGTATATCTCTAGCGTCCAGCGCGTAGAGGTCTTTTGAGGTCGACTCCCAGCTTGGGCATAGCTGTTTATAAAGTGCTCAATAGTTAGTATATCTCTAGCGTCCAGCGCGAAGAGTGTCGTGGGGTCGAGTCCCGGCTTGGGCATAGGTGTTTATAAATTGGTCAGTAGTGTGTATATCTCTAGTGTCCACCGCGTAGAGTGCCTTGGGTTCGACTCCCGGCATGGGCATAGGTGTTTATAAAGTGCTCAATAGTTAGTATATCTCTAGTGTCCACCGCATAGAGTGTCGTGAGGTCGAGTCCCGGCTTGGGCATAGGTGTTTATAAAGTGGCCGTTAGTATGTACATTTCTAGTGTCCACCGCGTAGAGTGTCGTGAGGTCGAGTCCCAGCTTGGGCATAGGGGTTTATAAATTGGTCGTTACTTAGTGTATCTCTAGTGTCCAGCGCGTAGAGTTCTTTTGAGGTCGACTCCCGGCTTGGGCATAGGTGTTTATAAAGTGGTCGTTAGTTAGTATGTCTCTATGTTCCAGCACGTAGAGATTTTCTGAGGTCGACTCCCGGCTTGGGCATAGGTGTTTATAAAGTTGTCGCCATCGCCACCACCACCTCCACTGCCACTCGTTCTCGCCCTCGCTGTTCTTTTTTCTGCGGATTTCCCTTGTTGCGAAGAATAATTACATCCCACTGTACATCCATTTAACTTTGCATATGATTATAAAAGTTATCCAGAATGAAAAACGCTTCTGAGGAAGTTACCAGAATATTCAAGATGTACATTTTATTTTTCTTGCAAATATCTCAGTTATTTGGTATTTTAAGTAAAATCATTAAATGCTCATTTCTCAAATCAACTTTTTTGAAAAATTGTTCTGTGTAAGTGTAAAGGGTCATGGGGAATGTTCTTCAATATCTTTGTATTGTATTTGTCGAAGAAGGTGAACTTAAAAATTGAGTTTGGTCTATAACAACTTTTGTTTTTGAGTTATCTTCTTCATAATTCAACACACACATTGAGACATCTTTTCTTCACAAAAATATATTATTTTGTTATCTCTTAGGGTACATGAAAACATATTTTTGGTGAATTCTTTATATCAAATTTTTGGGTTTAGATCTTCTACTTAGTAGAGAAAGGAAAAATGAGAGACCGTTAAACTTTTGTAGTCCAATGAGCTGAGAAAGTAATGTGTACGTAACATCTTCAGCCTTTTTAATATCCCGATATTTTAGGAATGCAAGTGTTATCTTCAAATTTATTTATAGAACATTATTACGAATACCTACTTTATTATGCCAATTATAAAATGTAGTTATTTAAATAAAATTTATTGCATTTTTGTACATTATAGTGATGTGCTGTAAGAAAATATTATATTTGAAGGTTTCATTTATGACTTTCAGTAATGAAAATTGTGTTTTATTATGTATAGTAAACATTTGATATTCTATAACTAGTTTATATATACGAGCTGTAGTTGTATAAAAGACCAGGAGTTTGGTTGTAAACATTGTGTTCTCTGGACTTTAGAAAGTAAGAGTTTTAAGTTAACTATCGTTAAAAATTGGAAGGAGAATTATTTAAAGTTTAGAATATTGGACTTTGTAATATGTAGGATTGTCTAGGAACATCGTTGTAAAAGTATTTTACAGATCGATGTGTAAATAAGGGAGTTAATGACACTTAAATAATATACAAATGAAGTGTGTGTAGAAGAATCAGTTTTCAGTATCTCTTCTATGTATATACTGTAACAAAGATGACAAAACACCTAAGTCTCGTCACAAACTGCTTTACTTTCACCAAAAACGTTAACGGAATACTAACATACAATCAGTTTCTCTTTTCCACAAATACAGAACTTGAACACGACTCCTTAGTTTTTCATTATGTCTCTTTAGCACACATGAACTTGGACTACTGGTAATTTGTATGACATTTTAGAAAAATCTCTGTGAATAGAACAAGTAAAAGTAGAAAATTCGGTTAAATAGTAAATTGGATTTAAATTCAGAAATTTTCCAAGAATCGATACAAGGTTTCCAAGAAAATTTCCCTACCATACAATACCCATAATATTTACTTATTTATTTATTTATTATAAACATAACAGGCTTATAAGCCCAATTACAATGCTCATCATATATACTATTTACATATAGTAATATACAAATACAAATAAAACACAAGAAAAACATAAATTAACACAGGAATAGAAACCGTTATAAAACAAGAATAAAGGGAAAAAAGTGAAGGTGGCATGCAAAGTAATTTTACTACTGTTAATAATTACAGTAATTATACTGTTGTTATCATCCATAGTAATTTACTCTACGAATAAATAGTTAGGAATTATGGCATTTTTGAATTCAGTCAGACATGTTGAAAATATCTACATTGAACTATATCTACCTTAGAGAATATTTCAAAATTTTGATTTTCTGGAGAACAGCTATTACCATATTGACCAAAATGCTATGTATTTTAGATATTTTTGTGACAATAAAGTGTGCACCATGAATATTTTGGTGTTGTCCTCTATATTCTGGAGGAATATGACTTCTGCCCCTCCTTCCTCCATGACATCTTTTATTTCTCTCTTCCTTCCTTGATTTGATGTATTTCGTCTTTTCATTTTTTGCTTGTTTGTTGTCATATTCAGTTCTACCTACAAACTGCATGTTGAAATTTTACCAGAAATGTCTGTACTTCTGCAGAAGTACCCTGACCAAAACAATGCAAATGTGAGCAGTATAAGTCAGAAAGGAAACCTTTATTAAACAACAAATTCGATTTAGCATTACTCTGTATTTCCACATCCACATATTTACACAAGTCTGCTCAACCCCATATTATGTTGAGTTGTACTCGATTTCTTCCAAAATATCTGTAATTGTTATCATTTAAATACAAAAGTGCAAACACAATCTGATAAATGGAATATACGTCTGAATTCTCTAAAAATAGAAGGTAATGTCCTCTTTATTCTGCAGTACATTTCCATTTATGGTAAATCATGAGAGTTAGACAAAACCTTATTTATAATTAACTTTGTCATTATTTTGTACGTGTAACTATTCTTACACATTCCATGGTATTTGCTTGAATTTTCAAATACATACTTATACTTTTCTCAGATAAAAGTAATTATTCCTTTTTCACATGCTGGCAATGTAAGGAATTTGAATATCAATGACATAACATAGCAATCATCTCCTGAAATATGTGACTATCACTTAAGACTATTGTATTCCCCATGAATGTATGTATACGGATGGATCAGACCTGACTTAGATATTGTCGCCTAGGCATTATTGTGCAGCGGGACACGGCCAGCGCATGGGCGTGGAGTTGAATGCTTGCAGACAAAGAGAGGGAAACAGAAAGAGAAAGCAACACAGATAATCTGGAATTTCCCACTGCCATTGTGATTGTTATCGAACGGTCTACTGAATTCTAGAACAATGGGTGGGGGTATGAAAGCAGGCAAAAGGTTAGCTGCTAGTTAGCGTGCTGATAGGTCAAATCTTGGTTAGAATAAGTTATCTGGATAAGCTTTTTCTGTGGTTTATCTTTATTCTGTTAAATTATTTACTGTAACTGGTTTTATTTTCCAGGAGGTGACAGTGACATCTAATGGGAAGATACATTGGTTTGGCTGGATTCAGGATCTTCTTCCTTGGCTCTCTAAACCAAGATATTTAAATCGCAGGATGCCAAATTACTAGTTCTACTACGTGTAGACACGTAATAACAGGTTTGCCTAAAATATTTGTAATTTTTCCAAAAAAGAACAATTTGAAGAAAAGTGCATGTAACAAGACATGTACACAAGAAATAAATGCCAATCTGAATAAGCTGTATGTGTATTAATTTCTTTAATGTAGAAGCTCAAAAAGCCATTCTGTGACTGAGCCGAGAAGTTCCAAGTTCCAAGTCTCTGTGTCATCATCCCTTGTAGACAACCTATAACTGAAAGAGAGAGAGAGAGGAATTCACATCACTCCAGCATTTGCCGTAATGATAGAGGGAATATTACAGATGAATCCATGATAACAGTGGATTTGGTTGGTGGTACTGCATGTCTCTCATTCAACAGGTCCAGAATTCAAATCTCGGCCAGGGTTGTAAGTTTTTTACAGGAATTTTCCCCATCCTGAAAGGTGAATGTCTTGTAATCTAAGCTCTACATACCCTGGGCTCATTTAAGCATCATTTCACACATTTCGTCTACTATCCGGCATATGCTGGAGGACATTGAATAATATAAGAATATTTTAGGGAAGACGTTTATTTTTCACAGCATATTGATTAAATTTTTGGTATTTGCACAGCAAATTAATTATAAACCTGAATTTTCTGATAATGTCACCTAAGGTCCTTGTAATTCTGGATAACTTTTATATTAACTGAGAAACTAACTTTTACTTCATAAAGTATGTATATGTAGTTGAAATACACAAATTATGTCAAATACATTTTTGTAGATATTCTTTATTTATTCAATGTTTCAATATTCATATATATATCTCAACTGTAAAGCCTTATTCATTTTCATCTGTTGGTCACAAACATTTAAGTCATTAACAAGCAAGCAGCTCTTTGGAGTTTCGTTTGTCACAAAGGTGTGCAGTGTTCCTTTGTACCTACAGCATGTAAGAGGTTTATACAAGGTTTGTACTGATTAACTATATATCAATAACCACCTCTATAAATAATTTATTTCCTTTTTTGTTCCCTGTTCCTTGTATTTTTTATTCTCACCCTAGGCTTTTTTCCTTTTATGCCAGCTCTATATGGCATATTGATATTTTACTATAACTCTGTAAGTCTACAGAAATATCCTAAACAAGTATTGTTACAGACACTTATCCAAATACTTATTTCATGTTAATCAAGAGAAATTGGCAGAAACTGATCAATTTTGCATATCCTATAGGTACAAAGCAATACTGTTGAGTTTAAGCGACCGTCAAATGAATCATTTAAGAGCATGCTTGATGCATGGTCAAGAGATACAGAGGAGAGTTTGATTTTCTAATTAAAAGGTCATTAATATTGGAACATTCAACAAATAACAATGAATATCTACAAAAATGTATATAGCATAATTTGAGTGTTATACCTGGACCTACATTTCTGTATAGTAAGATTTTGTCTATGTCTTATGCTTGTAAGTTGTACAAAAGTCATTCAGAATAAAAAGTACTTTTGGGGATATTATCATAAAGTTCAAGTTATAAAGGGTAGTCTAGCCTCTGATGGACACCTTAAGCAAATTTGTTCAAGCAACACATTTTATTAATATGATAATTAATCGTAACATACAGAATTCAAGTAGATATATTTAGGACAAAATATAAAAAAGAAAATTGAGAGTATATCATGTTTACATTTAGGAAAATTATAATTGTTATTGGTTGCTTTGTATTCGTTAGGGCCATAAAATTCGGGGCCTTTACCTGGGCTCATGGACACACATGAGAGATTTAGTCACTTTCAGTATAGGTGTAAACAATTATAGCCAATAAGGAAAAATTTTCAATATTTTTGGTGTACTTTTCATGATACCGTAACTTGCACTTTACATAGAGTACCCAATTTTGTAACCTCCATATGTTGGTGCAAAAGTTTCATAGGAAACATGCCCACAGTTTCTAAATTCAAAAGAAAAGCTTCTTTAGAAAAAGCATCAATGTGATGAACAACATAGTACAAAACTGAACATTACTTAAACAACAAAACTGGTTTTAGTTAATTGATGGAAAGTAATCATTTCTCCACACTAGCCGTATATAAGCTAAGGTTTTTGATAGTCAGCATGATAAATTCAATGCCATGGCTGGCATTTGAACCACGGATCTTCTGGTTTCCATCCAGTCACCCTTAACTTTTGAGCTACCATGGCCAACGTGCCATCTAGACATTAAATTTTCCATTTGACTCATACTTCCCCGGTAGACCACTAGGGGCACTCGTATCCGAGATACACCGTTTGTGGCGACTTACTATCGTAAGTACATAAGTCCCAGGCTTCATCATTTAACTCTTATTCTTTTTAGTTAATTGATGGGAATTAATCATTTCTCCACACTAGCCGTATATAAGCTAAGGTTTTTGATAGAGTCAACATGAAAAATTCAATGCCATGGCCGGCATTTGAACCACGGATCTCCTGGTTTAACAAAACAAGCCTGCCCTTCGAGCTGTGGTTGTAAAAAGAACTCTATCTGACAAAGTGATCCAGACATTATGTCAAAGGAACAAGTGTGTCACACGTCTTGAGCTAGTTGTGGAATTTTGTGTCTCCGATTTGGAAACCATTGTAAAACATATACCCGTGGAAGATGTTTGAATGTCATCATGATTACTGCTGTCGAAGGGGAAGGAATAGTTTGATGTGTGTAGGTAGGAAATACAGCAATCGTATTGGGTGTAAATAATATATACAACTTACATCTTGGGTGTTGTAAAATTAATGCTGACTGTTTTAATTACACAATTGGTCACAGTTTATAAACAATTACATTTTGGCTCTGTGCGATTAGACAATATATAAAACTTCAAACTCGTAGTTTATCTGAAGCACAGGCATGTTATAAAGCAACTAAAATAAAACATCAAATTAGAGAACCACTCAGAAAAAAATTAGGTAAACATTTTCCGATACATTGTTTTGTTTTTCTTTAATTAGTTTATCAATGTCAGGACGTAATGTCTGGGAAAACTGTAATCGAAGACTGCATTTTAGATTGTGATTCAACAAGATACTTCGGGGTTTGGACCTCCGCTAATTTCATAACAGAAAAAAAATTGTTCGCACACATATGTCCAGAAAAACATACATAATGAAGTCATTTTATTTTTTAAATCAAAGATGCAGGTAATTTTCAAGTTTTCTGCTCTAAGTACAAATTCTGTAGAAATGATTAGAGACAGTTACAAACAATGTGTTTTGCATTCTATGGACAAACATATCCAGATACACCACTGTTTGACTTAGCAAATTAAAAACCTCTTGGAATTATTAGGTATCCATATTTTTCACAAATTGTGAGACATTTACAGAAAAGCACAATGTCTAATATAGTCAAACTAGATCTACTGTGATGCTCTTTAGATCCAGTGCATTTGAAAATGTTTTGTATAAGTGTATGCATTTGAAACTCCTTATCATTCATTCATTTATTATCTGCTTAAAAGAATACAAAACATATTCAAAGCATCATCAAGTTAAATATGTGCAAAGAGAAAATCACATAGTTTAATTTCTACATACACAAGTTCTAGAATAACATAAATGCAATAATATATTATAAACTATACACTATTACATTTTTTTTTACAAATATTTATTACAAATATCTGTATTATATAATATAACATACATTAATCCTTATTCTGGATTGTTGTGATATCCCAAAAGGTGTTGATTTTCACCATATTAGGAAATGTACTGATCTGCAATACTTGGATGTTAAGAAAACTGAGATCACCGATTTGGCAGTGAGAATATTTGCTGAAAACTGTGCAAAACTAAAGTATTTAGATATCAGTGACTGTTTTTGTATTAGTGACATTACTTTACAATGTTTAATGAACTGCAGAGCACTACAAACTTTAAAACTTAATATAACAGATATAACTGGCAAGAATTTTCACATCATTCCCTTTTCATCTGAGACAATAATGTAAGTTATATGTAGAACACTGATATAAGTTAGACTTTCACTTTCCAAGCCATCTTCCTCTGACAAATACCACAAATTCAGCACTTGGCATTAGGTAAAGATGCAATGAGATAGTCTAGTTTCATACAACAGTTACACTAACTTTTAAGTTTAAAATTGTTAGGAAGTTTCTTTAGAGCAGAGAATTGCTTTGTCTTAAAACGAATTGCTAGTGAATGCCCATTGCTGCACAAGATTGATTTGGAAAGACATTTTATTTTTTAAATCAAAGAAGCAGGTAATTTCCAAGTTTTCTGCTCGAAGTACAAATTCTGTAGAAATGATTAAGAACAGTTACAAACAATGTGTTTTGCGTTCTATGGACAAACATTTCCAAAATACACCACTGTTTTACTTTGCAAATATAAAACATCTTGGAATTACCAGGTATGCATATATTTCACAAATTGTGAGCAATTTACAGAAAAGCACAATATCTAATTTAATCAAACTAGATCCAAGTTTATGCTCGTTAGATCCAGCGTAGTTTGAAAATATTTTGTATAAGTGTACACACTTGAAAATCCTTATTTTGGATTGTTGTATTATGCCAAATGGTGATGAGTTTTAGTATATAAGGAAATGTACTGATCTGCAATACTTGGATGTTAAGAAAACTGAGATCACCGATTTGGCAGTGAGAATATTTGCTGAAAACTGTGCAAAACTGAAGTATTTAGATATCAGTGACTGTTTTTGTATTAGTGACATCACTTTACAATGTTTAATGAGCTGCAGAGCACTACAAACTTTAAAACTGAATATAACAGATATAACTGGCAAGAATTTTTATCTTAGGAAGCAGGTAACTCCTGTTGGTCGACCCTCTTTTGGCATTGCAAATGCATGTACGGCGTAGAAATCTTTAAGTTCTATAGGTTCAGTGAGTAATGTCTCTGTAAATAATAAAACATCATTTTGTTCCATGATCTCCTTCTGATATGTAAGGCAGCGCATCTTTCATTCCTTCGATATTCCATAACAGTATGTTTATGTTTCTATCTGGGTGTTTTACTTTATTTGTTACTTTATAGCTTTTCTCCTTCGGTGCCATCTTCGTAACTCTAAAAGTTGTATCTTTTCTCTCCTTTTGTGTCCCCTTTGTATGTCCGAAATCTGCATCTTCTGATCACTGTTCCTTGGGGCCAGAAGCCCCTTTTTTGTGTTTCTTATAAGTAAATGTATGGAAAACCAATCTTGAATGCTTTACTCTCCCCTCTAATGTGAAGTTCTTCATATTCTTTGTTTCCATTAATACTACTATTCTCTAGGAAATTTTGAATTATATTTGTGTAGGTGTTTTGCTTTAGTTTTCCTATGTAAAGCCAGACTATCTATCTGCAGCTGCCAGTTCACAATCTTCTTTCTTGGATCCTGTGAAGAGCCTCTGTTGACTTTAATGTGTTGTCCTCTCGCTTGGGTATACTGTTCCAAGGTTCGCATCTTTTTGATTGCTTACTACTTTTTCTCATCTACTCTCTTGTTCCTTTCTTCTTCTCGTCCTAATCGTCCATTTTTGTTCCCCTCCTTTCTTACTCGTGTCTTGGTCTGGTTGAGAGTCATTATCTCCTTGTTCACTGCATATGTCTGTGGTCTTTCCTTGTTCACTGTTTTCCATCATCTCCCCTTTCTCTCTGCTCTAGTGTCTCTCTCGATTGATAAGTCCACCTCCCTGATAGAATTTATTGCTTGTTATGGTAGTCTTTGTGTAGTTTTTTCCAGGGAATTTTGCATTGCATCCTTTATTTCCTCTTTTATTAGCTTCTTGATATGGATTGAAATGTCATTTATCATGGATTGTAATTTTCGAGTGACTTTTCCAGTGATTATTTCTTCCATTTCTTGATCTATGATTAACTTATGAGTTAGATTATTAACTGCCCCTGTATATTTATTGTTGCTAGGCTCTTCATTATTATTCTCTTTTCTCATATATGTCATAAGACAGTGGTTCATTCTCTGCGTTTTGCTGTTGACATATTTGTTTTTCTTCGCTTCCCTAGGTGACATTGATGTCTGACTGCCAGTTTCAATCCTTTCGTCAACAAATGGCACCACCTGTTCTGTTGAGCAGTTGTCTTTCCCGTGTGATGTATCCATTTTGTTTCCTACCCTAACCTTATCACTAGGTCCGTTCTTTTCCTCATTATTATTTTCTAAGGCATATTTCATTGTAGGAAAGCATTTTCTGATATTACTTACAGCTTTTTGAATATCCTCCTTTGTATCTTTTTTCAAGTAGCCTCCTACTTCCGCAATATTAATCAATTTACATTTACTGTTGTCCAATTAAATGAGGGGGTAAAAACAAATGGAAAATATCGAACACACTGAAATCATCTCCTATGTCTACAGAAATGCTGGACTGGTTCCTGTTGAAACTATGAAACTGTGGGGTAAAGTTCCCTTAGCTCCACTGAAACAAAGGAAGTTCTATACAGGCTTGCTTATGCGATTGCATTGGTGCTGCCTGTTGCTCATTTTCACTACCACCTGATTCTTCATTACAATCACCAAAGTAAATATCACTCTCACTATCCACAGACTCAGAAAAATCGGATGGTTAACACTAAAAAGCCTCTAATAATTAATCGGCAAAAAAACACATGCATCACATGAAGCCATGTTTCACTGGTTTTGGAATACCCTGATTACGTCACATGAATCATGTGACTAGCAGTGTATATTGTGGCAAGGCAAAGTTCTAATGCACCGACTTACTTTATTTTTCTTCAGATGGCATAACCATGTTGGGACATGGTTGAAAAATAGTGCTTCTCAATTCCAACAGATGTTTCAACATGCCCGACATGTTTCTAATTGGAATACATTACAAGTTGTGAAGCTTTTAGCCGTTCCTTAGCACAGCTGGGATGTCTTTCCGTGATTAAGATATCTCGACCATAGCACTGAAAAGGTTAAAGAGCCTGTCCGGTCCTGCAGCTTTTATAACTTTGGAGTTGCTGTTGGCATTTCTGACTTCTTCAATGGTCAGAGGTATCCAGACTGTTAATATTTGTGGTATATTGTCATGAGAGTTTTTCTGGAGTATGTAGATCCCTCTTAGTTAAGTATATTGCTGAAATGTGTTTCCCAGTTTTTGATATCTATGTTGTGCGTATGTGTCCGCTTTCTTGGGCATAGTGTGATGTATGGGTCTTTCCCAGCTTCCTCCACTAGCATTCTATTCTCTTTTTCCAAGTTCTGTATTTCTGGAACAGAAAATGAAATAGCAGTCTTTTAGTGTTTAACATGCCTCAATACAGGATATATAAAGCAAAATCTCCTATATGACTTTTCTTTGTACTTGAAGAAAATATCTACTCCCCTGCCAATTTTATCATTTCTATACTAGGTAGAGAAAGTGTTGGACTCCATCCAAAATTTTGATAGCGAGATGTCATTGATACTACACTTTTTGAGGACTCTGAATCCATAAAAAGTCATTTTAGATAAATAACCTTAAGTATATAATTTTGAGTTGAACTAGTACTCAATGCTCCATTTATTGCTAGTATTTACCTAGAATGCGTTTTGTTAGGACCTTCCTAAAATCTTCAGCTAATGTCGACTATTGAATGTTGGTTTCTTGGATTTTAAACTGATCAGAAAACATACAAAACTACAATTTGGCATACATAAGAAAGGAACACACACAGAAAATTTCATAAAAACAGATGGATACAACCCAAGAAAACACAAGCATGCTGTTATCAACAGTTTAACTTGCAGGCTCGTTAATGTACCTTAAACAAGATGGAATATATCAAAGAATACAATAATATAATTCACATTGCAGACTACAATGGATTCAGTGATGAATTCGTGAAAAAGAAAATTGATAAATTCAAAAGACAACGAAGATGCAAACAGGTAGCTACTCATTCCACAGTCAGCAACAAAACTTCATACAGAAAATTTACATATCATACCAGAGCTACATACCTTTTCCAAAAAGTCTTCAAAGAACATAACATTACTTTGGCCCCACAGAACAAATTCAATGTGAAACACCTTTTGAAATCATATAAAACAAAGGAGATACCCACAGACAAAAAATGAGATATGTACCGGATAAACTGCAAAGCTTGCAACATTTACATTGGAAAATCTAAAAGGAATTTGAACATCAGGCTTAAGGTGATGCATATGTGAAATTTTGCCAAAAATCGTCAAAAACCCAAAATTTTGTTTTTTGTTTTATAAAATACTTGAAACTTTGTACTTCACTTTAATATTGTTTTTACTCCAGCACACATATATTGTACGTCACATGACTATTAAATACCCTCTGCACGCACGGCTTACCTGCCACGCCCTCCCTTAACATGCCGACATTGTTCATACAAGGCTTAAGAGTTAATTGCTAATTTCTGGATTCAAAATTAGCATTCATTCCAAGTGTAAGGGAAAGCTGGATGTGTTGGAAAGCCTGTTAACAAGGAACAAAGATGAAAACACAGGATGCAAGTGTGTGTTTATACTGCGTTTTTCGTGAATGTTTACGTTTTGCTGTTGCTGAAAGTTGCAGTTTTTCTACCTTTTTTTTGTCTATGTGTGTTTTGGAGGTGTAGTGTTTCTCAGTGCATGGTAGAAAGAGCATAACTAGTCAGAAAATAGTTTTTAGGTTAGCAGTAAGGTATTTCATTAGTTTTATGTGTTATATTATAGAGCTAGGTTAGGTCATATTTTGCAGTATGAATAGATCAGTTGATAAACGAAACAGAGGCAGGAAAAACTCAAAATGGCTTTCTCAGTGATACAGTTTAGCACAGAAATGATGGAAGGGAAATACTCAAAGAAAGAAACTGTGTGTGATGCTCCATCAAACCCAGAAGCTGATCAGCTCCAGAGTTTTTTAGAGCATGATTCTCAATCATTTAGTGGTGCATCAACTTCTCAAGGTATTGAGTGTGCTTCTGCAAGAAAATTATCTATATTTTCCAGTGAGAATGCAGAGAGCACTTAAGGTGATGTTCCTGCAGAATATGTTTTAATTCATATCAGTTTCTGGCAGAATATATATAAAGGGACAGTATGTCCTAGCTATGGTGCAAATGATTTGAAAATCTCATTTTCAAAGTTCATGGGTTTTGCTGCAAAAGCAACAGTGACCTGTAACTCTTGCAACACTATCTGCAATGACAATTACACTAGCCCAAGGATTACTGGAGCAGATTCAAATCGCCCTTCATTTGAAATTAATTGGAGAGCAGTTCAAACATTCCTTAGTTTAGGAGAAGGCCATGCTGGATTACAGCATTTTTGTATGTCCATGGGTATGCCACTTATTAGTGCCTCCTCTTATAATGCTCACTTGGTAGAAAAAGCACAAAAAAAAAAAAAAAAAATTAAATCATATGTGATAGTGTTTTGAAACAGGCTGTAAAAGCTGTTCTCCAGAGTTATGCTACCACCGTTCCAGAAGTTGATGCAAATGGAGTTATTGATATCCCTGTCTCATATGATGGGACATGGCAAAAGAGAAGGTTTTCTTCATTACATGGTATTGGCATTGTAATTGATGTGATGACAAGGCTAGTAATAGATTTTGAAGTTTTATCAAAATATTGTAGCACATGCTGACAGCAAGAAAAAAAATGGAATGCTACAAGTGATGAATATAAACATTGATATGTAGGTCATGTGGAGAGTGGCAAATGTGAAAGAAACTTTAGTGGTTCTTCTAGTGCAATGGAAATGACTAGAGCAGAAATATTGTGGAAAAGATCTGTAGAAAAACATAAACTAAGATATACCAACATAGTGTCAGATGGTGATGCAAAAACCCATAAACACCTTCAGGAACTGGGTGTATATGGTGAAATAGAAATAAAAAAGGATAAATGCTTGAACCATGTTGCAAAAAGAATGGGTACAGGAATAAGAAATATTGTAAAAGATAACAGAAAAAGTGGTGTTACTCTTGGTGGCAAGAAACATGGCAGCCTGAAGGAAGATACAATAGTTAAATTAATATAGGAAAGCCATAAAAAGCAACATACCCAATGTGGATCAAATGAAAACAGCAATTTATGTAACATTGTATCACTGTATGTCTACAGACCAACATCCTCAACATCATAAGTGTCCAGGTGGTGAAACTTCTTGGTGTTTTTTAATCGAGCAATTGCAAAAGGTAGAACCAATCCCCCCACATGACAGCTCAACTATGAAGACTCCTCTAAACAATGAAGCAGTAAAAAAACCTAATTCCATTATATGCTAGACTGGCCAATGAAGAACTTCTCCAAAGATGTACTTCAAGAAAAACACAAAATGCTAATGAGGCCCTTCATAGCATTATTTGGTCTAAGTGCCCAAAATAAACTTTTGTATCAAGGAAAAAATTGCAAAATGGTGTAACAACAGCAGTGAGTGAGTTCAATATGGGGTGCTTAGCAAGTGGAAAACTAAAAGAAGATATTATACAAATTAAATTCAGCCCAGCTAGTCAGAAAATTGGAAAATCTAGGGATGATCGACGCCTCCAGCGGAGCGACATTTCCTGCCAACAAGCTTCAAAGTCTTCAAGGAAGAAGCTGCACCTCTCCAAACTTCAAGCTGAGGAAAGGAAAAAGCAGCAGGAGGGTGTAACTTATGGAGCTGGACAGTTTTAATTAAATTGCATGTCAGAAAAGTTTAAATATTATGTTACAAAAGTTTAATATGGTTTTTCTCGCTTTCCTTGATTACATTAGCTCTCGTTACAACACTCTTGTTACACAACTTGCAACTCTACTCCTCTTGGCCAATCGTCGCATCTTTAAATACTTCACAGATAATTTCTAGATGATTCGCAAATAAACCAGAACGCTTTTTTTTTTTTTTTTTTTTTACATTTTCAGTAGTTCAAAATGTGCTATATGATGCAGTTTTCCACCAATTTTTGTAAAACTTGCCACAGAGCTCTAACATAGATATAGAAAGAAAATTGTCACAGGATTTTGTTCTTCTCCAGTTCTTTACTGCAATTTTTTTTTTTTTTTTAATATTATGAATTCTTGAAAAACTGCAAATTTCACCATTGAACTAATGTTGAATTTTTTTTTCTCTAATGTTTGATGAAGGACAAAAAGTTTTAATACCTAACAGTATTTATTATCTCACTGGGAATATAAAAATCCATGTTACATTAAATAAATTTAAAAATTGCATCGTAGAACTATAATATTGTATTGATAAAGCACATTAATAAATTAATTTCTTAAAACTACTTAATTTAGACATTTGAAATTTGGTACTTTAACTAACATTAAAGTACCATACAAGTGGTACAAGTTTCAAAAATATCTGTTGAAAAATGTAGAATTTTCAAATTTCACAGATGCATTACCTTAAAGCATTTTAGAAATATCAGGAACAAAGAAATAGATAAATCAGCGGTAGCGTACCATTTTTGGAATGATAATCACGATATAGAACAAGAAATCCACTTATTAAAAAGTGTTCAGGGTCCAACTGCATTGACCATGTGGGAAAAAATATTCATAAAGAAATATGAAAGAAAACTGTTCAATTTCGACACCACCTTTAAGAAAAACTCAAACCCCAAATTCATCAAGATACCGACAGAGACGCCTCTATCACCTACAAGGAATTCACGAAACCAACATTCAGTAGTCGACATTAGCTGAGGATGTTAGAAAGGTCCTAATGAAAGACATTCTAGGTAAATACTAGCAACATGGAGCACTGAATACTAGTTCGACTCAAAATTATATTAATTTTGTGCTTCGTTGATTCATAGTCCTTACTCAAAGGAACCTTATGTATGTATGTGTATGTGAACAATTTTACTAAAACAACAAAATGTTGGTTAAATACCAAACCTGGTACTTAAGTTCATGTGTTCCAAGAATATACTTGATATACAGAACAGATCATTTCTAGAAATATCAACTTCGATTAACATGTATATACAGAATAAGCGTTTTTAATAAAACTGAGTAAACAGTCGCATGAGTGCAAACATATTTTTATTAAATTAAGTATTGCATTAAGAAAAGTCATAATTTTATTAATATGATTTTAACAAGATGGGCAATTTTTTGTTTCAAATTGATAGTCGAGCACATTTTTCAGGTTCTTAACTGAATAATTTTATATTACATGTGGAAGTTTGGTAGCTATATCATTTTTTATAATCTGGTAGTCTTATTTAATTTCTCATAAGGTAAAAGCATTTGAATTTGTACTATCATAATGATCTAACACAAATAAAGCTATATGAGGGTTAAATTTAAAGGGAGTTGATTAATAACACTTCAACAACACTTACTTTTAAATTTTTCTGGAACATGTTTCAGAGACTTTACTTCTATCCTCAACCGGCATCGATTGTGATAAAGCTAGGTGAGGCCATCGACATTGAGTAGATGGCCATTTGAGGATAAAGGCAAAGTCTCTGAAACATGTTCCGGAAAAACTTAAAAGTGTTGTTTAGTGTCATTAATCAACTCCCTTTAAATTTAATTTATAATAACACTGTTTTCAACACTTCCAAGAAAGGAATTGCTATATGAGGGTTGTTTAATAAAGTCTAAGACTGACTATAAATCTACGGGAACATGACCAACACGCCATCTAAAGTGACCTAAGCTAGTAGGTTCCCTTAATTGTTACCACTTTTCTGAGTGCCATCATTCTTGTCTCTAAATGTAAGATTTTGGAAGCAATAAAACAACATTATGCAATGAGGTTTTGACTGCTACAGAAACACTTGATCTTGTAGAGCATATGGAGAGTCAAAAGTGTCTTGTTTCTGCTGGTATAAAGCATTCAAAAATAGAAGAGTACAGATGTACTTTTTAGACGTGGCATATGATGTAATACTGCACAGTGGTTTATGGTCCAGTCCACTTGTTTATTTGTAAGAAAAAGGGGTGTCAGGTTAGTCATCTGCAATCTAACCCACTAGCTTTATCAGCAATCTGCTGGTAAAAGCAGAGATCTTACCGGTACCATTGACTCACATGATGTCACTCCGCACATCCAAGCAAGTTCATGTACCATGTCTAAAAAATACATCCGTAAATTGGGTAGAGAGGAAGCCCATTACAAAAGTCACAATCAACATTGCTGCGACCATCATGTTAGGGAATTGCAAATAGGCTAAACACACAAAGTCAAGGGATATCCACAATATCAACTGCTGTTCACATACAGATTCAAGTTGATGTCGAAGAAAAAGGCAATGACTGCTTATTACAAAAAAGCACTGCCAATGAGTTATTGCTGTACTGCTACAAACTAGAAATGAAGAGAAAAGCACAGAGTGAGTTGGAAAGGAGCAAACATATGACAGAAATCTAAAAATAACGCATTGATCACTTTTGTAGCATGGTGTACCTACATCAGGTGAGACAGAAACTGCAAACAGTTATCATAGTGTTCCTCATCAACACATCCTGCAAATATGCAGAGATTGATTGGCAAGCAAGAGGCATATCTTATGTGGCAATAACTGTTTCAACGTTTCTCATCAAAAAATGCATCTCCATCTACCCTTTACTCCAGATTTGGCATATAAGATCATTTCTTGTTTCCAACTTCCAAAAGGTTCTCAAATGGTTTGTCACAAAGAATTAAACCGTGAAGGCTATAGATGTGATTTTGAAGTGGTTATCAAAAGTGGATGAGAAGATGGGAAAAGTGTGTTGTACTTAATGGAGACCACGAGGGGCACTATTTATGTATATCTCAAACCTAATAATTAAAACAAGCTAATTTAAGTAATTTCTGATTGAAAACTGCTTTATTTGAAAGTAATGAGTCGGTAATTCAAACACAAACATCACTTAAATTATCCTTACTTGGACATGTTTCGGAGAATGTTTTGTGCCCATTGTCAGCAGTTATCCGACTGGTTGGATCCATGGTTTCTTGAGGTGAGCTGGTTGTCTGTGGAGGCATCTGTTGTCTGTGAGATGAACTTCCAAAGAGAGCTTTCAGGCGGCAATTCGAAATTTAAAGTATACTGAACACTCTCTTTGGAAGTTCATCTCACAGACAACAGATGCCTCCATAGACAACCAGCTCACTTCAAGAAACCACGGATCCAACCAGTCGTATAACTGCTGACGATGGGCACAAAACGTTCTCCGAAACATGTCCAAGTAAGGATAATTTAAGTGATGTTTGTGTTTGAATTACCGACTCATTACTTTCAAATGTTAAATACATCAATGTTTCTAACCTTTGTTTCAAATAATAAAACTACTTTATTGTTTTTCAAAATATTCTCCTTCGCATCTGTTTATCCATTTGTCAAGGCATTTTTCCAGTCTTCTTGAGACACATCCAAATCATAGTTTTTGAAGGCATCAATGCCTTCATTTGCAACTGAAAATCATTGTCGATACGGCCAAAATACTGCAGTAGAACGTCCTTCAGCATCACTTGATTCACCATTCCTCTTGAGCTGCACAACATTAATAAAATATTTCTCATATACTTCATTCACAGTAAACATTTTTTCCTTTAACCCTCTAATGCCCAAGTGCACTTTATAGTCGAAATTCTATATTCAGTTTGTCCAGTTAGAATGCAGGTTAGAAACTACTCGTCAATGAAGCTTTCAAATGACAGCATGACTATCAAGATTTTCTACTGCTTATAGAGCTATTGGACACACGCACCCACCCACCCACACACACACTTCTGCCACTATAAATCACTATCCACGCAATTTATTATTGATGTTTGGGAACAAAAAGAAGTCATTAGGCGCAAAATCAGGACTGTGTTGCACATGACCCATTAATTCAATTCTTTTAACCTTCAAATACACTGTAGTTAGATGAGATGTATGTGCGCTCACATTGCCTTGATGAACCATCATATGGTTCTTGTTGGCTTTCCCTACTTCACCAAAGACTTCCAGAAAACAAATGGTTGGGTACCATTTGGCATTGACTGTTTTACTTTCCTATAAAGGCTCCGTTGCCACATGGCCAGTCTTGCTGAAAAAGCAGGCAACTATTTGCTTTGCTGTGCTTTGTGTGCAAACTTTTGTTGGATTTGTTTCATCTTGAAACATCCATAGGGTTGACTACGGTTTACATTCCGACTCATACGTATAGATCCATGATATGTCACCTACAAGAATCTTATATACATCTTTTGAGGCACCACCATTGTATTTCTTGATCATTTCAATACACCAATCAAACATGAGCATCTCGTTCGGATTGCATCAAATCAAGTACTATCCAAAAAGAGCAAATTTTTTCAGGGATAAATAAACATGCAATATTTTATATATGCTGTTCGATTTAATGCCTTAGGTTGCCTCAATCTTACAATACGTCACATCAGCATTAGGTTTTGCACAGGATCAATGTTTTCTGGCACAACAACTGATTCTGTATGACCTTCAAGTACTTCATCATTGAGCGAACAGCGGCCACGATTAAATCTTTTATATTAGCATTTCACAGTAGCAAAGGATGGAACTCGTCCCAAATGTGGAAGTTAGTTGATTGATGCACTCTTGTCTTAAAAATCCACATCGGCAGTTGCATTAAATCACTGAATGAACATTTTCACGAGTTATTTTCATGTTTTTGTTCCAACAAAATTTTCAAGTTCATGCAAACATAACAAATGACATATTGACAAAATGTCTTAAGTAGATTATGGTCAACAACATCAAACTTTCCTATGACATCAGATGGCACCTTCAACATACAGGGCTGCCAAGGATCAAAATATAAATGCTGCCCCTCGTAAATTGAAGGAACAAAATTTATGTTGCCTCAATTTTTGATATTAAAGTTTCTATAGCATCAGCCTCAGCTTTTACTGAACAACTCTCAATATCATTAATTAACCTTATAATTTCAGTAAAATGTACCAAATACCATACCTCCAGATCTAGAGCTCCTTGAGATTCATTAAACAGGCCTGAGTTTGAATTATGCCCAAAATACTGGAGTAGAACTTCCTCCAGCATCACTTGATTCACCATTCTTCTTGAGCTGCACAACAATAAAAAAATATTTCTGATAAACTTTTTTCACAGTAAAAATGTTTTCCTTTAACCCTCTCTGCCCAAGGGCACTTTAAACTGGAAATTCTATATTAAATAAACGCACGCAAGCATGCACGCACACCCTTCTGCCACTGTAAATCATTACCCACGCAGTTTATTCTTGATGTTTGGGAACAGAAAGAGTCATTAGGAGCCAAATCAGGACTGTATTGTGGATGACCCATAAATTCAATTTTGTAAGCCTTCAAATACTCTGTAGTTAGATGAGATGTACCTACGCTCGCATTGCCTTGATGAACCATCCTATGGTTCATGTTGGTTTTCCTTACTACTCCAAAGACTTCCAGAAATCAAATGGTTGTGTACCATTTGGCATTGACTGTTTTACTTTCCTCTAAAGGCTCTCTTACCACGTGGCAGTCTTGCTGAAAAAGCAGGCAACTATTTGCTTTGCTGTGCGTTGAGTGCAAACTTTTGCTGGATTTGTGTCATCTTGAAACATCCCTACAGTTGACTGCTGTTTATATTCTGGCTCATACCCATTGCTCCATGATTTTTCACCTGTTACAATCTTATATACATCTTTTGAGGAACCACCCTTGTATTTCTTGATCATCTCTGTAAACCAATCAAACATGAGCATCTTTTTGAGATTGCATCAAACTAAGTAATATCCAAAAAGAGCAAACTTTTTCATGGCTAAATAAACATGCAATATTTTATATATGCTGCACGATTTAATGCCTATGGTAGTCTAAATCTCACAGTATGTGACATGTGGATCTTGCATTATTAGTTTTTGCAGAGGATCAATGTCTTCTGGCACTACTGATTTTGTATGACCTTACCGTACTTCATCATTGAGCGAACAGCGGCCACAATTAAATTAGATATACCAGTGTTTCACAGTAGCAAAGGATGAAGCTCGTCCCAAATGTGGAAGCCAGTTGATCGATGAACTCTTATATTGATAACCCACGTCGACAGTTGCAATTAATCACTACATAAAAATTTTCAGGTGTTAATTTCATGTTTTTGTTAAGACTCAATTTTCAAGTCAATTTCTACATAACAAATGACCCTCTATTGACAAAATGTCTCAAGTAGATTATGGTCAACAACATCGAAATTCCTACTGAAGTCAGATGGCACCTACTACAATCAGGGCTGCCAAGGCTTAAAATATAAATACTGGCCCTCGCACATTGAAGGAACAAAATATATGTTGCCTCAATTCTTGATACTAAAGTTTTTATAGCTTCAGCCTCAGTTTGTACTGAGCAAATCTCATAATTATTAATTAACCTAAGAATTTAAGTAAAATGTACCAAATACCATACCTCCAGATAAAGAGCTGCTTGAGATTCATCAAACAGGCCTGAGTTTGATTTACGCCCAAAATACTGGAGTAGAACTTCCTTCAGCATCACTTGATTCACCATTCCTCTTGAGCTGCAAAACAATAAAAATATATTTCTCATAAACTTCATTCACAGCAAACATGTTTTCCTTTAACCCTCTACTGCCCAAGAGCACTTTAAAGTCGAAATTCTATATTTAAATTTTCCAGTTAGAATGCAGGTTAGACACTACTTGCCAATGAAGCCTTCGAATGACAGCATGGCTATCAAGATTTTCTACTCTTTATACAGCTAATGGACACACACGCACTCACGCATGCACACACTTCTGGCACCGAAAATCATTACCCACGCAGTTTATTGTTGATGTTTGGGAACTAAAAGAAGTCACTAGGGTTTAATTCAGGACTGTATTGCGGATGACCTATAAATTCAATTTTTTGAGCATTCAAACATCCTCTTGTTAGATAAGACATATGTGCGCTCGCATTGCCTTGATGAACCATCCTATGGTTCTTGTTGGTTGACCTTACTACTCCAAAGACTTCCAGAAAGTAAATGGTTGTGTGCCATTTGGCATTGACTGTTTTACTTTCTTCTAAAGGCTCTCTTGCCACCTGACCAGCCTTGCTGAAAATGCAGGCGACTATTTGATTTGCTGTGCTTTGAGGGCAAACTTTTGTTGGATTTGTTTCATCTAGAAACATCCATACAGTTGACTGCTGTTTACATTCTGGCTCATACGCATAGATCCATGATTTGTACCCTGTTCAATCTTATGTACATCTTCTGAGGCACCACCATGGTATTTCTTGATCATTTCTGTACACCAATCAACATGAGCATCTTTTTGAGATTGCATCAAAGTAAGTGGTATCCAAAAAGGGCAAACTTCTCACGGCTAAATAATCTTGCAATATTTTAAATATGCTAGTGGATTTAATGCCTAGGGTTGCCTCAATCTCACAATAGGTTGCATGTGGATCTTGCATTATTTTTTGCACAGCATCAATGTTCTATGGCAGAACAACTGATTTTGGATGACCTTCAAGTACTTCATTATTGAGCAAACAGCGGCACCGATTAAATTTGTTATACCAGCATTTCACAGTGGCAAAGGATGGAGCTCGTCCCAAATGTGGAAATTAGTTGATCGATGCACTCTTATCTTGATAATCCAAGTCAAAAGTTGCAAAAAAATCACTGCACAAACATTTTCACGAGTTAATTTCATGTTTTAGTGGAGACAAAATTTTCAAGTTCATGGTAACAAAACATATGACACTATTGACAAAATGTCTCAAGTAGATAATGGTCAACAGCATTGAACTTTCCTCTGACATCAGATGGCACCTACAACATTCAGGGTTGCCAAGGCTCAAAATATAAATACTGGCCCTTGTACATTGAAGGAACACAATTTAATTTGCCTCAAAACTTAAGTTTCTATAGCTTCTGACTCAGTTTTTACTGAACAACTCTCATAATAATTAACCTAAGAATTTAAATAAATTGTACTAAATAGCATACCTCCAGATCTAGCCTTCCTGGAGATTCATTAAACAGGCCTGAGTTTGAGGTACGGCCAAAATAGTGGAGTAGAACTTCCTTCAGCATCACTTGATTCACCATTCCTCTTGAGCTGCACAACATTAATAAAATATTTCTCATAAACTTGCTTCACAGTAAACATCTTCTCCTTTAACTATCTAAAGCCCAAGAGAACTTTAAACTGGAAATTCTATATTCAATTTTTCCAGCAGAATGCAGGTTAGAAACTACTAGGCCATGAAGTTTTCAAATGACAGCATGGCTGTCTACTTTCTACTGCTTACACGCACGCACGCACACGCACGCGCGCACACACGCTAACGCACACATGCTCACGTGCACACGCACCCACTTGCGCACACGCACCCACACCCACACACGCATCCACACCCGCACACGCACCTGCACCCACGCACACACACACACGCTCACACACACACACACACACACACCCACACTTCTGCCACTGAAAATCATTATCCATTCAATTTATAATTGATGTCTGCGAGCAATAGGAAGTCATTAGACGCGAAATCAGGACTGTACTGCAGGTGACCCATTAATTCAATTTTTTGAGCCTTCAAATACTCTGTAGTTAGATAAAATGTATGGTCACCCGCATTGCCTTGATGAACCATCCTATGGTTCTTGTTGGTTTTCCTTACTTCACCAAAGGCTTCCAGAAAACAAATGGTTGGGTACCAATTGGCATTGACTGTTTTACTTTCTTCTAAAGGCTCTCTTGCTACGTGGCCAGTCTTGCTGAAAAAGCAGGCAACTATTTGCTTTGCTGTGCTTTGTGTGCAAACTTTTGTTGGATTTGTATCATCTTGAAATATCCATAGAGTTGACTGCTGTTTACATTCCGGCTCATATGCCGAGAGCAACGCCTCTCATGTCACCTATCTTTTGGGAGCCCCCCGGAAGCGAAACAGCCAGCAAACGAGCATACGGAGAACCTCGTTAGCCATCTCCACGACATGCATGAGATTGGTCGTCAGAACATCCACATGGCGAGCGACCAATGAAGAGCCGGTACAATAGGCAAGCCAAAAGCCAAGGATTCCAGCAAGGTGACCTGGTCCAGTTGTACTGCCCTAACCGGAGCAAGGGACGCTGCCCGAAACTTCAACAACCATGGCTAGGACTGTACCGGGTGGTAAAGAGAATTAACGACGTGGTCTACTAAATCCAGAAGGTGCCCCGAGGAAAGATGTTGGTGGTACACTTGGATCGTCTGGCCCACTACGATTGTGCTGTTTGGAATGACCAGCCTCTAGGAGGGAGCAGTGTCACCCGATCGTTGAGTAATGTCAAGCCAGCGGGCAGGAAAGAAAGAGACAAACAGCGTCCAAGCCACGCCCACATGTGTGACTGGTTGGCACTATATGAGGGAGAGGCGGAGAGGGGAAGACGGAGTTGTGTCTGGACAAATCTTTTTTTTCCCTCGCCATCGTGAAACATTGTGTTTGTTCTGTAATTTTCAAGAAACCGGCAGCTCATATGTAAATAAGGGACACAGACAGCTGATGAGAGAGGTAATGAAGTTGCTAGTGAGCAGTGTGCAGACGTCCCGGAAGATTGTGTTCATGTGTGTTACGTCATACTGCTGATATCAGAGCTGTACAAGTGCCTTACTACGAAAATAAAGAGCATTTTGAATTTCTGCAAATTGGACTTCTAATTTTACGAACCCACAAAGTCACAATATGAAGCATATTTATAATCTTGACTTTGGATATAGGGTCAGTTTTCCACCTAGAAAGGAATGGACTCGTGGCCTACGGGCTCCTGTGTGCGTCAAGGGGTTCGTCTGGTATACAGATGGCTCCAAGACGGACGAAGGGACCGGAGCTGGCATTTACGGGCCTAAGACGAGGCTATCATACTCACTGGGAGAACATTCTACAGTATTCCAGGACAAAATATATGCCATTTTGGCCTGTACTTATCATATCTTAGGGATGTCTTGGCTGCATGGTCGGAACAGTATCTGTTCTGACAGCCAGGCTGCCCTTGAAGGTACTATTTGCTAGTACAATGAGGTCTAGATTGGTACAAGAGTGCCAAGAGACCTTTGAATATTCTCGGTTCTCGCCGACCAGTACAGCTCTGTTGGGTTCCTGGACATGCTGGAATCAGAGGAAACGAACTAGCTGATAGGCTAACCAGGGGAAGCTCGGCCAATGCATTCATTGTTCTGGAACCTGTCCTGGGTATTACCCCAAGAAGGGCCAGATGTGAGACCCTTGATTGGGTATCACTTCAACATGGCACTTCATGGCGTAACCTTACTGCAGCTAGGTAGGCTCGGTCTATGATCGAGGGACCTAGCAAGAAGAACAGCAGGATTTTGCTAACCTTTAATCGGGTACAACTTAGGAGGGTTGTTCACAGGGCAACACATCCTAAAGAGACACCTGCATATGATGAAAAATGAAATGAAATGTGTAGTGTTAACGCCCGCTTTTACTACATACGGCACCGCAGGCGGTGACACTGATGATACATGAGATGAAGATGGAGCACCGGTGGAATGAGATGGCGGGGGAAACCGGAGGTCCAAGAGAAAACCCACCCCAGCGCCGCGTTGTCCACCACAAATCTCACTTTGCGGTCACCTGGGATCGAACCCGGGCCGCCTTGGTGAGAGCCAAGCGGTCTAACCACTGAGCCACGGCGTAGCCACATATAATGAAGCTTAGTGCAGATCCCACATGCAGAAAGTGTGGTTGAGAGGATGAGTCTTCTCTACATATTTTGTGCGAATGTGAAGCACTTGCTACACTTACACACTCATCCTGGGCTCACACAAACAGACCAGATGATATAAGGAGTGCCTATCCAAGACTTATCCTGTTCTTTTTGGAGGCTACAAGACTTGAATAAGCACTACTATAAGAGGGGCACAATGGGCCCAACATGTGACCTACATGCGAGGGACCAAAAGGACCCAACCCATTTACTTTCATTCATAAAAACACACCATTTATATGAAAGTTTTTGTGCATTAATTATTTCTGAGATATTTACAATATTTAGTTTGTTATGAAACACTTTTTTGTGCAATTTTTGAAGAAAAAAATGTGTAGTGTTTAACGCCCGCTTTTACTACATACGGCACCGCAGGCGATGACACTGATGATGCATGAGATGAAGATGGAGCACCGGTGGAATGAGATGGCGGGGGAAACCGGGGGTCCCGGAGAAAGCCCGCCCCAACGCCGTGTTGTCCACCACAAATCTCACTTTGCGGTCGCCTGGGATCGAACCCGGGCCGCCTTGGTGAGAGCCAAGCGGTCTAACCACTGAGCCACGGCGTGGCCAATTTTTTTTTTTTTTTTTTTGAAGAGCTAAGTCACAATTCTTTTGTTTCTTGTTACGATGTGGAAGAATAATGGAATTTCAAAGCCAACATATAGTAAATCACTTTTCAAACATTGGACTATCACTTCAGCTTGCATACAAAGAAATGTGCAATGTAACAATTTTTTAAAACCATTTATCTTGATTACATAAAGTAATAATCAAAGTAATATTTTGTAAGAATAGTTTAGTAAAAGAATTATAAGAACAAATAATAACGGGTAGAAATAAAATAAATATTTTCTTTTGATACTATGAACACCATTAACAAAATTCTCATTACAAAAATATGGAGCATTGAATACTAATTTGACTCAAAATTATATCAAAATATAAATGTTGAAGAATTAATTACCAGTGTTGAAGACGACTTTAGTAGGATCAAAGATATCACTTAATTTTCTATTATGATTTGTAAGAATAAAATTGTAAGGGAAAAATTAAAATGAGTAGAGAAAATACAGGTTAAGAGATTTAATAAAAAAGGGTAGAAATAGAGATGTAAGTAGGTACTACAGAAAACACAGAGCCACAATCTTGAGCAATAGGACTAGAAAAAGAAATAGGAATAGAAGAGCAAAGGTAAGAGATGAATGACGTAAGCGGGAAAGATCCACTGCTAAGAATGATGGAAGTAATAACTAATTTAGGACTGAAAATGAAATAGGGTAGAAAGGAGGATGCAGAAAATGGAAGAAAGCTTAGAATAAAGCATAAGGAATAAAATAAAAGAGGAAACTGCAGAAAGTATAAAATGATTAACAAAAGTATAAATAAAAATAATAAAAGTATACATGATATAAATTATTTAAAATTGGAAATAAGGCACAGTAGGGAACAAATAGAAAGGAATATATCAGATAAGTTGTAAGAATTGTGAAAAGTACTACATAGGTCAAACTAAAAGAAATCTAAAAACCAGAGTCAAAGAGCACTTTAGAAACATCAGATTGAAACAAGAAGATAAGTCAGCAGTAGCATTTCACTTTTGGAAAGAAAACCATGACATTGATCCAAATCCAAAATTATTAAAAGGAGTGATAAACCAAAATTAATTGACAACATGGGAGAACATATTCATATGGAAAAATAAGGATCGCGTAATGAACTTTGAAATCCCACCAGTAGATAATTTGACAAAGAAGTTCGTAGTTCCACCACCAGAGAGAGAGAGAGAGCAGACAACAGATGCCAGTTGGAAAGAGATTGAAAATGGAGGCGAATGCCTTTGAAACTAGTCTCTCATAAACATAAACAAGTAAGTGACGAGTATTAATAAACCAACTACAAATAGTATCTGAGATTAAATAGAAAGGAGTTTACAATTGAAAATAGGACAGGAAATCAAACAGAACAGGGAGGAGATAGAAAAACTTAAAGATTTGAAATTAGAATGAAAATTTGTAGAGAAGAGTTAGAATCAGATTTGGACAACAGGATTCAGCAAGGTAGGGAAGAACATAAAAAGAAAAAGGAAATGAAAATCATGGAAGAAAACTTAAGGGGTGTCCAAACGCAGATAAGTGATACGAACGGTGCTTTAGAAAGCAAAATAGATGCCATAGGTCAACAAATTAATAATTTAAAACTAGTCAATGAAGTAATGATAGAAGGAAAAAGAAATAGAAGAGGAAGAACATAGGGAAATAAATAAAAGCATAATCACAAAAATTCACAGACAAGGTTGTATAATACAGAAATTGGATAGAAAATACAATGAGTACAGATGATAAAGAAAGATAGTAGTGTGAAAATGAATAGCTGTGTTACAGTAAGCAAAGAGAAAAAAAAATTGGTAACAAAATAAAAATAATAAGAATAAGAATTATCAAATAAGCAAGTATGCTCGACACTCACACGTATGCTCTTTTTTGTAGTTTACGTCCTCCAACATTTAGTCATATCAGATGATGAATGGAATGGGTGAAATAATGCTCAAATGAGACCGGGGTCCATGGAGCTTAGAGCTACACAATATTCGTCTTTCAGCATAAGGGAAAACCCCAGAAAAACCTTATCCAAGTAAATCACCATGACCGTGATTCGAACTCGGGACCTCTTGAACGTGAGGCAGACATGCTACCATCTACGCTACTGAGGCGGGCGCTCGTGTGCTTGCAAAGCATACCTCTTTCCATACAAAAATTACACCATATGGACACAACATAGACCACGATTACTGCCATCTTGTATGTGTTAGAGAAGAGCTGATTGCACCATGGAAAGAGAACACTAGTCACAAAAAGCAGAAAAAAATACCACAGAAATACATGCAAAGCTAATGTAGGGACTTTCCAGCACAACAAAATTCAAATGCATAGTTGTATATAATTAAAAAAGAGACATACATTTGGGC